>JAKOGI010000052.1:852500-1305000 GCA_029747015.1 Carnegiea gigantea | reverse complement strand
AATAATTAATACTAATCACTAAATCACATTGATCATCAAATACATTTCATAACTCACTAAAGAACTATTACAACTCACTAAATAAATATCATTGCTCACTAAAAAAGGAAATAATATAGATAACTGTAATATAATTTAGTGAGTTTCAAATGCATAATATCATTGTTTTCGGGCATAATATCACATTTTGATAAACTATATAGTGTTTTTACTAAGCTGAACTGGGCCACATAAAATACATTGACATTTGGGCATTTCTGCTCACTAAAAGTATCTTTCACTAAAAATGGGGCCCAGACTCATTTAATTTTTTTGGACCTGGACCCAAATCCGCTTTAGACCTGTTGAGTCTGAAAAGATGGGACCCAGACCCAGAGCCTGTAGATCTAGTGGGTCCTCGGATCCAAATGAGTTCTAGCTGCTTTTCACGTTAAAAATTATTTTTTCACATTCCAACATCAATTATCACATTATAAAGACAAATAATTCAATTTAGAAGATGTGATATCTATAAAAAAAGATTTGTACGATACATGTTATAGTTAAGTATTCTTATTTATGTTTTACACACTAATACAAACTACAAAGTCCAACAAATTGTAAAAAGTATAACAAAATAGCTTTTTTTTTTAGGACTAGCAGAAAGCAGTGCAAAGTAGCTTTAGGGTTTTCTAGTTTAGAGTTACTTTGATTAATTGCCTTTGCCACATTTTTTTTAAAAGAAAATAATGGATCTTAAATAGGTCTCTAGTTGGATCTCGACCTAAATTCTTCAGACCTAGATCCAAACCCGATCCACATCCCTTGGACTCAGACCCTCTAAATTAGGGGTCAGGTACGGGACCCACTGTTATCCCCACTACAAAGATGTAAAAAAATTGTAAGAAGATATAAGGATAGATGTAAGGAGTTATTGAATTATTAAAAAGTTGTATAGTATAATTTTTAGATATGTATGCATAATTGTTGGTCTTTAATGTATGAATTTTGAAAAAAATTATTTTATGAAAGTAAATTACATGTATAGCTGATATTTATGAAATAAATTTAATAACATCACTAAACAAATTATATTTAAATATTATAGAAAAATTTTTATTTTTCTACAATTATCATTTTGGATGATAAAAAGTAATATTGAAGTAACATAATTAATGAAAATAAACCTATCAACAATTCAATTAAATAACAATAAGATAAATTCAAGTCGATAAATATGTAGAGCCAAATACGTTTTACACTTGAGGTGGTTTTTGGTGTTAACATTTGTTTTACGTTTCTATAAAAAATAAAAAAATAACAATTTTGGTCATTAAAATTAAATAGAACCCTAAAAATAAAATCCTATTTAAATTAAATATTTTGGAATTAAATTCAAATCAAGTGTTCAATTGTAAGATGATAGCAACCAAGTTGTCATGGATGAACTTATAGATGAAATAGCTGAAATGCTTTCGTAACCTGCAGTTTGGCTATTTTTATTTTATTTTTTTTAAGTCGAAACTCAAATATAAGTATGATTTTTGTATTATAATTTCAAAACAAGTTGACTTATTTTCTCTGTAATAACATATATATTTTATGTCGATCTCAAATATTAACTCACATCATCAAATTATGTTTTTATGTTTATACAAATATTATATTAATAAAAAAGTAGTAAGATTTTTCATATTGGTCATATATATATATATATATATATATATATATATATATATATATATATATATATATTTCTATAAATATGAAAAAATATATGATAAGTTGAACGTTCTAAAGATGTGAGAAAATGTAAGAGTTTAGTTAAAGATGTAAGAAATTGTAAGAGACAGTAAAGAGTCATAAGGAGCTATAAACTGTAAGTTAAATTCTCATAATCTTAGAAAAGAACAAGGCCTCAGTGCAATTTCAGAAGATTTTTTTCCCCTGTTTTTGTCCTTTTTTAAATTTCTGGGAAGAATGGCTCGAATAAAACAATTTGGCAAATTCTTACATTGAAGCCTTAGGAGCACTGCTGAGCGCTATACTTCCCACATGCAAGATAAAATTTCTTTCTTTATTTTGTTTCTTCTTTTTGTTTCTTTTTCTATCTTCTAGAAATCTATTGTACATTGTCTACGGCCGCGCTCCAAATTTGAATAGTGACCACATTTACAAATTTTGGGGGGGGGGGGGTACATCCATGTACGAAAGGACAATGAAAATTTGGATTTAAGGCGAAAAGGAAGGATTGAGATTGAACCGCCACAGACTTCGTTCGGTCTTTACAAAATTTAGTAAAAATAAAAATTGAGAGAAAAAATGTGAAAAAAAGTAGGAAGAAAGTAAGTTTGTTTAGATTGAGGGAAAAATACAAGAATTTAGATTACAAAATTTTAATGTTGATGAATTACTTGAATTATATTGATACCATCTAAACAGTGCAAATGATATTAACACAAATTGGTTCAAATGATTTGGCTTTAGTGAAACGGATGATCTAAGACCAAAAACGAGGAGGGGAAAAGCAAAATCTCTTTGTAGTGCTGATCGAAGTTGGAAAAAGGTGGATCAGAGAAGATAATGATAAATTAGCTAAACATGAAAAAAAGTGGGTTTGATTAAGATTTCTTCCCGTGTGATTATTTAGAGTTGTAATACATAACCTACTTGTCAGATGCATTAGATTATGGTTAAACTTTAACCCAAAATTAACTTATTCCAACTCGTCTAATAAACATATTGTTTTTTGGGGGGTGTGTGTGTGTGTGTGTGTGTGTGTGTGTATATATATATATATATATATATATATATATATATATATATGTATCCAATGTTATATGTACTTATCAAGTCAGTGGCATTTCCTTTGTATGCTAATGAATTGCAAAGATAGTAAAATACAATTACAATATCGAATCTGATATCTAATATACTAATAATCTCAATCTCAACTATTAGGCCAAAATCTCATCAATTGTCAAGCCATTGTGAAAATGGTGTTGACTGTACATTGATATTTGATGATGAGATCAAGTGAATAGTGATCAACCCTTGTTGAAAACCACGAGAGGTCCAAAAAGAGCCTTAAATTAAAGGCTGTTTTGCTTCATTTCATCCTCATGTTTGGGCGATGAAAGAGCCCTTCCTTGCAAGGAAAGGGCCACTTAGCTTGTTTACAAATATGCTTATAATTAGCCATTGTTCCCCAAGACTATTTTGTCACTCTCAAGCTTAGAGGGTACCATCCGTGCTACGATATAGAAGTCGGTTGGATTTGACCCTTTTGGATACTTTCAAATTCTATATCATACACATGAGAGTACGTACTTTTGGAAGTCACATAAGCACAACAATATTAATAAATACTCATATAATAAATACACATTAAAAAATATACGCATGTAATAATGAGAGTACATATTTTTAGAAATATGTAACAATTTACCGGATACTTTGGTATTTCAGAAGTTGTTAGATAGCCACATCAACAGAACTTGTAGACTTGGAATTAGAATTGTCCTTGAATAGTCACATCACATTGGTAGAACTTATGGACATGGAATTAGAATTGTTCTCAATGTAGACTTGTTTGAATTGAATTCTCCATCAAGATGCATAGTGTCAATGGTTAGGTCTCAAGATCTTACATAATTATTATAGTGGCTTCATAATAACAATTTAGAACATATTAAATAGTTGATAGTGTAGAAGTATGGACATAATGTGAGCAATCCTCAAAGATCATTCTTTTATCTAAGGGCTTAATTGTTGCATCAGTCATTGAGGGAGTAATTTTCTTTCAATTTGTTATAAGTATTATTTATTAGCATTCAGCGTATTTATGCATAATTCACATTATTTAGCACGATTCAACATTTTTATAAGGTTCTTCTTGATTAAGTTGTGATTAAACCTAAATCACCTAATTATTTATCAATAATATGACTTATTTTACTAATAATGTAAATAGGTTTATTATGTAATTGTAAAATCCATCGAACATTGCAAAAATTGTTACATTAAGTAGCTAAATAAAATGTTTCATATTATTACTTATAATATTTATACGAATATTATTTTAATTGTAAACTGCTTATTTTTCAGAAGAAATTTTATATTACCACTTTTCTAAGATTACATAATTATTTTAAGATCAGCTACTGACAAAGTCAGGTTAGGCTGCCTACAATTCACCCCTTGGGGTGCGGCCCTTCCCCGGACCCTGCGTGAACGCGGGATGCTTGTGCACCGGGATGCCCTAACCTAATTGAAATTGACAAATAATTTTTTTAAAAATATTTGCAATAACAATGAATCATTTTCCTAGCAACTTCGAACTCCAATTTATATTAAGCTTTTATCATAAGATAACAAATATGCATTTGCAATACCTCATATTGGGAGTATGCACATTTAAACAACTTTATAGATGATTTCTTGGCTTTGTTACAATTACATATAAGCCAGTTTAGTACAATTCGGTTTAATTATGTATGATTCACCATGTTTCAATATGATCAGTATGATTCAACATGTTTCAGCAATGAGTACCAATAAATACTTATCATAAGTTCACAATAACATGTTCTGAGTCATGATGTATCAAGCTCATGTATCAATGGCGAACTTCGATTTAAAAGGGAATAAGGTTAAAAGCATACATAATAGTCAAGGAATTGTGGCAATTGGATGCTATGTTATCCCACTTGGCATGGCGTTACTCTCGCCCCCCCTCCCCACCCGGTTTCGAAATATGGAGGAAACTCCATTTGCCAATTTTCTTTGGGAAAGCAGGGAGGCAGGTTTGGGCTTTGGGCTTGGGCACTAGTTTCCCTTGCTCCTATGCCTATCGGCCCATTGGGTCTTATCCTCAAATAAGAGCCCAGTGAGGGGCCTGCCGTGACCAATCCAAAAACCAAAAAACCCCAAAAGAGTCTTAAGGAAGCCATAATATGGGCTAGGACATATATAAAAATGCTGTAGCTCCAAACGAATTGCAAAAAAGACATTGACATTGGTCTTTGTGGACTAATTACTTCTGAAATTAGGGCATAAGACCATCTCACACAAAGTATGTAATGAGATAGACGTTTTTATGTTGACTTTTAATAATGATTGTGGTGGGCAATAGTTCATTTGGGATGGTTATAACAAGAGTCATGTTAAGAGGAGAAGCATAAATGCACCAGTGAGGAGGTGCGAGACGATTAACCTTTCGAAATCTAAAAGAGGTAAAGCCTGTTCTATTTCGCGATAAGATACAACTGTAAGCTGTAAGAAAATATAAGAAGTTGTAAGGAGTTATAAGAAACTGTTAGGAGTTGTAAGGATGGATGTAAGGAGTTGTTGAATTATTGAAGAGTAGTATAGTATACTTTGTGACAATTACGATATATTAGTCATATTTACGACTAAAATTTGATACCATCGTTAAACAAAATATTTCTCAATATAATTGAAACAAAATATGTTTGTTTTACAATGAACGTTTTGGATGAGAAACAATAATATTAAAATAATAAACTTATTGAAAATAAACCATTAACTAAGTTAATTATATAGTAATAAAATATATTAAAACCTATAAATTTTGTTAATAAAATTTCGTACACTTGACGTAATTTTTTTATATTTACATTAGTTTGATCCAATAAGTAAAGTATAACAAAAAAGTAATTTTTTTTGATGAAATTGAATACAGCTCTTAAAATAAAATCCTATTTTAAGCAAACAATTTTAAATGTAAATGTATGATCAAGATTATTACCAAGAAATTTCATAAATAAACCCTTAAAATATTAGTCATTAATGTTCAAAATATGAAAATTTTATTATCATATTAAACAACCAAGGATTGAAAATTACCTTCCAAAATCCCCCCAAAAATACAAAAGATGATAACTTAAATGGGCCGGTAGGAGGCCGTAGAAGTGTTAATGCCCAACTTTATTTTTATTTTTTTTGATAATTAGAGGAAAATTGTCCTTACAGTATAATTGAGAGGTATACTCCCTGCCATAGATACAAAAGAAAATCCCCAGTGTCTGCACCTTCCATCTCCTCCAGCTCCAGAAAATCTCCAGTATCTACAATTCCCATCAATTCTTCAACTTCTGCTTTGCCCATTTCTTCTTCATTACTTCGCCTTTTTCTTTCTTTCTTCATTTCAAACCATAAAACTTCCTCTAGATCTTGTGGGTTTTTTTTCTCTCTCCTTACGATCAAATATAAAGCCACATTTCCACGCTTTAATGGTGGATAATACATTCTGTTCTCTAGAATATACCCCCTTTTCTCTCTCTGTCCTGTTTAAAAAATCTCTCTTTCTGGGCATCTTTCATCGTGCTTTCGTAAACTTCACTGCGTCGTTATATTATGTTCATCGTGCTTTGTATTATAATCTTGTATTATAATTTTAAAAGTATGGTTACTTATTCCATCTAGACTAACATATATTGTTCATATTGAAACTCAAATATAATTTGCGTTGTTATATAATGTTTTTATGTTTATGCAAATGCTGTATTCATAAGATATTTACAAATTTTATATATTGGTAGCATAATTTAAAAAATATACATATTTCTGTAATTAAAATAAATGAATGTTATAGAAAATCTATATGGGATGCAAGAAGATGTAAGGAGATATAAGAAGACGCAAGGAGATGTAACAAGATATAAGGAGATGTAAGAAGATGTAAGGATTATGTTAAGGATTTAAGGAGCTGTAAAGAGATGTAAGAAGTTGTAAGGTGATGTAAGCTCTTAGCCAAATCCTAAAAAACGCGAAATAGAATAGGCCCGTAGAAGACGGTTAAAGAAAAGTTTAAACGAGGTGATTAAGCATGATTTGAATTATATATGGCTAACGGAGGACATGACTCAACATAAAAAGTTGTGGAGATGCAAGATTAAGATTGCAGATCATAGATAGTGCTTTTTTAGTCCTTTCTTTGACTTTTATTTAAGTAGTGATTGTTGTTGTGTTGTGTTGTATTCACTATTACTATATCCTGCGTTTGATGCAATCCTATAGGTTAGTAGATTGATCTTCGCAAGTTTATTATTATTGCACTTCTTATTGCTTAAGTAGCACCCTCATCCCATCTGCGTAATCACTCCCCATCTCTGATTATTTAAGTATAGACTGCTCTTGGCCAGATTAGTGGTATGTCGCTGCTTGCTACTTGAGGTACTTGCAATTCCTATCCCTCATCTGTTATTCATGTTAATTTATGTTATTTAAAGTAATTAGATCTTGTGTGTCTTAACTTTGTTTACCATTCGATTTTCAACTTCGAAATATGTTATTAAAACTTTTTATGTGGATGTATTGAAAACAGTCTCTCTACGTGCAGTCATGCATGTAGAGATGAGACTACTTACATCTGGATCTCGCAGATTCCATAAAAGTATGACCCATATTGGGAGGTATTGTTGTATAAGAAAACTTATCACTAGATGAACAATTAATCACTTTGAATTAAAAAGTCACTTTACAACATATTATTAGTTACCGCAAAACTTCGAAAAAAGCACTCATTAAGGAATTCATTGCACAGTAATAACTCTTATACGAACCGTTCCCACCCAAAAAATTTGTGCTCTTGAAAATACCCCCAAATAAAAGAAAAGAAAAGAAATGTATATGGTTTGCTTTAGTAAGAATGAAATACAAGTGGAATCCAAGAAAATCAAACATTAATAGCTCAATATATGCACTCAAAAACATAGGAGCTCGTCCACTACATTTGTTCAGGGCACTGAATAATAAACTTCAATTCCCACAAATACATGCAGATGATACAAATGTCTTGAAACACGGACTAAGAACCAAGAATCATACAGTTTCATGATGTAGGTATATACGTCAAAAAATAACGTGAGGAAGAAAATTTCCATAATCCGAATTATCACTAATTCTCCAAAAATGACAAATGACTTATGTGAGACGAGCTTCCTTTCAGTTAGACCGCTTTAATGGCTGAACCACCTTTTTCCTATATCGAACACTGAGGTAGTCGCACCCAAGACAAACTCTTTAGATACAGGATAACGGGTAGTATTTGGGGCAAATACAAATTGTATCTATCCAACTGATCCTTCAGGTTTCAGGCTCATCAGCTGATTCACCTCAGCACCAAACTTATCTGGGAGCTCATTGAAGACATCTATGCAAAAACCAGAAATCATAGCAGCCATGGCTTTTTCATAACTGATCCCTCTTTGCTGGAAATAGAAGAGCTGATCTTCCCCAATTTTGGATGTGCCGGCTGCGTGTTCAATACGGGCACTCGGATTCTTTAGCTGTTCAGGAAACATGACAACACTCAATCAACAAGTAAAATGGAAGCAACAAAGAGGGCTTCTAAGCCTACACCAGTATCTCATATCTGGCTGTTATATTAGGCGGATACCAGACTGCTCTAATTTTCTTAACATGGGCAACTACCCAGCAACACGCCAACACTACGGCAAAACTATGCTGTTGAATTGTATATTATTGTTAATGATCATGCAGATAACAACTAAAAGACAAAATCAGTCCATGAAGACACAATCAAGGTGCCTCTGGACTTCAAGCTCGTAGCTACAAAGCATTACACTTCGCGCCTACGCAATTAATCACTAAGCTTTTGGAATGAGAAGCAAAGAGCAGAAAGAAGAGAACTGGAAGGCAAGTTGTTAATAATTTAACAGCAAGTTGGTCACTATTCCCCAGTCCCCACTTCCCAATTCCCACCTTCCCTCGAAGTACAGTCCCCCAGCGCCCCCCCCCCCCCCAAAAAAAAGAGAGAGAGAGAGAGAGAGAGAGAGATTGCTACCAAATGGCAAATATTGTGGACATTGGAGCACTTTACTTTCAGTCCTTTGTTTTACAACTACCACATGCAATACATGAGAATTGGTTTCCATCCCAAACCCAGACCTCATGTATACCAAACATGTTGGGTTTCGTGGCCCAAAATCCAAGAATCGGCACGGTGAGACTGTGCTGGACGACACGGACGTGTCAGGTCGAAGAAGCGGGACGTCTGAAGAGGGCTGAAAAATGGCACGGGTGTGCCGTGCCATGTGGCACGGTCGTGTCGGGCCCAGTTCGGGCGCGGGCCTCCTGGCGGCTAGGGTTTGCTTTTGGCGTACAGTCTTCTTGGCGGCTAGGTTTTCCTTTAGGGATAAAACCCTGGACTTCTAGACCCTATATAAAGAGACCTAGCCTAGGATCTAAAATCACTCCTAAATCCCTGAATACTAAAACACATTGAGAGGTAGAGAGATTTGTGAGAGATTACAAGAGAGATTGTAATTCTACTATTGGATCGAATCACTTGCTGTGATTGCGATCGTTTTGTACTCTTCCTGCTCACATAGTGGATTGATTGTGCTCATCGCCGTCCGTGGTTTTTTTCCCACATTGGGTTTCCATGTAAATCTTGTGTGTCATTGCTTTGTGCTTGTTATAGTTCCTTAAGTTTCTGAATATCTGTTTCATCCTATCGCTTCCGCTATTAGTTTACTCTAATTCCTAACAAAACACCTTGTTAGTCAAACACCAGTTTGCACCCCCCTTCCCCCAAAAAACCCAGAAAAAAGGGAAAAACAATCATCACTAACTATAATGATCTGACCCCCCTAAAAAAAAAAAGAGGAGAAGGGCAAGGAAAGAGAAGAAAATAAAGAGGCAAGACAAAAATAGGTTAAATATTGGTTTTTGAGCCTTATCCTAAAATGAAGGAGTGTAAGGTGGGTCAGTGAAGTTGGTAGTAGCACATAAGATCAAAGCTGAAATTGAAGGTGGCATAGGCTCAAAACTCAAAAGTAGAGGAACATTGAAACTAGTGGTGGCAGAAGGCTCCGTCTTTGGGTGTAGGTCCAGAACAGTAAAGGTTGAGTGGCAAAAGGAAGCACTGATAAAGAAGGAAAGTTTCAAACAGAAAATTTAACAAGCGAAATAAGTGGAGGAAAGAAACACATCTAGAGCTCAAGTAGTCATTATCAATCCCCAGCATTTACACAACTATTTTTACTGGAACTATGGACAGAGGATCACAGCATGAATTAGGTGCAAAATCCGGGGCTTTTACCATTGGAGGCCCCCCGGGGGGGGGGGGGGGAACCAGTTGGTGACTGCACAGTCTACAGCTCAACAGGAAGCTGAAGATAATTTGATCAGATATAATCAGAATGAGCAAGCTACCCAGCAAGCGACTGAACAATCTTCCCACACAACCTATACATCTTAATTGATGCGTATTTGATAGTGAGCACACAATGATAGCATCACCATGTTCTCTTGGTTATTCAAGAGGGTGCAACAACAGGAAGTATAATCCCACTCTCCCCCTTCCCAGTAATCATGTGTAACTCGGGGCCATCTGATGCAATTAATTTTTCTTCGAAAGTGGAAAAAGAATGTCAACAGAAAACAAATTTCAAACAAAAAGGGGTGAAGAACCACCCTCTTTGGCATTTGGCTCTTGGAAATACAGGTCAAAGTACGTCTGCAAGAAGGTCTCTGCTGCTTAGGTCACCCATCATTTACTGAAAGCATTTAAGGACCACATATCAATGTTCACAGATCAAGAGGGTAAATTCCAACATATTAACCAATCATAGTCCCTCAGCATCCAATATTGGTAATCAGTAACAAAAAAATGGGAGTATAATCTATTGATCTACTAATTAAATACTCATACGACCTTCAGTCTCATGCTGGAATTTAGAATAAAGTCTCCATTTGCACACTCATTCATTGCACCAAAAGAGCAGTCCATATCCAGCAAAAACCTGTGAAGCTAATAGCTCATCATGAAGCCGTACATGACATCAAGGTCTACACTTAATCCTAGTTTGCAAATTCTGACTTGTGTACATTGGAGTATGGCCATCAAGTCAGCCGTCAAACTACCACGAAGTTTAGGAAGGGCTTAACTCAAATCTTTGTAGCGGAGTTGTTTCTAATAAAAAAAAATATGTTGACACAAAAGGGGAGGAAGCAACTATAAGCTCCAATGATATTTGCTTGAGAGGTCTTTGGCTCTACTTGTAGAACTTGGTCATATCGCTTCGTAGCTTACACTTGCTGAAGTACTCATTACAATCAAGCATCTCTTAAATGATGGTCAAAAGCTTCTATCTTGGGAGGTTTGAACAGGAACAAGGCTTTACCTTAGCAAAACCCTTTTTTTTCAAATACCTCAGATGCAGAACAGCTGTTAGTACTTTCAGTGATGCCCAAACTCACACCATAAACAAAACCACATCACAGAAAGCGGCTAGAGAGTACGCTAACAATACATAACTCTCAGTTTACTTTTTCCTAAGTAAACTGAGAAGGTACGTGAATATTCAAAGAAAGCTTTGATTTGTGGTTGTGCAAGCTACATAAGCTAGGGCAGTTGTTAAGCAAGGGCACAATTAGAAAATCAAAAGTGACAGTTCCTATTTACAGAAGGCCATATTATGTTTCAAACCTCTAGGGGCTAAAATAATAGTGACCTTCTTCGAAAAGAAAGAATTATTAAAGATGTAGAACTTTGAGCTTCCAGATCAGATTGCACTGATTGATTTCAGTTCTCAATTCTCAAAGTAATAAGTCTATCACACAAAATTCTGCTCAAATCAAAGTGATAGCACAGTGTCAAGACCGGTGTGCATTACCAATTTAGTCATTTCAACTTCAAACACAAGTTCAGAATGCTAGACGTATACAAAGTGAAACAAAAAATTTGATCTCAAGTCATAAGAATCACAATGTGTGTGTGTGTGTGAGAGAGAGAGAGAGAGAGAGAGAGAGAGAGAGAGAGAGAGGGAGGGACATTGGCCAACGAGAACTTTATGGCATTATTTAGATATAGGCAGCCTCTTAAACTTTCCCAACCCAAATGGTGGAAAGGGATCCAAACATTTAAGCTTAGATCATAACTTGAGTGAGGACAGGAAAGACATGCAGGACACAGCTAAGCAGTTAGGCAGAAGAGTACGCACTTTTCCTATCGAAGTCCCATTGTGGAGCTCAAACCAATATGAAATTGAACTACTATCCAAAGCACACATGACCACATTGAAAGAACAAGCAAAAGATCCAGGATAGAGACCTTTAACCCCTCAAAACAACGATGCTTATTGAAATTCAATTCTATATTCCAAAGTCAGCCACGTAGAGACAATGAAGAATTGTAATGCATAATTTTGATTTTCAGGAAAGATCATGTAATTAGCCAATCAACGCAATTCCATAAGTTAGCATCCAGGCAGAGAAAAGGAAGTAACACTGTAGCTTTACCAAAATAAAACAACTAGAAACCACTCCAACAGCAAAGACCAGCATAACAAGCATCAAATTGGATAAGTTCTAGCTGCACCACAAGAAACGAAAAGAGAAGACATACCTGAATATATGGATAGGTGTTGGCAGCAGCTTTATCACCAATAAGCATAGAATCACACTGTGAGGAGTTTCGAGCATTTTAAGCTTTCGAAAGAACCTGTACAAGGCCTCTATATACGTTTCTTGAGTGGGCAGCTGAGATTCCCTTTGAGATTATTCTACTTCTTGTATTCTTACCCTTATGTATCATCTTTGTTCCAGTGTCTACCTGGTGGTAGTTGTTCGTCAAGGCAACAGAATAAAACTCACCAACTGAATCATCTCCCTCCAACACAACACTAGGATACTTCCAGGTAATAGCTGATCCAGTCTCCACCTGTATCCATGATATCTTTGACTTGACACCTGCACAAAGTCCTTTTGGTGACAATGTTGTAAATCCCTCCTTTCCCTTCTTCATCACCAGCATACCAATTTTGGACCGCGGAATACTTAATCTCAGCATTATCATTAGCAAACAATGCAACCACAGCAGCATGTAACTGATTTGTGTCATAAGAGCGGGCAGTACACCCTTCCAAGTACTCCACAAAACTTCCCTCATCAGCAACAATCAAAGTCCTCTCAAACTGCCCAGTTTCATATGCATTAATCCTAAAATAAGTCAAAATCTGCATAGGACACTTAGTGCCTTTTGGTATGTACACAAATGACCCATCACTAAACACAGCTGAGTTCAAAGCAGCATAGTAATTGTCATCACTGGGCACAATTCTACCCAAATACTTCCTAACCAAATCAGGGTACTCTCGAATCACCACCGATATCAAGCAGAAGATCACCTCAGCCTTCTCTAAGGTCTTCCTATGAGTAGTGGCAATGGAAACACTGTCAAGAACAGCATCAACGGCCACATTCCTATTACTGACATTAGCTAAACGACTCCTCTCACTTACAGGCACACTCAATTTATCAAAGTACCTAAGCAGCTCAGGATCGGCCTCATCCAAGCTATTCATAGTGGGTTTCTTCTTAGGCGCTGCATAATAACAGATATCCTGAAAATCAATTTGTGGGTATCGATTATCTGACCATTTGGGGTCAACCATCTTAAAGAATTTGTTGTAAGAATTCAATCTAAACTCAAGCATCCATTCTGACTGCTCTTTGAGGGAGGAAATTTCTCTGATCGTCTCCTCAGATAACCCTTTTGGGATCGAAAAAGAATCAATGTTTTCAGGATCACCCCATTTGTAGTCTCTTTTGAGCAACTTCTGAATTGGGTCATCATTTTTTGAGAGGGCAGGAGAGAGAGACTTACCCGGGTCAGGATTGAGGATTGTGGACTCGTACCTAACCTTAGCTCGGATCCTTGTGAGTGATATGCGTTGGTTGATGAAGTCACGTGAAGGGTGCATGGCTAAAGATGGGCGCCAAGCTTAAACAATGGACGAGACAGTTGGAGTTTGTTAAGGGGGGTCATGTTTTCCCGTGGGGTTGTTAGAGCAAAGAACCTCTATTTTCATTTCCTTAATAAGCTGCGAATTGTTGTAAGACAAGGACAAGTTTTGTTGAATGAAATATTCAATCTCTCCCTCATTTTTTTCTCTCTAGATTTCCCCAAATATCTTTGAATTCTCCTTGAATTTCTCTTGATTCTTGAAATTCGTATCAATTTGGTATCAGAGCCTCAATTCCTTAGCCTGATTGCTCAATTTTTTTCTCTCATATATTGCTGGTTTCTCTTCTGGGAAATTCACCCTGCATTGTAGCTTGCCAATTTCAGCTTGAATCATGCCTTGTATTGATGTACAACAGCTGCTGTAATAGTTAATTGATGATCTGCAGGGTCAGATCAATAACCAATCTGAACAAATCAATATTCAACTGGCAGCTCAGAGGGAAGCACAGGAGCGATCCCATGCTCAGCTGAGGGAGTTGATCACTGGACTGAGTGTCCAGGTAATTGTTGGAATTTTCCAAGAATAAAATAAAAATGGCAGGTTTTTATAGTGCTTATCCGAAAAGGTGGATAAGTATGGTGCCCTTTCAGGTTTACCCACTTTATCCAATCCTTTCGGTGAAAAGGTGGATAAGCATGGTGCCCTTTCAGGTTTACCCACCTTATCCAATTCTTTCGGTGGAAAGGTATGGTACCTCTTCAAGATTTAACCGCCCTATCCATTTTTGGTGCCTCTTCAGGCATGATCACTCCTCTATATAAGGAGGAGTGAAATCACAATCACGGACACAACAAAATCAATGTGAGTGACTGCAGCACCCTCATCGATTAACCTTTGAGAGAATTTTGAAACACACATTTGTTTTTACCAAGTAGATTATCCCTAAGATTATTTGTGGTACAACAAATAAGTCTTAAGGAAAGTGTTCTTTTTCACGATTTACTTGGTTTATCCTGTACCACATTCAACCCAATTTTTTCCCTATCAATCTTAAGACTTATTTGAGATGGCGTCAATTCGTGAAATGACGTCCAACTTTCAGAAGTTGGACAAATTCGAGGGTGTGGGCTTCCGGCGCTGGCAAAAGAAGATGCATTTCCTTCTTACAACTTTGAAGGTCGTGTATGTGCTCAACACCAATAGAGACGGAAAATGAGACTTTGGAACAGGCCCGCCGAAGATCCAAGTTCGAGAATGATGACTACATTTGTCGAGGCCATATCTTGAATAGCATGTCGGACGCCTTGTTCGATGTCTATCAACGCATGGAATCGGCAAAGGAATTATGGGAGGCGCTAGAGAATAAATACATGACAGAAGATGCCTCTAGCAAGAATTTCCTTGTAAGTCAATTTAATAACTATAAGATGGTCGAAGGACGTTCTGTTCTCGATCAATTGCATAAAATTCAACGAATCCTAAGTCACTTCAAGCAACATAAAATGCATATGGATGAGACTATTATAGTTTCCTCTATAGTGGACAAACTTCCCCCCTCTTGCAAAGACACTAAAAGAACTTTAAAACATAAGAAAGAGGAAATGTCACTTGAGGAATTGGCTAACCATCTTCGAATAGAAGAAGAGCTACGTGTGCAGGATGAGTCAAAGGAGCATGTCTCCAAGATTCATATTGTCGAAGATGGTGAGTCGAGTCAAGTGCCAAAGGGAAACAAGAAGAGGCCTAATAAGGACAACAATAACAAGAGTAACAAGAAGGCTAAAGTGGTTTGTTGGGAATGTAACAAACCAGGCCACAAGAAAAGAGATTGTACCATTTGGAAGCGCAAACATGGCTTGAACAACCAAAAGGTAAAGGCAAAGGACAACTTTGTAGCCATGATCAATGATCAAATCAACATTGTTCAAAGTGACAATGATTGGTGGGTTGATTCGGGTGCTTCCAAACATGTGTGTAAGGATCGTTATTTCTTCAAGACTCTTGTGTCAATTGAAGATGGAAAAGTACTCTACATGGGCAATACTTCTACTGTTGATGTTAAAGGAATAGGCCAAGTAGAGTTAATCTTCACTTCCGAAAAAATTCTTACTTTAAATGATGTATATTTTGTGCCGGAAGTTAGAAAGAATCTTGTTTCTGATTTTCTTCTCAATAAGTTTGGCTTTAAACAAGTGTACGAGGCCGATAAGTTTATCCTGTCTAAAGGGAGTGTCTTTGTGGGGAAGGGTTATGCTAGTGGTGACATGTTTAAGTTAAATGTAATTACTCCTCCTAGTGGTAATAAGATGAATGATTCTGCTTACATGCTTGTGTATTCTTCATCTTCTCTATGGCATAGTCGTCTTGGACATGTTAATTATAAAAGATTAAAAGAGATGTCAAGACTTGAGTTAATTCCTAATTTTGATGGAAACTTAGAGAAATGTAAGACATGCATGTTAACAAAGATCACTAGAAGTTCTTTTCCAATTGTTCAAAGAATCACTAAATTACTTGAATTAATTCATAGTGATTTAGGTGATTTTCATGGTACTCTCTCTTTTGGGGGAAAGAAATACTATGTCACTTTCATTGATGATTTTACAAAATATTGTCAAGTATACCTTTTACATGCTAAAAGTGAAGCACTAGACATGTTTAGGATATTTAAGAATGAATCTGAGTTGCATTGTGAAACCTTCATTAAAAGACTAAGATCGGATAGGGGTGGTGAATATTATGATCCAAGTTATTTCCAATCAACTGGTATAATCCATGAAGTCACAGCACCTTATACACCGCAACAAAATGATGTGGCAGAAAGGAAAAATAGAACACTAACTGAAATGATCAATGCTATGCTTTCTAAATCCGGTTTAAGTGAAGGTTTTTGGGGTGAAGCGATGCTCACAACATGCTACATTCTAAATAGAGTCCCCAATAAAAGGAATTCAACTACTCCTTATGAATTATGGAATAAGAAAAAGCCAAACCTGAGTTATTTCAGAGTTTAGGGGTGTAGGGCTATTGTAAGAGTCCCAGAACCCAAGAAAAGAAAATTGGGGGAAAGAGGAATTGAGTGCATCTTTATAGGCTATGCTAAACATAGCAAAGCCTATAGGTTTTTGGTTATAGAACCAAATGCTTCTATTACGGTTAACACCGTGATAGAATCAATTGATGCCATTTTTGATGAAACTAGATTCTGTTCAATTCCTAAACCAAATGATTTTATTCCAACCACTATGATTCCAAGTAATGATCAAGAACAAGGAGACATAGTGGAAGTAAGGAGAAGTAAACGGATTAGAAAGGAGAAATTCTTTGGTTCTGATTTCTTTGTCTATTTGATAGAGGGAACAAGGGATTCCATTGAAAATAAAATACCCTATGTTTATAGCATTGATTCGGATCCTAACTCATTTAAAGAGGCTATGGAATCTCAAGATGCTTCCTTTGGAAAGAAGCTGTCCAAGATAAAATAGACTCAATCATAGAAAATAACACATGGGTCTTAATTGATTTACCCCCAGGATGTAAGCCTATCACATCAAAGTGGATCTTTAAAAGAAAAAGGAAAGTAGATGGTACTATAGAAAGGTTCAAAGCCCGGTTGGTCATAAGGGGTTTTAGCCAGAAACATGGTATTGACTACTTTGACACATATGCACCAGTGGCTAGGATTGCAACCATAAGAGTTCTCATTGCTCTTGCTGCAATTCAAAGGCTAGTAATTCACCAAATGGATGTGAAAACAGCATTCTTAAATGGTGAATTAGAGGAAGAGGTGTACATGAAACAGCCAGAAGGTTTTGTTGTTCCAGGCCAAGAAAATAAAGTATGCAAACTCATAAGATCATTGTACGGCCTAAAACAAGCACCTAAACAATGGCATCAAAAATTTGATGAAGTAGTGCTATCTTATGGGTTTAGTATCAATGAATCTGACAAATGTGTATATTCTAAGTTTGAACATGGAAAAGGTGTGATTATATGCTTATATGTTGATGACATGCTAATTTTTGGCACTGACTTAGAGGAAATAGAGAAAACCAAGTGTTTTCTATCTTCTAAGTTCTCCATGAAAGACATGGGAGAGGCCGATGTTATACTCGGCATTAAGATCATTAGAAATAATGATGGAATCCACTTGTCCCAATCTCATTATATTGAGAAAGTACTTGGGAGGTTTAATTACAAAGATTGCTCCCCAGTGGCCACTCCTTTCGATCCAACCTATAAGTTGACTCGAAATAGTGGGAGACCTATCGCACAATTTGAGTATGCAAAGGTCATAGGGTGCTTGATATATGCCACGACAAGCACAAGGCCAGATATTGCATTTGCCCTTGGGAAGTTAAGTCGATATACTAGTAACCCTAGTAAGTTTCACTGGCATGCAATACGTCGAGTTTTGAAATACTTAAAGAAAACTCAAGATTATGTTCTGTGTTATTCAGGTTATCCTTCGGTCTTAGAAGGATACTCAGATGCAAGTTAGATAACTGATAAAGAGGACTATGCCTCAACATCAGGTTATATATACTTGCTTGGTGGAGGGGCAATATCTTGGGCATCTAATAAACAAACCTGCATAACTGACTCCACCATGGCTGTTGAGTTTGTAGCTTGTTGAACGGTAAATTTACCTATTTTACGTGCCTCTTTCACCTACTTTTCGCTCGTATAATAACTTAATCTTTAGAATTTTTACTCGTTTTATTTATGTTTTGTAGGAAATAACTCTAAATCGAGCAAACGTCGCGGAAATGGACAAAGATAGGACAAAACGATGAAAATCAGCGAAAACGGGCAAAACACAGCAGAGAAGGACAGTGCACGGCCGACTTGCAGGGAGGCACGACCGTGCACTGGCGGCAGAAGCCACGCACGGCCAGGCGCACGGCCGTGCGTGGTGGCGCACGGCCAGGCGCACGGCCGTGCGTGGTGACGCACGGCCGTGCGTCAGGCCTGGGTTCGCGATAAAAGCTCCTTTTTCGGGCGTTCATGGGAGAGTTCGTTCGGGGTTTCTCCTTGGGCGATTCTTAGGGTAGTTTAGGTTAGGTTTATCCAATAAAAACCTCAATAGGAGGATTAGATTAGGATTGTAGTTTGTATTTTGGGATTCAAGCTTATGGATCTCAAGTTCTTCAATCGATTCAAGCATAAGTTTCCCTCTTCCTTTTCTCTATTTATTTCATTGTTCTTGTTTATGTTTTGTTAGTTTTAATTCTTGTATTTGCTTTGCTTAAGTTTATATGTTTAGTTTTTGTTGTTAATATATGTTATTTACTTGTTTAAATTCGTTTGATTTCATTTCCTTCGCTTTGTTCTTCAAGTTTATGTTCTTGTTTGGTAGTTTAGGTTTTCATGCGTTTTTCATGATTTGTTGGTAGATTGTGTTGGCTTGGATTGTGATTAGCCTCTTGATGGCTAATTGATCTTGTACTAGGCCTAGCCATACCCAATCTATGCCTAGAACCTAGAGTTTTCCTTCACGCCCGCCAAGGGTTCGATGAAATGCCTGAGAGGGCTTTCATCCATATTATTGGGCGATTGACTTATGCTGAGAGGTGAGGGCAATTAGCTAGTGTGGGAGAGGGAATAGCCGAGTTCGGGACATGAAAATAGTATCCGAATCGAGCTAGGTCCGGGGTTGCTAGTTTTGTGGTCTAATTCGCCTAAACCCACGAAAGTAGGTGGTTACACGAGTTAGACTAGCTCATGACCCTTGAGAGAGGGCTTGGGGGGTCTTTGATGGTGCAACCGACCATCTCTTGTTCATAGTATGGTTTGGGTAGGTTAGGACTCATCTTGGTTAGTTAGTTCATCCATTGGTAAAATCATAACTCTAAGTCATTTGTTTTTGTGTTTGTAGCGTAGTTTAGTTTCCCCTTTTCACTCTTTGATCTCGCCTAGATTGAGACGCTCTAGTGAACTCTGGTAGTTGAAAACCCAATTCCCTGCGGACGACACCCCAAGTACTCAACGATACACCTTGCACTTGGGGTTTATAAATATTAAAACTCTGTTTTTCTTGCAACATAGCTTTGGCTGCAGCCAGCAAGGAGGCAGAGTGGCTGCGGAATTTGCTATTAGAAGTGCCTTTATGGCCAAAACCAATGTCGCCACTCTCTATACTTTGTGATAGCAAGACCACACTATCCAAGGTTTATAGTCATGTCTATAATGGAAAATCAAGGCACATTGGACTTAGACATGCCTATGTCCATCAGTTGATCAAAGATGGAGTGATCACAGTTAATTATGTGCAAACAAATGAGAATCTTGCAGATCCTTTAACTAAGGGTCTAGTAAGAGATTTGGTGTTGAGAACATCAAGGGGGATGGGACTTAAGCCCATATCTACAATTACTAGCAAGGAAGCCTCAACTTAATTCATGGTATGACATCACGTTCTAAGTTCAATAAGTGACAACTTTGTATAGTGATTGGATGCACTAATATATTTTATCCCATAGTAAGAGTGCTTGAATACTATAATGTTATAAGAGGTTGAGTTTTATACTCTTAATAGATCTTGATTGAATGGCTTGTGTTACAGGAGCATATTTCTAAGGTCTACCTAAGTGAGTGTGAAGTGTGGCCACTTCAAAGAGCAACAGGGCTTGGCTTGATGCACTCATGATGGATATGGACACATGGCCGGACAATAGTGTCAAATTTTAAGTGTGTAATGAGATTTGCGTGTGAAATATATCCAATTAATCAAAGAGGATGAATAGTTCAAAGACTTGTCTACTATTTACATTCAGATTAATTGAAATTATATTTCACTAAATGGAAGTTCAAATACTTCTCTTATGCATAAATCTCCTTGTGTTCTCGGTTGTGATTGTGTGTTTGTTGGAATGGTGGGGGTTTGTTCTATATCTTGGAAAAGGCGGGGGATTGTTGGAATTTTCCAAGAATAAAATAAAAATGGCAGGTTTTTATAGTGCTTATCCGAAAAGGTGGATAAGTATGGTACCCTTTCAGGTTTACCCACTTTATCCAATCCTTTCGGTGAAAAGGTGGATAAGCATGGTGCCCTTTCAGGTTTACCCACCTTATCCAATCCTTTCGGTGAAAAGGTATGGTACCTCTTCAAGATTTAACCGCCCTATCCATTTTTGGTGCCTCTTCAGGCATGATCACTCCTCTATATAAGGAGGAGTGAAATCACAATCACGGACACGACAAAATCAATGTGAGTGACTGCAACACCCTCATCGATTAACCTTTGAGAGAATCTTGAAACACACACTTGTTTTTACCAAGTAGATTATCCCTAAGATTATTTGTGGTACAACAAATAAGTCTTAAGGAAAGTGTTCTTTTTCACGATTTACTTGGTTTATCCTGTGCCACATTCAACCCAATTTTTTTCTATCAGTAATGCAGTTGACAAATAGAGCAAATGATAATGGTGTTCATGGAGGTAATAATTTGTCCAGACTCTCTCACATTGATTTTCCAAAATTTGAAGGGGAGGATGTTCAGGGTTGGATTTATAAGTGTGAGCAATTCTTTGAGTTGGATGCAATTATGGAAAATAGGAAGGTTAAAATTGCTTCTATATATTTGGCTGGAAAGGCATTAATCTGGCATCAGTCCCACATGAAAGGATTGGCTACTGGAGTTTGGCCTGATTGGAAGACTTATAAAATTGCTATCGTAACTCGGTTTGGAATTGGACCCTTTCATGATCCTTTAGCTGAGTTAATGAAACTCACACAGTCGGAAAGTGTAGCTCAGCGTCAAGAGAAATTTGATATGTTACTGAATAGGGTGCACTTATTGACAGCCCAAGCAGTTCGTTTTTTCCTGAGTGGGTTGTGCGAGGAGGTATAGTGTGCAGTCAGGATGTTTAGGCCCACCGGTTTGCAGGATGCTTATTGCTTAGCTAAGCTACAGGAGGCAACTCTGGCATCCATAGCAAAAAGAACCAAGCCTATACTTAATAAACCCCCCGATACCACTAGGAGTTTTAACCCCTATAAAGGATCAACTGAAGGATTAGTAACCCCAAAATTTCATAGGGATCTTTCAAAAAGCAATGTCGCAGGGAACCAATATGGGTCCAGAAGTGCTGTATCAAGTGCTAGATCCGTGTCCTCTGAACTAAGAAAAATTTGAACCCCAAGGAAATCGATGAGCAAAGGGCCAACAACATGTGTTTCTTTTGTGATAAAAAATATTACCCTGGCCACAAGTGATAAAAAATTCATCTTGGTTTTCTCGGGGCAGAGGCCACTTGGGAACTCTATGTTGACATTGAAGCAAGTTTCCCAATTTCAACTTGGAAGCTTGAGAGCTTTGGATGATTCTTGGCTAAAAACCTAAACAAATTATTTTTCATAATGTAAAATTTATGCAATTTATCATTTCATGATGCAACCTATTTTGTGAAGTACAAGATCATCCTATAAATTAGAAAGATAGGAAATTTTCAATCTTTACTGTACTTTTTTGTACAATAAACGTGTCCTAAATTGTAATTTTTCATTTAATTTATGATTTTGCGGCAAAAAAGTTTGATTTATGTTTTTTATCGTATTTTATAAGATATCCCATTAAAATATGGTATGTTCAAGCTATATTAAGATATATCGAAATTGATATGAGAGTTTCTGAAGTGCTTTAAATATTTTTTTAATCAAGACTTTGAATATATTCTTACCTAATAGCATACATTTTTTTGGTAAGCGGACTCAACCCACTAGGCCCCTATCTCAGAGTACCTAGTAGGTCTTGACAAGCCAGGGAAGGGGATGTTAAAGCCTGGACAAGAGTTCAAACACAAGTCTACCCACACACAATTCTGCACAATGTAGAATTGCGTCCCCCAGGATTGAACTCGAGTATATGAGAGTTTTTGAAGTGCTTTAAATATACTTTTTTTAAAATCAAGACTTTGAATATATTCTTTCCTAATAGCATACATGCTATATACAATATAATAATCAAAACAAAAATGTAAATAATTTTTTATTAGAAGAATGAAGAATACTTTGCAAAAATTTGGTCAAATTTTCGATCAAATTCACTAATAGATTGAGGGGTTTTGGTCTAAATATAATGGATAACGTAATCCATGCATCAATTTGCAGGAAAATTGAATGAAATCAACGATTCAAGAATCGATTTTAGGGTTTCATGCTCGAAGAACCCTAAAATTTCAATTGCAATTGCTCATAAAAATGTAAATAATTTAGCCGACTAGTAACTTTCAATTAAGTGTACCTCATTAATCCTTAGAATCATATCATATTCTCTCGATTCGATTCATGCCATATTCTCTTGATTGCAACATACAATACAATAGTTGTATTGATTTTTTTAATTAAAAAAGTAGTTTTAGCATCAAAGCTTGTTGGTTATAATTAAAATGCATACAAGGCTTGTTGGTTATAAATGAAATGCATACATCTACAAGTATACAATCAAATATGTAATTTATTCTAGTTATTTTGTGTGAAAACTATAAAAGAATCTTCATATACAATGTACATTTGATTATTTTTTAGCTAAATATTGCTCCAATACATCCATTTATCATCTCACATATATTAAAAATCATCGCATCTTAATAATATTCACAACAACAACCAAAAAAAAAAAATGGCGCAAATTACATTTTAAATACCAAATTGCTGGATAAGAATCATAAGTGAGATGATATTCACTGCTGTTATTTTCGGTGTATTATCTTCAAGTTAGGTCCATGTCACATTTTTATCACCAAATGGCACAAGTGCATTGACTGGATGTAAAATCAAATCTGATTCTCCTTATAAAAATTATAGGCAACTAAAATATTTCCTAAAAATTAACATATATTTTTCCAAATTTAGATAGACATTTTCTTCTCAAGATGACATGACATCCAATACTGTATAGTTGTTGACCAATATATAGAAAGATAAATTGAATAAAATTATACACAAAAATTCACTCAAATCATCACATCAAACCTATCACCTCAATACAAAGTGCCCTTGGTTGGTTTAAAATTACTAGCGTCTCTATTAAACGTCCAATGATGGATCTCCTTAGATCTCGCAAAAACGAGACTTACACTAAAAGCTGTAGTTTCTATAAAGTCTCCCCTTTTTGTTTTGAATAGCCTGAGTAAACACAATCAAACATACAAAGCTTTATACACACTTTCTCATTGCATATTGGTCTGGCTATGTAGAAGTAGTTACAATTTCAACACCTCTATGTAAAGTGTCCTTTGATACTCTTGTATGTATAAGTAGTTACAATTTCATGCTCTCCACTTAGTTCATTTGTGATAGTTCACTTTCTCAATCTTCAAGTACGATAATTCACTTTCTCATGTCAAATTATTTCGATTTATCCAATGCTGCACTTCGGCAAAAATGTATGTTATTATCTATATTCAATGTTTTTTTCCTACAAATTTCTGTCTTGATATGATTATGCACATCTAATTAATTTTTACAAAGTTAGGTCTTAAATTTTGGCTTTGATACGAATCATATGATATACAACCACTATAGCCAAAAGTTGAGTGTCAAGGCAATTGATAGATGTTTTACTTTGTATGTTCATTCAACTATTTTGTGTGTCCATAATCTGGGACTTTTGCTAATAAAATTTCATACGGAGATTTGTCCTTTGAAATAGAAGTTGGAAGCCTGTTGATGGTATAGACCACAACATAAACCGCATCTGACGAAAAAGTGGCAAGAAAGGAGGCATCAATAAGAAAAGTACACGTCATCTCTAAAAGATATCTATGCTTTGGTTCAGCAACTCCATTATGCTACTATGTGTTGGGGCAATATTTTCGAAATTAAATACATGCATAGGGGTTTGATCAAACTCACGTCCCCCATCACTTTGAACCATTTTAATTTTCCTATCAAACAAGTTTTCAACAAAAATCTAAAAAGTGCAAAAGATATCATAGACTTTTGATTTCTTCTTCATAGGAAAAAGTCATGTAAAATTAGAGAAATCATCAATAAAAATGACATACTACTAACCCTTATGAGATAAAATAGACAATTTCCACTCACAAGAATGTATTGATTCTAGAAGATCAACAACACAGTGTTCAGCTAAATAAAAAGGAAGTCTATGAGACTTTGCCAAACAACAAGTTGTACAGAATCATGAAAAGATGAAGTATTTTTCAAAGACTTATTTTACCTAAGAACAGAAAGTACTCGGACTCCGCTATGCCCTAAACGACGATGGCAATGATCTCCTGAATTATTCACCGCCAGATTAGCAGGAATCAGGGAACTCTAAACTGAATAACATACTAGATAGACATTGCTGACATTAGATGCATACAAAAGGACTTCACCCATGGTGTTGTCATTGAAACAAATCGAGTTAGAATCAAACACCACACAACAATTGTTATCACGAGAAAGGGTTCTAACTGATAGCGAATAATGATGCAATTGAGGAATAAGAAGAACGTTTCAAAGGTGCAATGGCTTGTGAGGAGTAGAAAGAGTAGTGAACCTAATATGGCTAATAGGAAACAAGGATAGAATGACCTAGAGCATGATAAATTTGACAAACAGTATTGGGGTGGGAACCTAATGTCCCTTCTGATTGGTTAGTGCTTGCAAAAGAAGAGTGAGTATCCAAGAGAGAAGTTCCGACAGGATTGATAGATGAAACATTTGAATTACAAAGTACAGTACTAGTGGACATAGTCCTGGTGGTAAATTGATTCAGATTATTCTGTCGACTAGCATTGTTCTGTCGGTTGCCACCTTTATTGTGGTTATTGCAACCACCAACCAATATCGACGCCCCTATAGGATTTCCCTTTACCATTACCTATATTTTAAGACTGAGAGCTACCCCCTTGATTGGAATTGCCCGCGTTGATAGTACCTACTACAGCCTGATGAGTGAGAGCATCTCTAGTGGATTGAAACTTCAATCTTTGATCATAAAAATCAATTTTGACCATAAATCATCAAAAGAGTGACTGCTAGGCATCATAGAATATGTGGTGACAAAACTATGATAGTCTGGAGGTAACTTGATAGTTGTGAAATGAATTAATTCAACGTCAAAAATCGGACTCTGGATGGCCGAAAAAGAGTCAGCAAGGGTCTTAATAGGATGTAAGTAGCCTTCCATAGACGGGTCAGCTCTCTTGGGCTCATTGGTGAGCATGACTTCAAGGTCTGAGGCTCTAGCCAAGCTAGCTATATTAAAACGAGAAGGGAGATGCCGCCACATAGGTAATGCATGATTGATATTATGTCCCTCACACAATGTCCCTTTAGATACCGTAGCAAATATCCAAACTCGGATAGGCTGATCCACTCAAAGCCAATAAGAGTAAATCGGATTAGGTTGTTGAACTCCAGGAGAAACCAAAATATGAGAAGAGAGTTGTGGGATCAAGCCATCGAGCATACCCTGCAATTGATACATTATTACAAACGAGGTAAAGTGGGTTTCCCACAAGAAGTAATCATCAACCGAAGCAAGGATTGTGGTGACGTAGGTGGTAATATTGACGGTCCACAAGGAAGGGGGCATACGGGCGACACCACCACCACTAGTGGTCACTAAAGGCAGCGATCACCAAAGAGATTTCAAAACAGCACCCGAGGCAAAGCTGGTGGGTGCCAATGACAACTGTGAGACGTCAAAGTAGGTGGTGCTGGGCGTTGGCTATGTCGAAGAAGACCACGAGAACTCGGAAAAAGGCCCAGAGAGCATAGGTTGTTCCTGTGGCCATGTAAGGCCGGGCGATGACATTCGGCAAAGGCAATGGATGGTGGAGCTGAAGCCAAAGGTGAGGGTGGCGGAAAAGTAAAAGGTTGTTGCCCATAGAAGGTTGGGATCACCATGAGTGTTTGGTTGCAGCGGTGGGGTCAACAGTGCACTGACGATCATAGAGGTAAACGCCGGCTCAGAGAGAGATGTTTGTGGTACATCAGACGAGGCAGAGGAAGCAGCATTGGTGTCTTGGTGGTGTCTGCCATGGATCACGGCAAGAGGTGAGGCTACTCGCAGTAGCGGAGCCAGGATTCTAAGTAAGGAGGGCAAGATTGGCAAAATTAAAGGACACTTTCCAAAAAAAAAAAACAGAAAGACAGAATGAAGAGTCGAATCAGGGACCTCCCACCCAAAGTAAGGGGAAACCACTAACCTACTATGCACTCCCATGATGTGTATTTATGAACTAATTAATATATATCTATTTTTCTTACCCACAAAAATATCCCACATTTAATTTTTTTCCCAAAAAACTGGGGGTCAATTGACCCTCCTTGCCCCAACATGGCTCCGCCTATGGCTACTAGGGTTTAGGGTTTTAGGAAGATGGCATGGTGAGGAAGAAAAGAGGAAGCCGGCTAGACTAGGGTTTAGGAGCATCGAAGCTCTGATAGCATGTGAAAAATAATAGGATGGCTCACCCATCCCTGAGAGCCTGGACTTGTATTTATAAGGATTTGTACAAATTCTACATTGAGTTCTGTAAAAATGTTAAAAGTTTCAAATATATTTATACCTTTGAGCATATAAGTAAAGAGTCATTTTTAATCCAATGAAAAAACGTATTTGTTATCTAATTACTATCCAAGGTATCCAGTATATATATGTTCAATTTTGTCCAGCAGATCCAAAAATTTAAGATGCAATAGACAATTGTTTTAAACAAAATCTACAAATACTCACTTTTGATTGCTATGTGTTTTTGAGACCTTTTCTAAGTATTCTTGTTATGGATTATTTAGACAAAATTACACTAGATCCCAAAAGTTATGCGAATAAATAAATCTTTTCATTAGTTTAATTTTAATTGATATGATACATTCCATTAGCTTAGCAATAGCAAGACAAAATTAGAAATAACATCCCCAAAAAAACAAAAAAAAAAAAATCAAGAATTATAGCAAGAAAACCATTTAGGGAGTAACAACCATTTAGGGTATATCAACTTAGGGATTGAGAAAATATTTCTTTTTCCAACACCCCTGTCTTTGTGAGCAGAAATGGTATTAATATTCCTCTTCACTCCCTCTTGATTACAGAAACCCATTTTGGAGAGCGAGAGAGAGAGAGAATTAAAACACAAGACAAGGCTATTCTCAAATCGAGCGTTACGTTCTCTCCCATTGCTGTCATTACAGAACTTGCAGCAAAAAGTCACAGTGAAGAAGAAGCCAAATTTACCCAGGTAAGTAAGAAAAACCCAGCAATAATTTTTAGATATCATAATGCTATTCTTTGTTACATGTGTTATTCTCTGGGAAGTGGGTTGATCTTGACGCAAAAAAAATGGTGGAATAATGATGGGTAATTGGATTTGTCATTAAAGAAAATGCCAATCACAGTGATCTCAGATTCATGGGTACCGAGTAATCTATATGTGTATTTGTAATATTTCGATTCTTGGGTACTTTTCTTTCTGGGAAAGTACTCTGCCTATCGATCAAAGGGTATATTTTATGTGAATGAGGCATATTATCAGAAAATGGAAATTCTTGAATGTTCTTAGACGATATGATTTGCACTATGATATTGATAGTTCTGTCTTTCTTTTTCTTTTTTCTTTTTGGGATCTTTTTTAATGTGATGTATTTATTGAAGAGTAGAGGATTTGGTTGCATTTGAGAAATACAAATTGAATGTTGGTCATGATGTAGGATGTTAATCTTTTAGTGGAAATTACATGCAGCTGACCCTACCTAGTAGGTGGTGGGTGTGTTACTGTTTAAGTCCTATGTTGCTTTCTGGAATTTGGAAAGGAGGGCTAAAAGACGTTTAATGTCTTATTATCATTTACATTTACCTTGTTGTGATGCTTGTTGGTACTTGGACTCGAGTATAATGATATCAGTATGTGTCTAAGTGTTGGGAAAGATTCTGGCTGCCTTGAGTTCAAAAAATGGACAGTCAAGAATCCATATTCATGGTAGAATGTCGGGTGACACTTGAGTATTTGAAGTAACACACGCCCCCTTCTCTTTGTACTTTTTTACAGCGGCCCATAATTGTTACAACAACCAAGAGTTGTTGAGTTTTTTAGTGAACCATCTGTTTTACATAGTTTCTAAATTGTTACGTTGTCTTATGTTTAATTTGTGTCATCTTATGAACCAATAAAGAGGAATGATATGTTCATTTCATGATGCTATTGATGGACTGATTGTTAGGGTCTCTAACACATCCTTTGATAGGCATAGAACAGGAAAAACTGAAGGGAAGGGAAAAATTTGAATGCCATGCATATGGCTGATTAGACACAGGGCATGGGCATGTTTATTACTTGCAGCAAGTAACCGATGCTTCCAACTAAATGAGCAATAGCTAAACTAAACCAATTGAGTAAGTTTCGGCAGGGTCTGAGATGCATTAAGTGTTACTTTCAAGTTCAAATTGCAGTGAAGCAATCTCAGTTCTGTAGCGGCAACTAAGTAAAACGTTTTTGTTTTAGTCCTCTACAGTACAAAGTTGCTATTCTTTGAGTTGTCGCATTCCAGTGCCTCAAATAGACCCTAAAAATGACCTCTTAGAATAGTTGGTTTTTTTTTTTTGGGGGGGGGGGTCCGGGAGGATAATAAATTAGAACAGGTACAACTTAAATTACTGATGAGCCTCTTGCTAGATGAGTACACAAACAAGCTCAGTTCCTTGCATCACAATATAATCTATCAACTTATCAGCTTCCTGAAATTTTTTAGCCCTGTATATCTCAACCTAACACTGCAAAATGGGCCCTCCTGCATCCTTTTACATATCATCATGCTTAGTTATCATTTATCACCTCTTCGTGCTGGATACTCTTGTAAAGCTTATATTCTTCTGTGTCTATAATTGAAGCAATAGAGAAGTTGCCTTATCATCCTAGAAAGAAAACTGAATTCAAGCTGTGCTAATCTGTTAGTCTTGGGTTCCGTTTTACAGGTCAAATTAGGTGAAAGAACAGAAGAAAGTCAGTTTTAACAGCCAAGTATTTGGCACTGCAGAATAACGAAACAACAGATGAATCCAAACAACCCTGGTGCACCAGCAGAGGCACCAGTGAAGAGGAAGCGTGGGAGGCCCCGTAAGGATGAGACTCAAGCTCACACCACTGAAAAATCAACCCCTCCATTAAACAAACCTGTTCTAAGACCTATGGTCACTAGGACACAAGCCGAGGCATCTGGTTCACCCAAGCCTGCGCCAAACATTCCAATCGCATCCAAAGGCAAGGGTCACATTGAGGTGGATGTTGATCAAGGGGCCGAGGATGATCACAATAACGATGAGATGGTGGGTCAGGTAGTAACAGGCATTCTTGAGTCCGCCTTTGATGCAGGATATTTCCTCACTGTGAGAGTTGGGGAAAGTGACGTTTACATGAGGGGGGTTGTGTTCAAGGAAGCCTGTGTTGTTCCTATCACTCCTGATAATGACATCGCCCCGAATGCTAAGATGTATAAGAAGAGGGATACTCCAATCCCAATGAAGCTTGCTCCTCAAGTTGCTCAGACTGCTGGTAACTCTTCATCAAAGCCAACAGAAAACATTGAAGAACATCATCCACAGCCACAAGCACAATCACAACAGCAAATGCCAATAGAATGGGCCCCTCAACCACCACCACAACTAAAACCACCGCCACAGCCACAACCACAGCCACAGCCACAGCCACATCAGCAGCAACAGCAGCACATACCCATAGATAGTGTCCCTCAAAATGAAGTCCAAAATGTAGTACTGTTACAAGGGCAGTTGGGTATTCCTTTGAACATTGGACAGCCGCAGCTACCACAAGAGCAGGACAAGTTATCAGTTGACAGGCAGCAGAGTGTTGGTTCGGAGGAGCATGAAAGACAAAACCCACAAGTTGTGTTCAATCCTGATAGCCAGGAAATGAAAAGCCTAGCAGAAGAAACTTCATTTGAACCGGATCTGGGTGTAGTATCTCTTGAGCAGAATGTGCAGGATTCATTTCTGAAGGAGCCCGTGATTGTCGATGGAGGTGATAAAGAGAAGGCACCAGAGTCATCTGAACCTGTTCAGAAACGCGATCAGGTGGTTGTCAGAGAAGATAATGCTTCACAACTTGTAAATGAGCCTCATAGTGACTCAAAAGAGAAGCAGAGTTCTCCCAGAAATGAGGTTCCGGAGGAATCATCAGAGCCTTTGGTTAAACTGCAGAAGACTGAACAGGAAACTGTGAATTACCCAATTGTGCAGCCAAATGATGCCGTTGATGGTGCTCAGAACTCTGAAATTAGTACTTCTACATCTGCTGCCAAGACTGATGAAATAGCTGCTGCTATTTTGCCAATGGAGGTACTTATTCAACCTGTACCTACATTTACGGCCATGGAGCCAGTTGTCGTGCCACAAGTGGTGGAGCCTGAAATAGGCAGTGCTTCTGGATTCCAGATCAGCATGGAGAACACAGACAATGATGAACCGCTGTCTGAAAAACACAGCCCAATGGAGACGGGATAGACCGATGAATCAGAGGAACAATGACTTGACTTTGCTATCAGATTTTACATACATTTTACTCATTTCAAAATGCCAACCATAGTATAAACAGGTCAAAATTTTTACTGAACAGCCATTGTTTTTCGTGAACATTTTCTGGCGGTAGAGTATTTGTGGTTTCAGCTCTGTAGTCTGCTAGGCATGATCAGAAATTTAGGAGTTGAAGTAGTCATGGGCTCGTCGCTTATGGATAAAAATTTTGCTGTCTAAAGTCTTAGTTGGATGGTTCTTACCTTTGTATCTGTGACTATCAATCTTTTATTGTGATCTAGTTGTAGATGAAATATAAGTCCTGGTGATTGAGTAGTTGAGCCCATATTTCGTTTCTAGTTGAACCCTTTTGTGCATAGCTATCAAGAATGCCTCTTGAATCATTTAGTTAGAGACACTTATTGTTGTTTGTCACACTGACTTTGGATTACTCATCCTTATCTTTGGATGACTCAATTCTAGAATGAATGTCGCAAAGATAATAAGCATTCTTAGAAGTGAGATTTCAGAAGTTGGATCACACAAAATGAGATTAATTCAATTGAATATTTCCACGAAAGACTAAGATTTACCTGCATGATTATTCCTCAATCAATTTCATAGCGATTTATGCCAAGTGAAATATTGTTACTGTAAAGAGTTCAAATCTTTTATATGTTAAGAGTCCAAATCTTTTATATCTTTTTACATGTCCTTCTGCAAATCACTTCAAATTCTATCCTGCAACTTATCTTCTAAATTGTTCCCATTATCTCCACTTTTCATATGTAATTTGATGATCAACCATCGGGGTTAAGTGCCATACAAATTAAAAGAAATCATCAAAGCATACTTACTACTTTATTGATCAAATTATTAAGAATTCAAAAAAATGAGGGTATCCCGGCATATATAATGTATACCTCTATTTTCAATAATATCAATTTTATTTTATATAAATAAAAAATGAAATTTCTGCGATTTTGCAAATAATGTAATTTTTCTTAATCCTATCATATATTTTTTAAAAAATGTGAATATGTGATTCTAATTTCTCTGCAATGAGTCATGGCATATCATAAAAATTTGAGGGGAAAAAGCTGACGGAAAAACTACAAAAATAAAAAGAAGAAACAGCTCGACGGAGATGCCAGAGACTGATAGGGGCCAAAGCGGTCTCCTTGACTTGAATTTACCTGCCCAATCCATTGTCCGATTACCGCATCTAATGGCTTGTGAATCTGATCCATTTTCCTTTCTCTCTCCTACATCCTACCAACTACTACTACATCTGGTATGATTCTTCACATTTTGTTTTCTTCTGCTCAATCATATCTATCATTTTGGTGCCATTGATTATGACTGCGCTGGCATGCAGCTAGGATTCTGGTTTTTTTAATTTCATGATTTCTCAAAACTTCTGCAGCCCAACTTGAAGAAAACACCAATCTTGGCATGTGGGAAGTCTAGTTCTTGGGTTTGGCTTTCTGGGTTTTCAATTTTGTGTCAGTTCTCGAAGTTGTGACCTGTTTGATCCAGGAAAGGAACGCTTTTGGCATCTGGGAAGTGCAAATTATCAAATAAGCTTGCTGGGTTTTGCATTTTTTTGTAGTCATAACCTTCATCTTGTTGAGTATTTGCTGCTTTTGATTTAGATGAGAAACCTCATTTCGCAGGGTAGAGTCATTTTGTAGGATTTTGGGTGGATTCTCTTGCGAAGCAGAATTGACTTTTGGGATTCATATGGATGTGCATTTGAAGAGTTTGTTTGGTAGATTCCATGAGCAATTTGGTTCTGGGCCAGGGCTCGGTCCTGGCTCCGGTACTTGTCTTATAAAAGTGGAGGGTGTATCTTATCCTTTCATTAAGTCACTGTATAGAGCTGCTGCAGCTCTATACAGGACTGATCCATGGAAAAGATTGCGTCCAAGGCATTTCTTTGGTATTCGAGTTGGTAAGGATTCTGAATGGTCTGGGAAAAAACAGCCATTTCCTTGTGTTCAGTTCCTTGGTGGGGATGGTGGGGATCTAGCATTGTATTTATTCCGGTCTGAGAATGATGCTCAGAAGGTAACCAAGCAAAGAGAAACCGCTCGTGTTCCTAACACTGAGATTATGAGGGTGACCTATGAGCAGGAGTCTTTGATGTTTCCTTCTCATAGGAAAATGATCAAGTCTTTGTCTCTGGAAGTTTCAGGCACCAATTATTACCCCGTTTTTGATGTTGTGTATTGTACCTCTGATGGTGAGCTTAGGTATAGGAATCCAATGTACGAAGAGCTTAGGTTTGTGTATGCTGCTATGAGAGGAATGGCACTGGTACACCCATTGCTTCAAGAAGATCCAGAAGCCACACCTAAGTGGTCACAGCTAGTTGCTTTTGAGCCTTTTATTGAGACCATCGATGCGCAATGGCCATCAGAGATGGCCAAAGGCAATGATATAGTGGCAGTCACAGTTTCGTATCCACCTGGTCAAGCATATGAGGAGAAACCCATTTCATCGGCTAACTCAACCCCTACCAAGCATTCAGAATTACTGAGGGAGGATAATTTCACAGATGCAAAAACATACCCAAGTGGTGGTTTGAGGCAATGCGCTATGTGTGAGGATGAGTTTCTTGCTGAGCAGTCCTTCCCTTGCATCCGGTGTCGTGCTGTAGTTTATTGTGGGCCTGTTTGTCAGAAGCAACACTGGAAGGAAACTCACAAGAGCATGTGTGGCCTTTACAAAGCCATGATGGAGAGAGAGGAAGAGCTGGCTATGAAAATATTTTTGTTCCCCTGTGCTGCTGATCAACCTTGTAAGTGGCTTGAATCCCTTGCCATCCATCAGAAAGGGATGTGGAGAAGGAAGTGTAGTTGTTATTCTCACTGCCCTTTTGGCCTTCTTCCTGTTAAAGCCGGTCTGTGGGATTCTTGGGGTGGACTTGATGATGAAGAATATCCACGAGATTCACCAATTCCTAGCCATCTAACTGATGGAATCTCAAGCCCTATTCTTCTTTCTGGTTGGTCTGAGTATTACAATCTTCGATCATTGTCCTTGTCTAGCCCTGTGGCTGACGTCCTTTCCCATCCATTGACGGTATACTACATACTAACAGTGCTGAACATCTGTTCAAAGAATCTCCTACTCAAGGGCAAAGAGGTCATAGTGCATTACCTGGGTCCTGAAGGAGAGTTAGATTGGATGCCTGCTTTTGCCGAGATGGGTCATCTGCTCAATGGTATGGGCAACATACAGATAGTGATGGTTGGACCGGAGATTCCAACGAATTTGTCAGGGACTACTTCAGGAATCGGAAGCAGAGTGAGGGTAAATCTTGTAAGGGGTATTTATCAGGAGGAAGCCACTTACCTGCCTCCTCCTCATGTTGTCGTTGCATTGAACTGTGGGTTAGAGAATTATACAATCTGGGGTGGAGCTCTTGAGATGATCAAGTCCATGGGCATTGCTACATTTTTCACCGACCAGTCTGAAATCTGTTGTACAAACACTAAGCAAGTTCTGCGTTCTGCTGGCTTGCATATTACTCATCCTGTGACTCCAAATCCTTTCCGTTCTCCTGTGAGGACCCATGGGCCTTCAACAAACGTTCCTTCCTACAGTAACTGCTTTGTTCTTGGAGTGAACACATGACTCAAAATTACATTTAACTAAATCCACCATCGTAAAGGACGATGAGAATGTTAGCCAGTGGGAAGTCCTCGGTAAAGAATCATAGCTTTGAGGTACCCCTTAGCAAACTGTTAGTTTATTGTAAGTTCAGTGAACATCATCGTCATTGTGCCTTAAAAATTATTTTAATCCTGGTGTATTGTGATAGTAGAATTGCATGTACTGAATGAAACACTGTCCTTTTATCCTCATTCATGTTGAAATAGTTTTGGATCATTTGTTACTTGCTTCCAACCTAGCCCTGTGAAGTGTGAACCCTTCAAGGGCAGCTGCCTCAATAAGCTAATGTTACTGCTGCTCTTAATTTGAAACGTCTGTAAAACTGTATGTCTTGCTTTAGTTAGTTTCTCTAACTACAAACAGCAGCTCAACTATTTTGTATGATTCCATATGAGCTGGAGTATAAACACAAGTCTCAGGAATTCACAATCTTGTTATACCTGACCTTGTAGCAAACATTTAACTGCTTAGAAGGAATGAACTTGATGTTCTACAAACGACAACCTCTTCTCTGCATGTTCCTCTATAGCCAATTTGTTACACGATATGATGTGCTGCTAAAGGGGCAAGGAAGGAACAGCCCTTTATGAAAATACCCTGGCTAATTGGCACGTAAAATTAACCATCTATTTGGGTGGTCCAGTGGGATCAACTTACGTTTCGACTTAGAGATTGTGAATTCAGGTGTCAGTTGTAGTTGGATTTATCTTACATTCTCCAAGCAGAAACTAAGCATGGACTTGGCCGGGCGACACGGAAATGAACGGACACAAACAGGGTGGCGCATAATTTTGGAACGATATGGGCATGACAGGCAACCCAACTTGCTTCTCTCCATTTCTAACTTGTGATTGGAGCGTGTCAGATCGTATCAGGCACCTGTCAGACACGTGTACGCCGTACAGTGGCAGAAACTACGTGCCGATGCTTCAAAGGTTAGACAGCAAGCAGAGGAGCATGTAGTTAAGATGTTACTTAACTCTTCATTTCAACCGCAAATGCCCTTGTTAGATGAATCAGGGCTTCCAAATGGATACAAAATTACAAACGCGTGACCCTATTATAGTTGGACTTCCAAAACACATGAAAATTTTAGAAGTCTGTTGAATTCAAACCTAGATTCAAGTTGGTTATCAAAATTCTGTTCATTTAGCTCCTTAGAGTAACACATCGTCTTTGTCTTGGAGCTTGGATGTCTTGTATATATAATTCTATATTATAGCGGTGCAGTTGCAGTTCTGTTTAATCTGTCTGAACTGTATGTGGTGGTGCTTTTCTTGCTGAACCTTGCAGTCTGTGCATCCTGGCTTTCCATAACCACATGATAATTTTTTTTTTTGGGGTCTTATATCCTCTATTTTACCGGAATCGAGCTACTGTTGGCCCAATAAGGGATAGAGCTCTCCCATCACAGATTTTCTTCATTCACAAGACTCGAACCCGAAATCTTATTTAAGGAAAAATAAGTATCAAATCACTTGAACCAATCAGTATGAGTGTAACCACATGATAGTTTACAGCAGCCTTTTCCTGCTACTACCTCGAGACAGTCGGATCACATGCCCCCTTTCCCCTGCCCTTCGTATTTTATTTCCTTGTTTGGAGCTGAGGAATAGTCAAGGGACATGGTTGTCATTTCGCCCTGGCCTTTGTTTCCATAATCAAGACTGTCCACACAATAATATCTTCTTTGATGTGTGCACTATTGCATATTTTATCTCTCTCTCTCTCTCTCTCTCTGTCCCAACCTAGGATGCAATGGGTCCAACATATATTTAGAATTGAATTTTGGTCAATGTTTAACAGGACGCTTCTTAAAACGGCTTTGGTAGAGATGTAGATCCCTACATATTGCACAAAATTTTTTAGCTTTATTTAGACCTCAAATCACCCAACTTCAAAATGTGAATCATTGATCTAACCTTATTTTGATCCGAGAAGAGCCTAACTCATCTGATTTGACTTACAACTCTATTACTGAAGTCAAGCTAAAGCGGCATAACTCTTTCATCATGAGTTTTCTACATTAAAACACTCGAATCCAAGTTATTATTTAAGCAGAAAAATGTCAAGCTTATACCGATAGTAAGTAGCTATATTTTTAAAACACAATAAATTAGTACCTTACTAGAACAAATCAGTTTGGTAATCTATAAATTTACGCTTGTTTTGAATATTTGACCAAAAATTAAACCCCATGTAACCCTAAAAACAAATGAATTTGCTGGTCTACCACCAATCATCCCCAATTGCAAACCTTGCTTAAACCAACCTTCCCCTTCCTCCTTCCCCCCCCCCCCCCCCCAAAAAAAAAAAAAAACAAAAACAAACAAAACCAACTTGACAAGTTGGCCAACATTTTATTCTCTCCAAAGTGGGGAAAACCAACCACTTATATCCACCTGCAACTCTTGACCCCAACCCCAACCCCAACCCCAAGTTTGGCCTATAAAAAGGCTTGTTAAGCTCGGCCTCCGCCCCCCAACAAAAGTAAGCCTGTTGGTGTTTCTCTCTGTCTATCTATCCATTTTCATACCTTGCCCTTGTTCTCTTCCATCCCTCCTCCCCTTTCCCCCCAAAAAAAAGGGAAAAAGAGCAGAGGAAGCAAGAAAAAATGGAGATCTCACCATACCAGCCTTATGACATTCGCCTGAACCATCACAGGCTGTTGTCATCATACTTCCGCATTCCTGAAAACTATGTCCATTGGAGAGAGACTCCTGACTCCCATGTCTACTCTGCTGATATTCCAGGTATATATCCCGCCCCCAACCCTCCAATTTATTTCCATCTTTTTTTTATTTATTATACAACTTCTAATGTGGATCCCGTTTTTACGGTTAGTCATGGCCAATGGCCAAATGAGTAAAACTGTCTATATCTCGATATGTACATGCCCTCTTTCGGCAGGACTGATACTGGGTGTTGTTCGAAAGGACCCATTGATCACCTCTATTTAGATTTTGATGTCCAAGGCTTGATGGGTTTAAAACGGTTAGTCATGGCCGATGGCCAAATGAGTAAAACTGTCTATATCTCGATATGTACATGCCCTCTTTCGGCAGGACTGATACTGGGTGTTGTTTGAAAGGACCCATTGATCACCTCTATTTAGATTTTGATGTCCAAGGCTTGATGGGTTTACTTTTTTTTCCTAATTAAAACTAAAATTTCCTGTCATTATGCTCATGACAGGGGTGAGAAAAGAAGAGATTAAGGTGGAGGTCGAGGACTCAAGATACCTGATAATCCGGACCGAGGCCATTGATGATTCAGGTTATCCTCCAAGGAATTTCATGAGGAAGTTTAGGCTTCCAACTCGGATCGATGTCGAGGGAATATCAGCTGGGTATGAAGATGGTGTTCTGACTGTAATTGTGCCCAGAAGGGGTTTTCACATTGATCCTGCAGATTTGGCTGATAGGCTTGAAGTTACAGCCAGGGCAGCTTGAAATTTCATGTGTTTTCTTCATTGATGATTCTTTGTTTTCCCCTATTTAGACTCATATTTTTAATTAGTTGTTAAACAGATCCTTATTAAGCATCTGGTCTAGAAGAAATTCATGGGTTTGGATTTGTGTCATTGGTATGACTCTTGTGTTTCAAGAATTGAGCTGATTTCAGAACCATTTTCTGTAAAAATTTGCTTTAAGGCGACAATCAAGCTTTCTTACATTTCCTCTGTTCTTCCTTCCATCAAGGAAAAATAAATTGAAAAGTAAAAGAATTAGTTCTTGGGTTATATCTTGGTAATATTTGATTGGATACGAGCAAGGATTCATCAGAATGCGGTTTCGATCGCGATTACGCTTCGGTCGTTATGTGAAAATACAGTTTGGCCAACTCAAAAACATTTTCGATACGGCCGTTTCGTTGTGGATCGATCACATTTTGAATCCACGGATACGAGCAGGCACGTAATGTAAGCAAGTTTATAATTGTGTTTTCACTATCTTGTACAGTTGTAAAAGAGTACTGCAAATGACAATTAACATGTAATTATGAATACTATAAAATATATAATTATAATTATATTATATTATATTAAGTCAAATATCACATTATCATGAATTTAATTAAACATGTCATTCAACTGTTACAATTTTTTTGCGGGTAGGGGGTGGTCATGCAAACTAGTTAGTCATACTTTCATATTTAAATTCCAATAAGATCAACTTTTTTCTAATTTATTACTAAAATAAGGCTATATATATGTGATATATTTCTCCATCGTTAAAAAAAACTTCAATATAACGGTCCAATTATATTAGGTGAGAAAAAGTGATATATTTTTCAAAAACACATTCGTAACTTTATTGGTTTAAAAATTATTTTAACACTATGCTATAGAGCAAATTCATTTAGTACTTATTTTGATATCTATACGTTAAAACTTAATAATATAATGAGATGACAAGTACTAAGTTTAGAAAATTTATTTGAAGATGAAAATAAATGAGAAATGCATGGAATCAGGAGTTTTTCAGCTAGATTTGACAATAGCCGCCCCTTATGGATCAAGTTGTCCAGATCCATGTCCCCATATTCTAAATTGGTCGGAGTCTCTCTCTCATTTGCAAATTGGCAAATGGGTGGACTTTGCTTCTCTGCAAAGATGAGTCTTTTGGCCCTCCAAATCGGATTTGATGAGTTAACACTAACAATGACATTCACGTTCCCATCATCAGGTTGAATTCGGGTTTCTCTCAATAACTTCAGGTCAGATTTGGATCGGATTATTATGTCGAATTAAACTTTTTCAACTCTACATATGATACACTCCATTTCTTATTATTTAATCAAATTAATTATTTGTGTAAAACTATCAAGAATATTGTTACTCGTTTGGATTTTTTTTCCTCCTCTTGGCCTTGAAAAGGCTCCAGGCAATGCTATCAAAAACTTTTTTAAGGTATATTTTCCTTTTTTTTAAGATTTTTGATGCTCTGTTTAGGGTCTGCTCAGTTCAATACAAGTGGAATGGAATGGAATGGAATTTAAAATTTGAGATGAATGAAATGGGATTTGATTCTTTAATATTACGTGTTTGGTATAGTTATGGAATGGAATCAATTTTTTTATTTTTAACTTATTTATATCAATGTAAATTATTTTTCTTCACATTCTCTCCTCATTTCTCTCTCCTATCTTGCAAAAATTCTATGGTACATACCCATGCCCAGTTTTGCAAAAATTACTGCCTACTTTGCTTTCTCTCTCTTAAATAACAGATCCAGCCGGCAGTGATCTTGACACCCCTTTTGCTCCTCAACCACCACCTCTCTGACGTCACCTTCTCCTTCTTCAGCCCCTCTCTCTTTGGCGTTGCCATCCACCACCTCAGTGCCACCACATGCTTCTCTAGATCTCATTTTCTGCCCTGTCCACTCCTCTTCCTCCTCCGGCGTCATCGCCTTCTCCCTCTCTGGCACCGTCGTCTTCTTTTTTCTTCACCCTTTCTCGCTCCTCAGTGCTCTCTCTCTCTCTCTCTCTCTCTCAGGATGTACAGGTTTGGGGGACTATTGTGGTGTTCGTCGGTGTGGTTTCCTGTGATTGCTGGAGGCATTTCTCCATGGTGGCCGATGGATCTGGTCAACTATCTCTCCTCAGTAGTTGGTTCTCTCCATGGCTATTCAATGTTCATAGATGTTTGGATGTTTTTTAAAAAATAATAATAACAAAAGTAGAAAATGAATTTGAAACCCTTCCTAAATGGGGCAATCAAGTCCCAAGCGAATGGAGGGAACTTGATACTCTTAGATATCAAGTCTCATATCCTTAAAGTCCAGCCAAATAATGGGTATGAAAACTTGATACCTAACAGTATCAAGTTCCTTTCCTTTTCCTCTAACCAATTAAGCCCTTAATTGTAACCGAGTTATTAAGGATATCAATTTTCTTTCGATAAAAAAAGAATTGTTTGATTCTTGGTAAAAGTTCGTTTATGAGTTTTTTTTTAGTCGAAACTTATTAGTTTTGTTCTATCATATGCTGAGATGCTTACTCTACTAAAAAATTTATGCATACGCTAAGATGCTTACTCTACTAAAAAATTTTATTTGATTATCTTATACTCTCTTTGTTCTAGGTTAGGTCTGTTTTTTTCAACTTATTATAAGTAATTTATTGCTAATCAATGCTGATAAAGGTTGATGACAGCTAATTATGACTAAAATTGTGAATAGGAAATATAGCTAAGTAGTACTGATCAGTACTGATCACTGCTAATGAATGTTGATCAGTGCTGATCATGACTACAATGTGAGGAGGAAATATGGCTAAGTGCTAATTACTACAGATGACTGCTAATTAGTGTTAAATGCTGATAATAAGTACGTATATTATGATAAGTTGAAAATAACAGATCATTTACCATCACAAAATTTCATCATTCCTTAAGATTGAATTTGTGCATGATTTGGAGAAGAATCTAAGTAACAAACCACTTTGAATTTTTTTTTTAAAAACAATGGTAAACAGACCTAACCCATCAGACCCCTATCTCAGGGGCATCCAATGGGCCTTAACAGACCAAAGAGTAAGGGGTACCAAAATACAAGCAAACTGCTCAGGAACCTAGCCCAACCGCAAAACTTCGTGCACAAAGCACAGCATTCGCGTTCCCCGAGTCGAACCCGAGTGGGGAAAGTGGGGGAAGGCAGCAGTGGCCAACTAGGCCAACTACTCTTCTGTACAAACCACTTTGAATTGACATGTATTCATCTCTCAATTTTGTCTTTAAATTATATATTTAACTACGTAACTTTTACGTTGCAAAATTAGAGCTACGGTAACAGGTTAGTTCGGGTCAACTTATTTAATAAAAGGGTTAATTTGTGTCAGCTTTGATAGTTTAGATTTACTCAAAGTTGAAAAATATGTTTTCAAGCTAAACGGTCAAATCGTGTGGACTCTATGTCGAAATCGGTTCGATTCATATCAGGTTCGTGTTTCTCTTAATAACTTCATATCGGGTTCGAGTCGTATTATCGTATCGGATCAACTTTCCTCAACTCTAGCAGAAATACATAGCTTTTCAAGTCCATCTTAGTGTCCATCCTTTTGATTATTTTATAAATCGGTTCCATCGTTAAAGATTTGATGGGAGTTTTACTTATTTGTAAAAGCTGGTTTATAAGTTTTCTTCTTTTGGCTAGCGTCTTATCTAATGATTCTAATATTTTTTTTTTTAGTTAAATAAGAATTAGCCAACCAAAAAACAAAAAAAATACTCACATGATAAACTCCAACCTATTTTTTAATGACAATTTTTGAACGTTAGCATATCTTATATTTGAGATTTGCTCATGCTATCAATACAAGGGACCACTATCCATTTGCATCTTATGTCATTGTTTTTCTTTTTTTCTTTTGGGTCCTGAAAAATATTAGTTCCTAACTAGATATATTTGAATCGAAAGTGTATATATTAAAGTTAGAAAAATCTGACCCGACATCATGACATGACACGAACCTGGTCTGAAATAATTAAAAGAAATACAAATTCGACCTGAATTGAACTGATTATGTCCTAAAGTCAACATGATTTGACCATTTAGTATGAAAATTTTAAGCAAATCTTAACTATTTTCAATACCAATATAAAATTAATCTATTTATTAAATAAGTTGACTCAATCCAACCCAATACATTTCCGAACTCTAATACACGGCGGTCGATAGTTGAAAGTCGATAGATATTTTGGGGGGCGGAATCTGAATCTGGAGGTCGGTCGCGAACCCACCGAAAGATCTTGGCGTTTTCCTTCCAACAGAAAAGTTCCATTTGGATTCTCTTACCAAGAGGTGTTGAAAACTCAAGGGGCCGTGAAGCACTTGCGTCTTAAGGGACGAAAGGAGCTCCTGTTTACAAAAACAAATAAAAAACCTAACCTTTTTTTATAGGAATAAATAATATACTTATAGACAAGAGTAAAAAGATTAGAGGAGTTGCTTGTATTTTTTTCCCCAGAAAAAAGTACATAAAAAATTAATAATTTTATCGCATATTTGGAATTAAGGGTGTATTCTTCTCGTTGCTAAATTGAGATTGGTAGAATGGTGAAGTTAGTTGAGGTTGGTTAAAGTTGATTGAAGTTGGTATTTTTCTCTGAAGTACGTTAAAGTTGATGGAAGTTAATATATTCTTATATTGGTTAAAATAGTGAGAATAAAATTTTAAAGAATGTGAGTTGAAATTGATTGAAGTAGATTGAAATAAGCTGAAGTGAGTTAAACTGAGTCAAAGTTGATACTTTTTTATTGAAGTGGGTTGAAAGTGATTAAAATGGATTGAAGTTGATAAATTAAAAAAGACTAATGAAAAAAACAACCCTAAATTGATTACGACTCTGTTAAAGTAATCTTACTCTATTAGCTGACCCTAGACATTTAATTAACCTAAATCTTAAACAACTGGATATCTACTATCATATGTAACAAAAGATGCATATGTTAGTTTGCTTTGTAAGAGTCTCCTTTTTCACAGCAAAACCTGCGTGAAATTGCCGTGTATGTCTTTCTTGTATGTACAGAAACACACGTGATTGCACAAACAAAAGTAGGTGGGAAAAATAAAACAAATGCAAGACGGCAGTGGGTGGGGTAGGGGGAAGAAAAAGAGCACATATCATGAACAACGTGATTCAATCCCTGAAAGTGATAATACAAATGTGATCATTAATAACAAGGGTCAACATCAAAAGACCTCAAACATGACGTTTGAGGAGATCAGCTCCGAACACCTAAAGGATTAACATTGGTTAGAAGGCATGAACCTTGAAGAAATTTACACGAAGGAGAAAGTTTGACTTTGGCTAATCAAGTTGAGGAGTTCCACTGCCTCCCTCAATCGTCGTTCGGTGTTGTCTCGAGCAAGGAGACCACGATGATTTCTGCAAATGTTTGGAGAAAGCATCATCAAACAAACTGAACAATGCTTGTATTCTGGACATCACTTCCCTCTTTGCATGGGGGTACCGTAATGAACTTACAATGAATCGGTGACAAAGAGTTGGGTAATGAGTCAGTTCGGATCGACCCATTTAATAAACAAGTCGATTTCGTGTCAGCCTTGAAAACAGTTTAGATTTACTCAAAATTGAAAAATAACACGTTTTCAAACTAAACGGTCAAAATCGTGTCGAATTCGAGTTGAAATCGGTTCGGTTCGTGTTGGATTCGTGTTTGTATCAGTAACTTCAGGTCGAGTCTGGTTCGTGTTATCGTGTCAGATCAAACTTTTCCAACTCTCAGACACGGTGACGTATATGTCAAACAAATTCAATAAAGACTCAACTTACAAGTTAACCATACTCTTTGAGACCTATTAGCCCCCTTGAATTACACCAAATAGAAAAATTTATTCCTCTCGAGATTCAAATGCAAAAGTGACAAATAAATCCACAAGGATGAAATCATGAAACACAATTCTTGAGGTAACTCCTACTTGAATTAGGATATAAATGGCCCATCTTATCACTATTAGTCTACTTGCTGGTTCAGTTTGATCACATTGCAAAGCAGGTGAGGTTGGTTCGGACCATGAGTATGTGTATAGCTTAATGTTAACTTCACCAAAGAATCCAATTTAATTCAACTCTTGAGTTAGTCCAAGCCAATTCGGGGGTTGAACTTTCTAGCCTAATCAGGTCCGACACAAAAATTGGGGAAGCTAAGAAGCTTTGACAAGTTTTATCTATCACAATTTTTGGTTAGTAGATATTAGTAAGGTTAGCTGAAGGGAGCAAATTCTAACCTCTTCTCATGGTTCACTTTCTTGGCAAGGTCTTCCGCTAAAGCATGTAGCCGCTTCAACATTGAAGGCAAACAGCGAATTGCTTCCACACCCTTTGGGCTTGTACACAGCTGCTTCAAGATCTCACAGGCAATGAAATAACCCTCTTCCTTGTTCCTGTACCATTTCACCTCACAAACCTCAGCTAAAATACGCAACCCAGAAACCCCTCCTAAAAACACCCCCGAGAAAAAAAAAAGAAAGAAGACAGAGAAAAGGGGAGGTTTGAGTCAGCTACAAGTTGCATGAAATACAAACCTCAACAACTCCCAAAGGATTGTTTCCACTGACCCTTGATGATTAAGGAGTGAATCAGCTAAATGGGGATACCGGACAAGGTTCCTGAGGGTAGACAAGCAATGCTTTAGAACTTCTTGATCTGGTATGCTTCGGGTGACTGACCGAATCTGATAGAGAAGAATGTCAATAGCCCCTTCATTCACCAGTCTCTCACAGCACTTCCGAGAATGCGTAGTTGCCATGTCTAGGAAGACAATAGATGAAAGATATTAGTCTAATAGTCTGCTACTGAGCTATTGTTGCTAACCACAATTTGGTTAGGGAAACAATTTCAACGTCGCTAAAAGAGACTCACCCAGAGTCGCACAATTATGAAGAATGCCACTGACATTTTTCATGCTTTTGAGTTCTTTCAAGGCTGCAATGAGTCTGTTTATAATACGCATTCCATCATGGACGCTAGCAGCAGAGTTTCGAATTCTCAAGCGCAGATCAATAAGCTTCCCCTTAGCATGTTTCCTTGCGACGTAACCCTTCCAATGTGCCTGCATAAATAAAAACAAGCGGCCAGGCAAGAAACAGGATAATTTCACCCATCAAGAATGGTTTGAGCCTTGTACTATAAATATAAAATGAGCCAAGGATCTTTTATTCATTTGAAAATATAGCAACTTCACAATAGGCTAAAATCAATGCAATCAGCAATGCTCGCAGGAAGTCATCCTACACATGGCTATTTAAAAGGACACTTATCCATAGCTAAAAAAATCCTTGTTAATTCACCTCCTGCTATTATCAGAACAGATAAAGCTGTTAAAGCGACAATTCCTGTTTGGTTGCCATTTGAATCAAAGGAAGCCTCTGCTGTTAGTGCTTGTGGCGTCCAGTGTTTCATACTAAAATAAGGCAATGTAGTTGAACCCATGACGATCATGAAAAGCATGGAAGAAAAATCATCCTCCTAAAGATCATGCACATCAGTCATTACTTACATTTAATGTTCCATGGATCTGGTCAAGAAGCAATCTTAGTAGAAACTATGGATCATACCTCATCACTTGTTCATTATTTCAAGTTTCATTCGGGCAAGATTATCACAAACATATTCACTTATCAAAAAAATGATCCCAATCATATTCACAATCATTAAATCAACCCTTTGTTTTACAAGGGTATCAACTTATACTAACTTATGGAACTAATTGAACAGTAGCTGACCTGGTTGATAACCTCCAGGTATAACAATGATATTCAGGCCTTAAAGTTCATTACGTATGACAATATGAAGAAAATAATCAGGACCAAAAACTTTTCTTTGAGCAGCAAAGCCATTTCTTTAGACGTCCCAGAGGTTTTAAGTGCATTGATCAAAAAGTTCTCATTTTTTTCCAGTACTAAAAGTCCAAGAGCTCTGTATTGAAAAAGTTAAAGATCTTGGCGCATAATGAAGTTCTGTCAAATGATAGAAAGCAATTTTGATTCTTTGGGATGAGAGAAAAACTGACAGCTGTTTTGCAACAAGAAAGTCTAAGTATCCTGGTCGTATAATGCAGGAGGGAGAGGATCTTTCAGTTACAAAACTCTCATACATTTCGACAACTCAAGCTGAAGATACCAAGTGCTGTTAACTTTTGGCATATATGGAAAGTCCTATGATTTACAAACCATTTTCTGTACTTTCAAGTTCATAAAACATGGGAACACATTTCTCATTATGCATCAAGAACGACACAAATGGAAAACCACCAATATCACAACACAAGCTCAACATCAAGGAAAAACTAAGTAGACTAAACATAAATCTTACTTGAATCACAACAGCATGATGTGCATATTGTGTTGCCTTTTGCCGACAAATGCATCCACGAATGTAAGACTGTATAACAATGGCAGCTTCATATCTTGATTTTAATGCTACAATTCTCCTCCACCATCTTTGCATAGTCACAATTGCATTCAAAACTAGTGTTAGCTCAGCACTGAGTGCCCTATTGCCCAAGGAGAAGACAGCGACTCTTGAAGCACTAGCTTTAAGGCTGGAAGCACCTACAATATTCAATTAATCGTATAAAAGCTCAATGGCATACTAAATCATATTGTTTGCAGCTGATTGAATTAAGGAGCAAAGAGTTAAGAGAGAAGACATTGTGGGTACCAAGAAGTCTGGTACGTGCATTCCTTCCCCTGACAAAGCGCTGGATTTCAATAGCAGCACACTTGCAGGAATGAAATGCTTTCAGGCACATCATAGCCTTAAAAGCTCTTTGTATCCTCAGTGCAGCCTGTTTTTGAGAAAGGAAATCCCTTCTGACTAACCAACAACGACAATGGCTCTGCATTTTTTTTTTTAAACAGATGTAGTTACTTGCAATTGCAAAAACGAAAAACATTGACTCATCAGAAGTATAGGAAAGTAATTAAATAAAACATGACGTTAACCCCAAAGCATACTGCATAAATTTTTCATCTGATATTTTACAGGAATGGCAGAGGTGTGAGTCGTCGACAATGAGTTGCCATTGAAAATCCCTGATCTTCTATGAAATGCATAGTTACTCAGATGGACTATTACATAGCTACCGGATCCACGTCAAGCTTGTTGTATAAAAGCTTTCATCTGATATCTTTTTGGGAGTGGGGAAGAGGGAGAGCTATCAACTATGACATGTGGAAAATCCAAGATCTTATATGAACCTCATAGTTACTCATATGGACTTACTTGCATCACAATAATGCAACCTCTACGTCTACAAGCACCTTTGCGAGCAATCCATCCACGGACATGCGACTGAACTACAGTGGCAGATCTAGTTGCCAGTTTATATTCATGAACATTCTTGAAAGATCTTAGAGATTGAAGGACACTTTGAATCATTACGGCCGCATACTTTTGATTCAGGAACGTTTTCCTCTGTACCCAACCCCGAAAGTGGCTTTGAATTATAATAGCTCCTAAGTGCTTCTTCCGCCGGTAATCAGAGGCTAAAAATTTCCTCCACGCAAGCTGAATTTTCATAGCTGCTTCAATCTGAGGATCAGTTTCCTCCTTTTTTGTCGACAACATTGCTTCATTCTCTATCAGGCTACTCTTTTGTGGGCCGAGATTGACAACGTCACGGCAGATCCCATCTGCAGCTGAAATGGTTCTCCTCACATGTCTCTCAGAGATCCAATTCCTTGCTGCTCTTTGAATAAAAGTTGCAGCACTCTTCATCTTCACAAAATTATGCCTATCAACCATAAATGCAACTTTGCTCGAAAGACAATCAAACCGTTTACACTTTTCTGCATGATTTTCTAGAATTAGGCCAGCGAACATATATACAACGAATTTCAGTAAAACAAGCAAATATTAAATAATAAACCTTGAATTACAGTAGTCCTGATTCCATTACGTCTGAGCATCTGCTTGGCAATAAGCCATGCATGAATGTGCAATTGCAAGCAGGAAATTGCTTTCCTTATTTCCATGTATTTCTCATGCTCAATCACTCGCCTGAAATGGGACTGTATGACTACAGCTGCATTCTCTGCAATTATCACAAAGGATCACAGTCTGAGGCAAAAAGCTCTATGCTCATTAAGACAACAGAAGCCAGGCATATTTTACCATGTAGACTTTAGATTACTTGAGAAAACGTAAACAAATAAGATCAACAGTGTAACAATTGAAACGGTACAAGGATCAGCAGAATAAACACAAAATAGGACTGCAAAACAAACCAAGTAGGTATCTCTTCAGTTTTCATTGGATTGTTGATACAGATACAGAATTTACTCCACAAGCATGTAAATAATCACCTTTGCAAATCTGAGATCTGCATTTGTCAGCTGAAAATGGAAAGATGCCTGCTGGCTTAATAATACAGTGGGTATTTCGTTTAGCCATCTCTTGCCACCAGACCTTCACTGCCTTAAACTTCTTCGCAGCATCTGAAAAGTTGAAGATATTAGTAAGGTGAGAAAACCGTGCATTGCAGAAAGTAGCTCATCTTCTCACTTGCTGCATTTATCGCAATTATAGTAGAAAAGTGACATTGCATTTATTGTAATTATAGTAGAAGAGTTACACTGCAGAAGCAGAACTCAATTCTATCACATTAAAGCCCAGACAAAGTAAAGCATTCACTACCAAGGGAACCATGAAAATGATATTCTCATGACAAATATCATGAACTTGGGCGGTACACAAATTGAAGGAGACAAATCTTAATCTTAATGCAGCATGATAGTCAAAGGAAGCCATTAATCAGATATAAACCTTCTGCAGACAGCTCCCTTTGTTTATTAGTTGCAGCCTCAGAGCTCATGGACCACCTTTTTCTCTCAGGAGTTTGGCAATGACAACCCATGAGCTTGTGAAAGTTTAGATGATCCTGGTAGAGTCACTCTTGCATTAAGTCTCAAACATGTGACCAAGAAATTATAGGAAATTTGAGAAAGTAGCACTACCTTACTTTTCCTGATGAGTAATTGGGAACACAAGAAGACCAGCAAAATGATCACGCTCCTGTCGTTACATGCACCATTGTACTCAAGTATGTCACATATCTGTAAAACCTACAAAGAGAATCGGAAAATATCTGTCAGGTTGACATAAATAGTATCAAAATGAAAATAGGGAGGAGGAAGTAGATATTGCACCAGAGGATATGCAAGATTCAGAAGCCAGAACAAGGCTGGCTTACATAGCCATACAGGAAAAATGGAAATTGTTATGCTAAATTTGTCTTGAGCATCAATCAGCAAAGTGTGACAGCTAAAAGATTGAGATCCTCGGGTTCAAAATAGCTCTGTTTGGATGCTTTCATTCATTGCCTCTAGACATTGGATATTGATAGCAGACTCACTACTTCATCATTAGTGTAAAGTTTTGGGAATTGAATCAAATTGGATGGTTACATGCGTTCTCTGTGAGAGCACAATTGCTACTTCCACTCTTTTCTTTATTCTGTCAAGCCATACATGATCCAAGCTTTCACTTAAGTATGAGACTTCACCTCAGGAAAATTGCCCAATAATGTTGTTAACTTCTGTGATAACACAAAGTTGTGCACTGCATCTGTGGTATCTCTCATTGATACAATTGATTCTTCACTTCTGTCATTGATATCCTGTAAGCAGGTCATGGTGACATGGAAAAGAAAAACATCATAATTATCGAATGGAAAAATATATACTAAGTCTACACAACAGGGCAGCATATGAAAAGATACCTTCATAGAACAAGGGCAATGAAGCTCCTTTCTGAAATAGAAATCCAATAAGCACCACATAGCTTTCCCATCCACTAATGAAGTCAGACTTGCCATCTCCATGTTGTAGTTTTCACAGATTGCCTGAAAAATAAAAATCCATTATCAAGATCTGCACCAACTGACCACTGAAAAGAATCCGAGAAAAAGCAGGCATTGGAGCAGAAGGCGGCCAAGGACGTCATTCACATCTAAAGGCAAGCAAAAGGAGTAATAGGAAAGACAGACTCTCCTACATCCCAAATTTCCAAAGTTTTAAAACCGCTGATTGATTTTAATAGCTGAAGCACAATGCACGCCTTTTTTGTTTTGTCTTTGAAAGGTGAAGCGGCAATGGACCTGAAGTAGGAGTTAGGCCAGAGATCAGGCGATTAAAACCAACCCAGCCCATTGCTCATCCAACACTTCCCCACAAGGGAAATATTGATTCCAAATCCGAAATCAGGCAATCCACCTGCCAGGCACTCTTAATTCTTGACATCATTGGGCAGTCCATCTTATTCACAAAACATCCTAAAAGGAGCTTACACCTCTCCGAACAAACACTACTTTGGCTTCACATAACAAATAACATAGACACAAGCCCCCCCCCCCCCAAAAAAAAAAATCCTCTGTATTAACAAATATGGCACAGCTATGAGGCTTCGTTAGTATATGTGCTTCGCTACTGTACTGAAATAATACCTTCATCCATCTCAGGAGCATATCCAAGTGAGTGTTGCTGTCAAAATCCATCAATTCCTATGAAATGAGTGATCAAAAATTAGATCTTCCACTAGAGTGCTTTTACTGAAAATGACAATGAGATACGGAAGATATACAGTATGAGCTTTGCAAATATTGGCAACTTCCTCAGACAGGACTGTCTTCGTGACCAGCAAAGGTAGCTGCAGGATCAACAAAGAGAGTATGTCAAATCATACTATAAGTAGACCAGAAACACAAGATATAAATAGCAAATGAACGTAATGGAGTACGTGCTTGACAGGTGACAGAAGATCCTCCTTTGCGGATGCGACAGATAGACAACACATACCTGCAAATGAATGAACATGTTCCACAACAAGGAAAGAGTAAGTTCCTTGTCTCCGTTTGCGACATCTTCTGCAATGATCATTGTACCATCCTCATCATTCAGCGGAACACCTGCCTGTTTGAGATATTCCAGGCCAATGCCACAATTTGCTAATTTCTTTTTTTGAGTATCTGATGGCAGAACTACTTTCTTCCATTAAAAGAGTTAAGAACAGGTAAAAGAACTTCAGTACTGCTATACAAAAGGAGAGGATGCAAGATGTATTTCAGAGAGAGCCAAACCATTAGAATTGAAGACTCCTGTTGTAGTAGTTGAATAGCTCTACAAAGCCTCACTCCATCCTGAATATCTTGAAACAAATCTGTAACTCTGAAGTCATACTCAATGAGGGGAATCTGCGCATAGTAATTATTCATTGGAAGATTGATTACACAAGAATTTCACTTCTTAAAGCCATACTAGTCCATTGTGTTGAATCTCTTAAACTGTGATTAGATATTTTCCATAGGAATACACAGATATGTTAGACAACATGTGCTGACCAAAACAAAATGTCCTGAGCTTAAACACGCAGAGTACAATATTAGGATTTAGGCAGTCTTGATGATTGATGCAATAGCTTACCTGTTGGTAAGATACTTTGTATCCAACAATTACAAGATGTGCAAGAAGGTTGCCCTCCCCATGCATGACTTCCGATGGCAGGAAATCTGCTTCCACAAGAGAGAAGTGGAAAAAATCAAGGTGGGAAGGATTTTGTTATGCTAATTAACTTGAACAAGAAGAAACAAAGGTAACAGTGCTATTACCATTGACCATTTGCCGACTTGATTTTATATTAGATTGCACATTGAACAACAATGGTGAACCTCCATCTAGACCATCGATACCATACTTGATAGGCAAGCTACTTTGACATTTGCCTTTATCAAGTACAAGAACTAGCAGCAAAAATCTCTTCAATAAGACATTCCCTAGGGTTTCAAAGTAACCTGGTCTATATAAGCCATCTACCAACTTGTTATAAGCATAAGCTCTTGCAAGACCTGCATGTGCGAAGAATTGTCTTTCTATCACTATTTTTAAGAAAGCAACCTCCTGTTCACTACTGGAATCTTCATTAGGCAACAAAGACTCTCCACCAAAGATAATGTACAGCCCAATCCGGAGCCAAATGGGATTATAACACATGAGAACTTTGATGGCTTTTTCTTTCATCCCAACATCAGTGACAAGAGGACAGTGTGCCTTCATTTTCAGTCTTCCTTCATCAATGTTCTGCACAATAGGGGCAGTGATTCCAGTGAATGAGCGAACTGAAGGACAATCTCCAAAGACATACCAGCAACAGTTAATCATGTATCCTTTTGGTTCAATGTACTTTCAATCTTTCATTCTTAGGCTTTCTAATGAATATTTCCATAGCATTTTGCAGTTAACAAAACTAAATATGGAAAATAGGCACATGAATAAACCAAGAAGTTACGAGCTGTTCCACATTTCCACCTATTGACGTCAACAGTTGACATACATTGCAGACAGAACATTGTTCTATCAAAGAATTGATATATACCAATTATGGGTAAACAGCATGATATCTTGACTAGCTAGAAACAATGAATAAAGTCATTCTTACATTATAAGGCAAAAGATTAAGCAGCAAAGGTTTTCAATAATGTTTCTGATTCCAAACCAATCATTGCATTGGAATAATGAAAACACTAGGAGGCTGCCAGGTCATCTCCTACAACTACTCCAATTATCCCCAACTTAGACAGAATGTGAACTATCAGTGCATCGAAACCCGGATGCCTCCTCCTCCTCGCATTGCAGTATATGTCTCCAATGTACTCCTTTAAGGTGGACACCCTCTTCCCTTCCCAAACCCAAAAACACGCCCCCCAAAAAAAAACCATTAGGGAAAAAAACACAGATGTCATTTACTGTTGCAAATTTGACTATGGCCTAGTGATACAATACAAAAGATATCAACGACATTGTTGATGCAAATCAGGAAACCTATGCATATCACATGTATCCATGGACTTGGATCATCTTTATCTCATGCTACTCAAATTCATTGGAAATTTCCCATATTTCCAACAGGAAATTGAACTCCAAAGTATATTTTTTAGTGCAAAACTGAACTCGAAGGAGTTATTGCTTTGACTTATTGTTAGGCAGTTAGGCAATGTTAGGCAGTTAAGCAATCAGTTAGTAGTTTGTTACATATTGTTAGAAAATAACATGTAATTAGAAAGTTTGTTATGTGATTGCCAGCACACACATCAGCATTGATTACTTGTATAAATAGACAAGGTTGTAAAGCTGTAGAAGCGAGGTAATCAATACATCAATCTCTCCTCAAAATGTTTCTTGTATCTTCTCCTGTTTTCTTCTCTCAAACAGCAGGCCAGGTTCTCATGGTATCAGAGCTAAATAAACGCGATCCTGAAGTTCTTCTTCCTTCCTGATTCTTCCTCTTTGATCATTTGATTTGTTTCATCAATCAATCCAGCCGGCAAATTGATTTCATCTGCAACACGTTTTCCTCCTTCCTTTTTTTTTTTTATCAAATTCGTTCATCCCAAGCACAAACCCATCCAATCTTGATCTTTTTGATCTTCGACTGAGAAAAATGGCGGAAATTCCTGTTGTTCTCAATTCCAGGCAGAACGAGAGTTACAATAATGATCCTCTATTTCTCCAGGCTTCGGATCATCCTGGCATGCATCTGACCAGTGCTAAACTGAATGGGCCGAACTTTCAACAATGGAGTAGAGCCGTGAAGATCGCATTACGCACCAAGACCAAACTCGGCTTCATTGATGGATCCTGTGGTAAGCCTGAACCTACTTCTTCATCTTATGAGCAATGGATTCGGTGTGATAGCATGGTGGTCAGTTGGCTACTGAATTCGATCGTTCCAGAACTTTCTGAAGCTTTTCTTTATGCCAGTTCAGCGGTAGAATTATGGAATGAGCTTACGGAGAGGTTTGGTCAAAATAATGGACCCCTCTTATATCAAATTCAGAAAGAAATATCTGAATTATATCAAGGAAATGATAGTGTTGCTGTTTTCTACACTAAATTGAAGCGGTTATGGGATGAATTGGATTATATAAGTGAAGTACCTATTTGCAAATGTAGTGATTCCTGTGATGCTCTCAAAAGGACCAGAGCGTTAGAGCAAAGGCAAAGATTAATGCACTTCTTAATGCGACTAAATGATGCTTATGAGTCAATTCGAGGTCAAATTTTGCTCATGGATCCACTACCAAGTGTGAACAAAGCCTATTGTATGATAGCTAGAGTTGAGACACAGAGGCAAGTGACTGCAGGTATATCCAGTCCTAGAGAGATTGTTGCTGCCATTACGAGGTCACCATCTTTCTCTTCTGGAGATGGGGAAACAACTTCAAGTGCCCTGGTAGCAAGAAACCTTCCCAATCCAAGGAACAGGAAAGATATGAACAAGAAGTCAAGAAGCAATAGGTTTTGTAACCATTGTCAAAAACCAGGTCATACTCAGGACCAATGTTTCAAACTCATTGGATATCCTGACTGGTATGACACCTCTAAGGAAATTAATAAAGGCAGGAAGCCTCATAAGTCTGCTGCTAATGTAGTCAGTCAGGAGAGCTCCTACACTCAGGAAAGCCCTTTAGATGAAACTGCTAGGGGCAGTGGTGGACAGTTCCATCCCAGCTTGGTGCAGGCATTGGCTCAAGAAATGATGAAATTCATGAAACCAAAAACCTCTGCAGAACAACAACCTGAAGCTGCTACACATACCTTTGCCCATTTTGCAGGTATGATAAACAACCCCCACTCTAACATATGTTGTGCTGTGCTCAATAACAGTTCTGGCTCTTGGATTGTAGACACAGGTGCTTCCGATCACATGACATATGACCTCAAGCTCTTCAAAACCATTGAGCCTTTAAACACACCAATCCAGATCACACTTCCTGATGGTTCCCTCAAACTTGTCACACATGTTGGACAAGTTCAACCCTGTCCTCATTTAGCCCTTCACAATGTCTTATATGTGCCCGATTTCAAATTTAGCCTTTTATCAGTTCATAAATTACTGAATGATCTCCATCTATCTGCCTTGATTACTCCTGAAACATGCATTTTTCAGGACCCTACAACTAACTCCCCTGTGGCTGTTGCACGTGTGGACAAAGGACTCTACAAACTCAACTCTGTTAATCAAGCTGGCACTGACACTACTTTTGAGAAGAGAGTATCAAGCCTGTCAATCACTTCATCTGATGATGCCTTCATTTCTTCCTCATCTAATTGTAAAAATCCCAGCATTGATATCATGCATGCTAGGTTTGGTCATACCTCTGCCTCAAAAATGAAACATATCTCCTTGTGTAAGCATTTTTTGCCAAAATCCTTCTCCTGTGATGTTTGTGTAATGGCAAAAATGCCCAGATTTCCTTTCAATAAAAGTACTATTACTTCTACTCAACCCTTTCAATTACTTCATTTAGATCTTTGGGGACCCTATAAAATTGCCAATATCTCTGGAGCACACTATTTTCTTACAATAGTGGATGACTTCACAAGGAATACTTGGACTGTCCTATTGCAAGACAAAATTCAAGTTCGTTCTGTTATCATTCAGTTTTTCAATATGATTCTCACACAGTTCAATGCCAAAATCACTATGATTAGAAGCGATAATGGCACTGAGTTCATTAATTCAACCTGTCTCAATTTTTTTTCTGACCAAGGCATTGTCCATCAAAAGTCTATTGTCGGTACACCACAACAAAATGGTGTTGCCGAGAGGAAGCACCGGCATCTCCTTGACACTGCCAGGGCTCTTAGACTTCATGCAGATCTCCCAAAATCTTTTTGGGGAGAATGCATTCTTGCTGCAACTCACATCATCAACAAACTTCCCATGGAAATTTTAAGTTGGAAAAGCCCTTTTGAAAAACTCTTTGGCAAACCACCCCCTTATGAAGACCTCAGGGTTGTAGGATGCCTATGCTTCGCTGCCAATCTTAAACCCTCTGACAAGTTTGATAATAGAGCCAACAAATGCATTTTCCTTGGTTACCCTCTTGGCTACAAAGGGTACAAACTGTATAATTTGACAACCAAACAAGTATTCTACAGCAGGGATGTCATCTTTTATGAAAATATTTTTCCATTTAAATCACCTCTGGCAGATATTGGCAATTCTGCACAAGATTCCAATCCAGTCATGCTTCCCACTTGTACACCTACATACTTTATTTCTGACTCTTTTGAAAACATTTCTGCTCCTGCACCTTCTGCATCAGATTCTCTCAATCTCAATTCTTCCTCTTCAAACACAGAACCCTCTTCCTCTTCCTACAGTAACAGTCCTCTTTCCTCATCACAACCTGCTCTTTTGGAACCTCCAACTTTCCGAAGGTCTACTAGATCCAGAGGTCCCCCGGCTTGGTTACAGGATTTTGTTTGTCCACCACATGTGCCTTCAGCCTCCACCAGGCAAGCAAACCCCTCTCCCTCTCAATCACACAGTTTTTCCATCTCTTCTACCACCTCTTCCTCTACTTATCCGTTGTTCACTTATGCTAATCTGGCACATCTTAGCTCTGACTTTGTGGCCTCCCTCACTAAAGTTCTACAAAATCAAGAGCCTAGCAGTTATGCACAAGCACAACTATGTCCTGAATGGGTACGGGCCATGGAGCAAGAGCTCACAGCTCTTGACAATAATCATACTTGGACTTTGACCTGGTTGCCCCCTGGCAAAAAGGCATTAACTTCTAAATGGGTTTATCGCAATAAATACAAGCCTGATGGGACTGTTGACAGGCTCAAAGCTCGACTTGTTGTAAGGGGTTTTGAACAGGTCAAAGAAAAGGATTATAAGCACACCTTCTCACCCGTAGCTAAGCTCACAACAGTCCGGATCTTCATTGCTTTAGCTACTGCCCGAGAGTGGCCTCTTCATCAACTTGATATCAACAATGCTTTCTTGCATGGTTTTATTGATGAAGAAGTATACATGCTTCCACCACAAGGTTACACCAAAGCTTTACCGGGACAAGTCTGCAAACTCCAAAGATCCCTTTATGATTTGAAACAAGCCTCACGACAATGGAATCTTGAGCTAACTAAATTTTTGCTCAGCAAAGGGTTTGTCCAGTCCAAAAGTGACTACTCTCTCTTCACTAGAGAGGCTAATGGCCTATACGCACACATTTTGGTCTATGTGGACGACCTTTTGATTACTGGAGATGACATTATTGGTATTCGGACATTGAAACATGATTTACACACAACTTTTACCATCAAGGACCTTGGTTTAGCTCGTTACTTTCTTGGATTAGAAATTGCCAGATCCTCTCATGGTACCTTCCTCAACCAAAGAAAGTACATTCTTGACATACTACAAGATGCTGGTATGGCTGGTGCAAAACCAGCATCTTTTCCTCTTCCCAAGGGGCTTCACCTGTCTAGCACCACGGGTGACATTCTTCCTGATCCAACCATCTATAGAAGGCTTGTTGGAAGGCTATTATATCTTACTCTCACTCGCCCAGATATTTCATATTCGGTACAACATTTAAGTCAATATCTCCAACAACCTCGACATTCTCATTATCAAGCTGCCTTGCATATCCTGCGGTATCTCAAAGGGACAGCTAATACAGGTTTGTTCTATCCCAAAAACAACAGTCTGCGCCTACAAGCCTACTGTGATGCTGATTGGGGCACTTGTAAAGACACAGCTCGCTCCTTGACTGGGTTTTGCATCTTTATTGGGGATTCCCTAGTATCTTGGAAGACCAAGAAACAAAAAACGGTAGCAAAATCCTCTGCCGAAGCAGAATATCGAAGCATGTCGGCCACCACCTCTGAACTTGAATGGATTTATTACCTACTGCAGGACTTCCACATTCTGCCACAGTTGCCTATTACCATGTTTTGTGATAACAAGGCTGCGCAACATATAGCCCAGAATCCTGTATTTCATGAGAGGACTAAGCACCTTCGTATTGATTGTCACTACACAAGAGATAAGGTATTGGAGGGCTTCCTGCAAACGGCTCATGTTTCATCCCAGGAACAATTGGCTAATCTGCTGACAAAGCCTCTGGGTGAAGTACAACATTCTTACCTCTCTTCAAGGTTAGGATTGATGGCTTCTCCACCAATTCCACCTTGAGGGGGGGATGTTAGGCAGTTAGGCAATGTTAGGCAGTTAAGCAATCAGTTAGTAGTTTGTTACATATTGTTAGAAAATAACATGTAATTAGAAAGTTTGTTATGTGATTGCCAGCACACACATCAGCATTGATTACTTGTATAAATAGACAAGGTTGTAAAGCTGTAGAAGCGAGGTAATCAATACATCAATCTCTCCTCAAAATGTTTCTTGTATCTTCTCCTGTTTTCTTCTCTCAAACAGCAGGCCAGGTTCTCACTTATGAGCCAAGCAGTACATTGCAAACAAGACAAATGACCAACTGTAGATGTACATATACAAACATTTTTGACAAATTCCCACTCTTCAAATTGCATTTGACTTCACTACTGTCCATACTAGTGGAAAAACCCCCAAAAAAAAAAAAATTACGTATGAAGAACTAATAAATTTATTTAAATACCAGAGGAAGGAATGTAGCTAACCTTGACAACTTGAGTCATGGTGGTAAACACCTCTTCACAACCATCTAAGCTCAAATACTCCCTCATCCTCTCCTTCAAATCGTCGAAGCTGCACACATCCCGCAACGAATCGCTCAAGTTCAAAAATTTCGACCTCGGAAGAACCCCCATTGAACCCCCTCCTAGTCCATCGACCTCTCTCTGCCTCTTCGGCAATCTCCAAGCACCACTCTGAACTCCCGCATTGCTATTGCTAATGCTATCACTCTCTCTCTTCCCAGTTCTCCTCCCTCCATCACCTCGATCATCCCCGGCGGACGCGTCACAGCCACACGATCTAGGGTTTTCGAAGAGGAAGTTCAGCCAAGCGGTGAGCGACGTCGCCAGTGACTTCATCGACCTCTCCTTCTTCACCTGCTCCTTGCGCGACGACTGCGACTGTTCCAGCTCGAACGCCCGGAGCCGGCGAGCGGCCGACGTCACAGGCCGCCGACGGCGATTGGAGGCGGAGGAGAGAGAAAATGATGGAGTTCGCTTCGACGCCGTGAAGAATTGAGGGGTGGTTTGGGGCTGCTGGAAGGGTCTAGAAGAAGGGTGTTTGGGAGTCTTGAAATTGGAGATGTCTTTGAAGAGTGAAGAAGAAGATGGCAATGAAGAACTCTCGCCGGATTCCGCCATTTTCGCCGGCGTGAGGAAGGGCTGGTGGTGGTCGGAGGTTTTCTCTCTCTTCATTTTGGAGCGATGAGGGGTTGTCTGAACCCTGGACATGGTGATGGGGTTTGAAAAAATGGGGGTTTTGGGGTTTGAATTTGAATTTTAAAAAGACGTACGGGCGGGGAAAGCGATGCAATAAGGAAGAGGAAGGTGATCACGTGCTCAAGCACGTGCATTGATCACTTTGCCTGTTTTGCCCTTCTTGGTGCTATATTAATTATTAAAGGAGGAAACAACGCCGGCAAAAATGTCAATATACATAGTCAGCAACACCTAAACGGCTGCATCTTCTTTCATTCTGTTTAAAAGTTTTAACAGATTTATGGAAATGAATCTTTTCAAAATGTTCCCTTTATTTGCTTGGAGACTACTATAACTATCATAACCTTTACAATATTGATGGTTGATTCCCATCAATTTTGATGCAGGAAAGATAGGAGACTGGGGACGTAGTTTGGGCTTCGTCGTTTGGGATTCTCTGGGCCATGTGATGATGGTCGGTTCCCAACAATTGGCGGGGTTTCATGGTTCTGAAATTGCCGATGCTGAAACGTGTCTATTTGGTCTCCACTACACTCTATCCGCGGGCTACTCCAGCTTGATCATTGAAGGCGACTTGTTGTCTATTATTTCCAAGTTCAGAAATAAGGCTCATTTTAACTCCATCCTAGGTTTTTATATTTTCGAAATTCTTTCTTTAGTTGCTAGTTGCTCTTATTTTGCTTGGAATTGTGTTAAGCAGAGTGGTAATCGGGTGGCACATGATGCCGCTCATTATCAATCTTATTTATTTAGGGTTAGGTTATGGGTTGAAGAAATCCCATCTTCCCTTTAAGAACTAGCATCTTCGGACTTATGTAACCACTTTGATGATTTAATGTGATCTGCCCCATTCGTTATTTAAAAAAAAAAAACAATTGAACTAAAATCTATTGTATCAATTTGAGGAAAAAACATTTACGACATATTTGGTTCTTGAGTTCCTCCATTTAAGTGAAATACATAATACAAAGAAAAAAAGAAAAAAAATTTGGTCAAAGTTTGTTCCTCCATCTTATTGTGAAGGACCTCCCTTGTCCAGTTGTCCCATTAGGACCACCTTTTTTCGGAGGACCCCACCCCACTTCATGTTTTTTGTAACATACCCATATCGATTCTCTCCAACGACTCCCTCCCCCTCACTTCCCTTCCATGCGAAGCCATGGATCTGTTTCATTTTGTCATCATATGTGAATGAGACTGCACCAGTATCTATGTATTTGTTGTTTTATATATCCTATCTGATAAACAGCTGTTAACTGTTAGCTATTTGTATTAAATATTAGCTGTTAACTGTTTCAATTAGCTGTTTGTATTAGCTGTTTCAACTAACTGTTGGTTGAAAAACTGTTTGGTAAAATTAGCTGTTTCTAACAAAGTTATGAGATAAAAAGCTAATTCTTCAAAAAGCTATTCCAAAAAGCTAATCAAATTAGCTTTTTCAAATTAGCTTTTTAGACCCAAAAAACTCTTCCAAACAGTTATTTCACCAAACACCTAAATTAGTTTTTTTATTGAGTCAAATACCTAATTTTGAATAAAAAAACTCTTTTTAGTCAAAAAGTAATCCAAAAAGTTGTTTACCAAACACCCATATCTAATAATTTTAGATTGACAGTCACCTCGGTAGAATTTTGATCCAATTTGTGTTTTTTTTTTTTAAAATTATTGTGCTTTCGATATGTGATTCACTTTAGGATTGTTGATTTCCTTTTTAGCGTTACTTCAGTTTCTAATATTGGTTTGAAATCAATTGAGGCCATCTACTTATTACTCATGCTCTTTTGAATCTATTCATCTACTTACTTTTGAATCTATTCATCTACTTACTTTTCTAGAAAGTTTGAAGAATAAGGGAATTATAAAGTATTTGTTGGTTAATAAAGTTGAACTTATTTAAGCTTTTGATTCTATGAAATGTGGTAATGTTGATATTAGGTCCTATTTGACAATCAGTTATAAATTATTAGTTGTTAGCTAATTAAATTAGATATTAGTAGTTAGTCAATTAAATTAGCTATTTGACCTAATTGATTGTATTAGTTGTTTATGGAAAAAGCACCTGATGAAATTAGTTGTTTCTAACAAAATTATTTGATAAAATTTCACTTATGCCCATGACTTTTTTAGTGCAGATATATGTATTTTTCGTCTCAATATGAATTATGAATTATGAATTATGAATTATGAATCTTGAATGATGAATTATGTGATGTATAAAGTTATACTTATACTTTTACCCAATTATGATTATTGTTATGACACTTTTTTATTGTTAACATAATTTCTCTTTTAATAGTAATTAAATTTCATGTGACATGAGAGTATTTTATTCATTATACAATATTAATTAAAATAAATTATCTATTAAATTTTAAAAATATCAAAATTAAAAGCATTGACTTGGACATCCATTCATACAGCTCTTATCCCAAAAGGAAAAATGTGCGACATTGAAATAAATTTTTTTTTGGATAAGAAGTGACATTGAAATAATTGTGTTAAAAGATTGGATTAATATAGTCATTTTAATCATAAACATCAAAAAGCTAAGTGAAAAGGCTATCCCAAAAACCTTTTTGTAAAAGATATTTTTTTTTTGGGGGCATAAAAAGTTAAACCAAACAGCTAATTAACTAAATACTTCAAATGAAGGAAATTCTCTTTATCACCATACTTTTTTTTTGTATAAAAAGTTATCAGCCAAAAAGCTATCTGAACAATCTTTCTAAACAAATTGCTCTATTATCCTGGAAAATAATTTTCTTATTTTAAGTTGTTTTGTAAAACAAGAAGGAGAAATTTATTTTCACGAAAAAATCATTTTCGCTAAAATGATTTAAATATTTTCACTTTGAATAGAGCGTAAGTTAATTTTACGTTTCTTGAACTCTCACATAGTCTCGCACACTCTCTCTCCCGTGTCTATTCTCTCGACATATGGTTTGAAGATTAAGGAAAATCATTTTTAGCTTTTTTTATTCATTTTTTACTAATCAAACTCACTCTCCAGAGAGTTCATTTTCTCCTTTACCAAACAACCGAAAATATGAGCTGAAAAATCATTTTACATGAAAAATCATTTTCTAGGAAAACGCTTTTCAATCCTACCAAGCACACCATTAATAATTTTAAATATGCGCAGAAAAACATGGTGATGTAATGATGTCATTCAACGAGGCATCTCTCCAAACTAGGAGGACAAAATCATGTACCAACAAATGCCCTCAAATCAAAGCGACGAAGAAGTGTTGGCGGAGGGCGGGAGAGGGGGGGGGGGGGGGTGAAAAACCAGTCAGATGTAACTTCGAGCCCTACAAAACTTTTAGACAATCAATGAGATACCTTCACACGTTCGGTTGAGAAGATGTCACCATAAGTCTCCTTTGAGAAAAGAATGGCAGATCAGATCACTATTCACTAACCCTGAATGAATTTCTCATTCAATTTGTCAATGCTGTACACTGGTAAACTAAGGAAGACCCTTCCCAAAGGCGAATGTTTGCATTTGTAGGAGGAAGATTCGGCTCTAATGAATTGGATGATATCGGGCTGATACTTGTCTTGGAGGCACTTTTCGCAAGATGATGAGGACAAGACCCGAGGGTAGGATCTCAACAAGCTGTTATAATGCCAAAAGAAGTTCATATATTGCTGAGAGACGCAAAAGAATGAACAAAATCATAAGGGCAAAAGAAGTGAACAAACAAAGCTAAGTAACAAATACCATGTAGTAAATGAAGTCTAAAATTGGATGATCCATAACATCAAGCGAAGCATCCGGATCAAAGGCAGACAAGGATACCTGCATTTCGAGTTTGACATAAGTTTCACAAGGTACAAATAAATGAATATAATTTTTTTAGAAGTCGGGTTCCACTCTGTGGGACCCGAGCTGGCATAAGAGTGGGCCCAAGGGTCAGGAGCTTGGACCGGGACCAAACCAAGTTTGTTATAACAGAATCCATACAAAAGGCTATGGACACACCAATGAAGCTGATAGCCCTTTGGCAGACATTCATGAAAAGAACAATTTGTTCAGATCAACATTCAGTAAAGATCAAGAAACTTACCACCACACATCTTATAAGAAAGCACGTGAAGCATACAGCAGTGACTGAGCCAACCTGCAAAGTGCAAAGGCCACAACTAAGAGTTCAATCTTTTTTCTAATGTCTCGCTTTCGCAGTTGCTGGTTACATATGGTAATTTGACCGGCCAGACCTTTAGGGGAGGCAGGAAGGGTTGGATATATGCAATTTTACAAGTAAACTTCAGAAAGATTGTTCTTGTTAAATACTAGATTTCTACTGTTGGCTGCCTAGGATTATATAACAAAGGAGGTAGATGACAATTAAGCTAGGCATTTCAACCTATTGAAAAGTTCGCGTGACAGCGAGATTTTAAGCTCAAACAAAGAGTGGATATAGTGAAGAATCTGATGCATGGGACTGAGTTGTTGGACGACAGACAAACCTCATATAACTTCTGTCTTCTCCCTCTTGATTCAATTGGAAATTGTCTCAGTATTACAAATAATCTGCACAGTATACAAGACATCAGACATGAAACACACAAACAACAATCAAATATGTAATGTTGTAACAAACTTGCACGAGTGCAAGACCAGAAATCCTACCTTCCTCCATAGACCAAGAAACCCAATGCAGCGACAAATGAGATAACTGACAATGTTAACAATTTAATAAGTATAGCGATTTTGAACTTTAAAGAATACATGGCCACAAAACCAAATAGTCCATTTTTCATGACTTAGAAGACCAAACCTGCAATAAAAATCCTCCCGAGAAATTCAACTACGTCATTGTCATCCAGCCAGGTGAAAATCCAGATGCAAACCTGAAGCATATATTTGTCAGTTATCATGTTCTAAGAATTTCATCCAAACCCCCTTGAAAAGAACCAATCTGTTTCAGAAAAAAATATAGCAAAACGATGACCCTAAAAGGACTTCCGTTAAACTGTTTGACATAAGAATGGTAATGACTTTGGTACTAGCTACGACAGCTCATTTTATGAGAAGTTTCTGCTTTTGGTCTAAAGTGAAGGGCCAAGTTTCCATATCTTGAAACTGCAGAATCAAGTGTCTATCATGGGTAAGTGAGGCAAAATGAAGAGTTGGAGTAACATAATATGACAGTATGAATAGGAGTAATCAAATGAACCCAAGAACAGGGAGGAAACGTATTACATGCACCAAATATTAGATGCAACAGACCTGTATGAAGTAAATTCCTGCATTTATCAATGCATAAAAGAGCCTCAGCTTGTCAGCGGGTAGACCTCTAGCCTGCTCAATATCGACCTTGCAAGCTAAGTTAGTTGTGCTGTTTCAACTGTTTACTTGAGTAATTGAAAATAAGCACAGTAAAAATCAAAGGATTGAAACACTGAACCTGATGATAGATCTCCGCCCAAAATAGGACAAGGAGAGTGTATGTCGAGAAGAAAAGAAGTCCAGGAAAATCCAATAGGACTGAGGTTAGAACCTGTAACAATATACATATGCACCGTATCAGTATATATGTTTCCAAATTTTGCCATATATATCAAGGGATAAGTAATAATCAGAAAACAGACCCTCGCCTTTTCAGGAGTAACTGAGTAAGCCAGCACGTGTGGGACATAGTTAGACCTCGTTTTTGCATGGTCTACACTTTTTTTTCCTTTTTTTTTTGGAGGGGGGTTTCAATGGTGGTAATGGCTGTTTGTATATGATAAGAAATATGTGCTCCTCTGGTGAAGGCCAGTTACAAAACAAAGCAGATTAAATAGAAGGCTAAGTCATACAGGCTACCCTACCCAAGGAATTGATCAAATGAAAGGCTAACTAAAACAAGGAACTTAAATGATATCTCAAAGTCCCACCTAGGCAGGACTTTTAGAAGGGAATTCATAAGGAGAAACAAGGACCTGAACATGATTACTTCTCATTTGCTGTTGTCGTGCTCTAGACAAACTTGATAAGAATGACTTCCAATAGTATGGTTCTACGTGAAATAAGAACATTTTCTGGGTCATTGCTGATGTGTTTGTGACAAGGATATGTCTGATGCTAGAACATAGAATTTGGCAGTAAAAATGATAAGTAGCTGCTTTGCCGAGGGTATGTCACTTAGCTTTATTTGGTTATCAGGCTTATAAGTTATAAGGTTGCAACAGTCAACAGAACATTTTTAGCTGCAGTTCACATTCTAAGCAATTAATGTTGCGTATAATTAATTAAGAGACCTAACAGCCCAAAGTGGGAAAGGAATTGTTGACACAACAGATAACCTACCTTTGGATTCAAGTTGAATACTTGCTTGTGAAAACCAAATTCAACTGCCCGCACTGAAAAAATGAAACTTCTTGTCAACACAAAATCTACACATTTCATCAAGAACACTGAGAGAGAACCTAGGTTTTACCTCCATTTACAATGATGTTCATAAGAAGGAACGCCTTCTGTGTAGTCCATCCAAATCCGGGCACTCTCTGTTGGATTCTTGTTAACTGAACCTGACAGTTATAATTGAGTCAGACATAGCAATTTTTTCGTGGTAAAAACTCCAATAGTTCAGCTAAAGAAACAGAAACAAAAGGCTCATTGGCAAAGAAAACCCTGGTGGTCCTCGGGAAGCATAGCATAGGATGAAGTACTTCAAAGTTGATTGAAATGTAAGTTGATACATTCCTACTGGTCTTATAGGAAACATAAAAACAGGTCAAGTGTAGAAATCTGCCTCAGGCTTCACGAGCAAACACTCTTCCATCAAATGAAACAGAAAGCTTCCAAGCAAAGGCTCTTCCATCAACCCCTCCCCCCCCCCCCCCCCCCCGGGGCCAAAAAAACAAAAGAAAAGGAAAACCAACATTTCCAAATCAATTGAAACACACTGGCAATTGAAACAAGGAATGTTTTGAGTGAGGTTAGAATTATAATAAAGATTCAATCATCTTCTCATGAAGGGTTTATTGAATACAGCCTCTTCAATATGTAGGGTAACAATCCAAACCAAACGATCACCTTCCACCCCACCTAGGACCTTTTTTGTGGGCAGACGTAAGCAGCCTTACCTTAGCAATTGGATAGCCCAAAGGTCATTTCCACATGACCTTAGATTTGAAAGGTAATTTGTAAAGTACATACTTTGGACGGTTCCTGACCTTGACAAGGAAGGCTTGGCAGTGGGTTGACTTTAGCTATGTAATGTCCATCCCAAATGATGGGATGAAAGCGGATGGAGGGATAAGCATTCAAACTCTTGTCTAACTTTGAAACAGCAAAATATGTGCTATAAATGACAAAACTCCACTGTTGCCTCACCCAATTTCAAATTTTCTTCCCTTACATTCCAGTTTTGCAGCGTCCAAACCCATTCCTTCCTAGTTAAGTGATTCTCCAAAAAGAATGCCCAGAAGACTATGCTTTCCTGTACAATGCTTTGAAATTTTCCATCCCCAAAGACAGATAATAGACATAAGCAAAAACCTACAAAATTTCATTTCACCACAGAGCTTCACTGTCCTGCCAAAACAACTAATCTAAGCATTATACATATGCAAACATTATTAGGTTCATTATTTTCATTTGAGAGAGAGAGGGGTACCAGAGCAGCAGAGGAGACAAGGGCAAAGAGGGGACAAAGAGTGAAAAAGATCCCATCTTGCCATTCAACTGACCCATTAACATCTGCCCACCAGCTTGTAATCATCAAACCCAACTCTCCACCACCAAGCTTGCTCACCCATTCATCAATCTCAAATGCCAACTTCCTCATTTCTCTCTCCCTCTTTTGCCCACAACTTGTTCTCTTCCAAAATGAAGATAGATCAACTTCAATCAAGGTCAAAATCCCAATTGATATTGATATACCCCCTTCAAATTCAAGTCCTCAGCCAAAAGCCTATACTTATTTGTAGTTTTTAGACAGCATGGAACATCATTTCTATAAAATAATACGATAAGTAAGAAAGAGGGATGAAGGGCATACCCGTCAGTCACTGTAGAGAAGGGAACCCAAGTCGAGGCCCAAGGGAGGATTTGAACTTTGAAGAGTTGGTACAGCAATCCATGAGCGAATTTTCTAGCTGGACAAGCGACGTTTGAAGGGACAGAATGCACAAAAATTGTGATCTTTTGTTATTAAATTGATGTGCTTAGAGCTTAGTCTACAATATGACGAAAAAGATATTAATATCCAGTTGGTTTATTTGTTTGAATAAGTTACGTGATAATGACAAAAGATATTAATATATTATGGTTTTGGTTGAGAACTTGAGATTAGTTCTATTATGCTTTGCTTTGATGGAATCATGATTGGATGGATACTTGATTGATTGTATTATACAATCTATATTACTGTTTATAAGAGCATATCCAACGATAGGTTCGCGAGGGGAAAACAAAGAGAGAGAAATGGGATAAGGTGCTTGAGTTTTTGCAGTGGGAGACTCGTGGTGCATCACTCGCGGGGAGCCTTAGCACTAGGAGGCAGCTCGTGAACATTTTTTTATTTTTAAAATATTTTTTATTAGTTTTTTATTCAAAAAATAAAATTGTGTATTATGAAGTGGGTCCATAGGTGTTATTTTAATTGTTTAGGCAAAATTGTGAACCTTCCACTGAAGAGAGTGAGGATTGTGAGACAAAAAATTACAGAGAAGGCTGATGTGACAGTGGTAGGCTCCCACCGGTGAGCTAAAAAATTAGCTCACCACTGGATTTGCTCTAAAAGTGTAATAATATTTTAGATAATTAATAACATTATACTCTTAGTTGTTTATAACATCGATCTTACTATAGTATTAATATTTTGTCAAAATGGATAGAGATCGAACTCCATATGTATTGTGCTAGCTTTTTTATTTTCTATAAATGACAAGCTTTTTTCGTCACTGGGTGATTATAAGAAATTCTATCATAGATATAAACATGTGAAACTATTAACTATACATTTAGATCTCCTCAGACTTTGTTAAAGAGGAACTCACACTACAACAATTGGCGTTGTTGTATAAGTGTTTTCATAATTTAAGTTGATATGTTCCTTTCTTACTTAGCGATTCAAATACTAATTGAAATATGTAAAATTTAATTTATTGCTCGGGATTTAGTCCAACTGTGTATGGTCATTTTTAGGGAGTAAAATGTAAAATTATATCAACAATAACTTTTTGAAAAGCTGAAAATTATTTTGTAAAATCCTTTTGGAAGAACCTAAAATGAAAAAATACAGACAACAAATCTTACCTTACGTTCATGATATAGCTAACAATTTGAAAAAAATCGAAGTGTGAGACACTTTATACCCTAAGATTTCTCAATTTACCACCAGATGTACACATCAATTTTAATCTTTATCAACAATCTTCAAATTTTAAGGACTTTGCTTAAAATATAGGGCTCCCTTATCACTTTTTTTTTTGGTGGGTCAGAGGGCTCCTTTATAAACTTGAGAATCCCTTTTTAACTGTTTTTTAATTTTTTTATTTTTAGATCCCTTTTGAAAGTTTTACAACTATGTTAAAAAGAAATTTAAGGAGCAGACTTTATAAACATTAGTGCGGCTAGCCTCGTTAGCACTAGGATCCGTGGCGCAATGGTAGCGCGTCTGACTCCAGATCAGAAGGTTGCGTGTTCGATTCACGTCGGGTTCAATCTCCCGATCCAAATGCGGATCTCTCTTTTTGTTTTTTTTCCCCTTCTTTTGTTTTTGGTTAAATCCAACCAGAATTTCCTAAACCCCCATCAAAACCCTATTCTCTCTCTTCTTCCCCCAGTTCAACTCCATCCCTCTGTGTCTTTGAATCTCAAAAATGGCGTCAGTACCCAAACTACGATCAAGAGCCCTACTTCTTCAACTTCGAAGCTACGCATCAGCATCATCAATCCTAAGCCCAGATTCAAAAACCGTCTTAACCAGCAAAGAGAAAACCCGGGCAGCTCTCTCTCTCCTCAAAACCGAGACCAACCCAGAACGCATCCTCGAGATTTGCAGGGCAGCTTCTCTTACACCCGACATCCATCTCGATCGTGTTGCCTTTTCTCTCGCCATTTCCAAGCTCTCCGAATCCAAATACTTCGAGGGTATCCGCCGTTTTCTTGAGGAGCTCAAGACCCGACCCGATTTGAGAAATGAGCGTTTCATTGCCCATTCAATCGTCCTTTATGGCCAAGCAGGTCTGCTATGCTTTGTCTCTGTTCTAATTTCAAGTTTCCTTTTTTTTTTTTGGGGGCGCGGATTTGGGACTTGGATTTTTGCTAGAACTGTGAGATTAATGCCCTGAGTTGTTATTTTGGGGCTGCACTGCAAGTGATGAAATTGGTTTTTGAGGTTAATCTTGTGGAATTTGTTGAAATGAATGTCTTGTCAATCCTGTTTGAAAACGGGCAGAAAAATTGGGTTTTGAGTTTAGTTTGTAAAGTTTTTTGGAATGTATGTCTCTTCCTATTTTGAAGTCAAAACTCAAAAGTATTTTAGAACGAGCAGCAAAGTTGGGTTTTGAGGTTCATTTGTAAATTTTGTGGCGATTTGGAATGAATATCTTTTCGTGGCTTCGCAGTGAATTTGTCAATTTTCTTGTTTGAGTATGAGTAGACAAATTGAATTTCCGAGTGTAAACTTGTAAAGTAGTTCCGAATTGAAATGTTAATTGCAGAGTAAAAAAATAAAATCAGGTTTAGACAATGAAACTGATGGGAGTGCGTGATGTTTTAATATGACACATTTCTGCAGGCATGTTACACAATGCCATTGCGACTTTTGAGCAGATGGAACAAGTGGGCGTTCCTAGGACGGTGAAATCTCTCAACGCTCTGTTGTTTGCTTCTGTTTTAGCTAAGAAGTATGATGAGGCTAAGAGGATCTTTACGGACTTCCCTAAAACGTATAACATTCAGCCAGATATTGATACTTACAATACTGTAATCAAGGCTTTTGTTGAGGCGGGTGAGTCTAGTTCGGGTTATTCAATTGTGGCTGAAATGGGTAGGAAGGAGTGCAAGCCCAATGCTACAACGTTTCAATACTTGATTGCTGGGTTTTATAAGGAAGAGAAGTTTGACGATGTGGGAAAGGTACTGAAGATGATGGAAGAGCATGAGATGAAACCAAAACTTAGCACGTACAATGTCAGGATTCAGAGTTTGTGTAAATTGGGGAGGTCATCTGAGGCCAAAGCTTTGTTGGATGGGATGCTCGAGAGAGATATCAAGCCGAATTCAAATTCCTATAATAGTTTGATTCATGGCTTTTGCAAGGAAGGGAAATTGGAGGAGGCAAAGAAATTGTTCAAACACATGGTCAATCATGGGTGTAAACCGGATAGTAGTTGCTACTTCACTCTAATCTACTTCTTATGTCGAGGTGGTGATTATGAGACAGCATTACAGATATCTAAGCAGAGTATGGAGAAGAACTGGTTTCCTAATTTTACTACCATGAAGTCTCTCGTGGAAGGTCTTGTAAGCATTGCCAAGGTTGACGAGGCTAAGGAGCTTGTCGCAGAGATCAAGGAGAAGTTCCCAAACAATGCTGATCTATGGAAAGAAACTGAAGAGAGCCTGTCAAGGTAGGGAAACACAAATTGATACACATTGGTTTCATTGACTTTTCATGTGAGAAATAACCTTCTAGGGGAGATTTTCACGTGGATACTTCCTATGCAACAGCTTCTACCCCCTTCCTTCCCTTGTGGAAATCAGTAGCAACTTTAACACCTGTTGTGAGTATAGTTTTGTCGGAAGATAAGATTCTCCTTATGCTGTTCTAGTCGAGGACTTTCACATGCCCCTGACCTTGGGATGCTGTGTCACATCTCATTTCATTGTGAACTCTGTGATCTGTAATATCTTCAAAGTTGCAGAGAATGTTGCATTCTTCTTGACATTGCATAACTATCATGTGATGCTTCTGGAGTATATGGATTGATATTTGATGTTTCATAACAATTTGTTGTGCCAACTTTGAGTTTACTTGTAACTGCTATGAATGGTGCTCCTTTCAGTCTGATTTCAGCGTAACTGAGGAATATTACTGGTTTCTTATTTTTTATTTTTTATTTTTTTAAAGAAATTGGTTGTTCATTCTTGTGTGAGACTGAAGAATTGTCTTCGGTTTGGTTGAATGGAGGGGCTCATCTTGATTATGCTTCGTGGCCGGAATGAGTATGATAAAGTGGTGACTGGAGGTTTATGGGTTATTTGTTTCTTGTTTGGAGCCATAGATGTGTGACGAACACAGTCATCGGTCCAAACAAGGTCAGATCGAATATCGAATAAGATCTAAATGCTTGACTCAGGATCAAACCGGATTTTATCGGTCCAGTACTCCAGTTTGGTTCAAGAATCAGTTCGAATTTAATTGGTCCAGTTCGGTTCGATTTTGAACCGAATAATGCATAAGCCCATGCAATAAAATTGGTGGGCATTGGGAAATAGTAAAATGCAGATTGCTTGTGAAGCGAATTTTAGACTTGGTAAAATAGTGTTGGTAACGAACTTATGGTTGGATCCAAAATTAGACTTGAACTAGGCTTATTTTGTTTTGGACCTCAATTTCTTAGTTCGATTCACAATTCTGCTTGGATGAGGACTATTTGATTTTGACCTTGAATTGCAGTGAACCGGATTTGATCTAAATTACTAACGATGAATCCTAACTAATAAAGTTATACTACAATACCCTAAGGGTGGTTTGAAATATTTGAAATGATTATTTATATCATCAACGATACACCTTCCTTTTTGAGAAGAATACTCTGAAGAAATCCACAGTTTAGAGTGTTTGTTGTGGAGAAATCTTGAATTGGAATGGGTGATCTCCTGAGGAGTTTTTCAGGCAGCATGTGCGCAAAGACGAAGCACGTCAGAAAGGCTTGTGATGATTTGTGGGGCCAGTCAACGTTCCTTGAAACCTTTCTTGGTGACTGCTAGCGGCCCAAGAGGGGTTGGGTGTTGCATATGTTAAGAAACAAATTTACTCAGCTTAAAACCCAATCAAATTGAACAGATAAATGTGGTAAGATTGGTCTAAAAGTCGAACTAAATTTACCAAATATCAAACTTGACCAACACTTGAAAGAGTTAACTCAAAAGTCGACTTACAATCCGATTGACGTTAGTTGAGCTGAATTTGAGCTGCATATTTCCGTCCAAGATTATTCTTCCTTGAAAGACAAGCTTACTGATTGAACATCAATGGACTAAAGTCAACTGCAAACGAAAATAAATCCGAGCCAAAACCGAAACCAAATCGTGTCTTGGACCATGATCTAGTTCAAAAACCAAACTGGATGATGCATTTGTCTGGTGTAGGTGTAGACAATCAGATTTAGTAAAATGTTGTAGACTTGTGGAAGCTTTTTGAATACTAAAACTGCATGTTACGTCAAATTTGTAATTTTCAAGTTCTCTTTAAATCAAGCAGACACGACTCGTAACAACGGGATCCGTGGCGCAATGGTAGCGCGTCTGACTCCAGATCAGAAGGTTGCGTGTTCGATTCACGTCGGGTTCAAGGTCCCGGTTAATTCGTGGATCCTTGATTTTCCTTTTTTTTGGAAGTAATTTTCTCCCTCCTCCCTCCCAACTTCTCTAAGTTTGTTTTTTTTGTGTTCTCTCTCTCTCTCTCTCTTCCCTGGAGTGTTCTTGAGGGAGGCAGTCCTATCTTCTCTGAATTCGTTGTCAAAAATCCAAGTTCTTCATTGTGCATTCTGAAGCTAGGAGCGTGATAGCATTGAAATGAGCAAAAAAACTCAATGCCCAATATAAATTAAATAGTTTGAGAGGGGGTTCTTGGTATTCTATGATCTGCAAACGGGTAAGGTTATGTACATTTAACTCCATAATCTATCATCAAACCACCAAAACAAAAAGAAAGAAAGAAAAAGGAAGTTCATATTGACTAGGGATCGGAGGACTAGAGTGTATTGGTTGAGATATGATTGATTTGTTTTATATTCTTTTCAGCGGCTTTTCTTGATATATATTCTTTTTCTATGGTCGGAAACTTCTCTACAGCGCTAAGGCTGTGTATATTTATTTTATCAGCACCAAAAAAAAAGGGCAAAAAAGAAAAAAAAGAAAAAGAAGACATACTGCTAGGCAGGACTGGAGCGGATTGGCTAAGATTAATTTGTAGTAAACCCTTTTGAGGCTGTCACAGTGAAATAGATTCTAATAAATGCCTGCAGCATCAAATATTATGTTCCTTCCTTTTCCTGGCTATATATAGATCTAGGAAGCAGTGCAGAATAAATCTATAACGTAATAGCACATAACTTATATCGGCTTTTATACCTTCTTAACCATTCTAAAACTTGAGTAGGATGTCAAGTTTCACCACCAGGGCAGCAGAAGAACTAATGCAAAGATCGCCGCCGCCTATTTCCTCTGTCTCTTCTGAGCTCAATTCTGCCCACATCCCTTTCCAACATCTCCAAGAACAGCAAATTCAAGTCCCTTGTCTCATTGAAAACTTTTAGTATTGCAGGCTCTAGCTTCTCTGAAAAGCCCACGACATTTTGGGAAGATGAAGGAGCTGTGTAACAGATGGTACAAGCGACTCAGTCTCACGCTTTCTATGCCTGCATGCCATGCAACGTAGCTCGTATAAAGGGTCAGCTGATGTTGCATCTCCTCAAATTCATGAAGTCTGGATCGAGAGGGGGAAAATCTTCACAGAATCATAGCGATGTCCAATCAAGTTAGTGCATGTTCCATCACCAAGAATTTTCCATAAAAGGACATCCTTGGGCAAATTCCTTTCGAAGACTATCGTCTTTAGCTTGGGCTGAGGAGGAAGATGCTTTATCTTTGTCTTTAGCCTTTTTTTGGATGATTAACCTCTGTGAAGGGCTCACAAGAATCATCTGTCCAAAGGCCAGAGGAAGGAAAGAATTGGATTGTCCAAAACCATATAATCTGGAAGAAGAAAGCAGATATGACAAACCCAACTTTATATGGCCAGAATGTACTAAAAAATACAGATTTTAAAAGGTTTGTTTTCTGTAACTTTGTACTGTTATCTCTCCTTGTTTCTGGTGCACAGTTGGGCATCTGCATGATGGATTGATGGTGTTGCATTCAAGGGGTGAGTTCAGAAGGCTTTGAGGTTGGAGTGCTGATGACGCTACCATATTCTGTTTTTAATTAAGCTTTGTGGCACTTATCTTATGTCCATCCTATTCATCTCCTTCATAAAACTTCCACAAAAATATCTTTGGCTGTGTATGAGGTGAATTCAGGACACTATGTCAGATGCAGTGGTGACGAGTATACAGGCGTGATCAGGTAAGAAGATGAATCAAAATAGACATTAGAAGAGTGCGAGGCAGGACTAAGAAATGCGAAGAGTTCACCAGAGGAGATGCAGTGGCTCAAATGTTATATGTTCGGAAAGAGGATAAATTTTTAATTGGTTCCTCTTGAATTGTAGTTTACTGTTCGGTTGTGATTAGCTTCATGATAGGAAGCATGACAACATTCATTCCTGTCAGATATTCAAGCAAAAATCCAGGAAACATTGGATAGGCGTAGGAGATTCCAACTCCAAATATTTTCATGCAAGTATCAAAACTAGAATAGTTTTTGTTTCCGGAGAAGCTAATTTTTATGATGAGTCGGACGAGCGGGATTATGTGCGGCAATCTTCGAAGTTGACTCGGCCTAGAGCTCAAGACCTGCCAAAAAGGCAGACCTCGGTTGGGGACCCGAGGAACGAGTCCTCCGACGGTCAAGTTAGGGATCTAGAAGAAATTGATGATAAAGAATAGATCTTTAAAGGTTGTAACTTTGAGGATGAAAATATCTGAAAATACTGTTGCCTAAGAACATGCTCTGACAATATGAATTCTGGTGATCACTTGAATCCTGTGCTAGATATGATGGGGGTGTCTATTTATAGCCAGAGCAACTCATGGACAGGATACTCATTTTATCATTTTCCTTCATTTTGGCCGATTTGGCCTTCTTTTGCTGGCCCAGACGACTGATGTGTGAGTTTTCTGACTTAACTTGTTTAGGCCTATTGCCATGGTGGATGGTGACGGGCCATAAGGTCCATATTTTTCCGAATCAGCTTCTTTAGAAATTACTGGTCTAGACTAGAGAATGATGCTTGGAGCTAATTAAAGACCAGGTAGAGCTCAAAAGAATGTTTATGGATTTCTTTAAAGCTCTAATGAGTTCCTATCCGCAGGAATTGCAAATGTGCGACGTCACTTTTATTCAAACAGGACCTAGATTGTCTCTTCAGTAGTAAAGAACCTTATGTACAACACCTACTGTAGAGGAAACTAAAAGAGCAGTATGGGAAATTCGTATTGAGAAGGCTTTATGATCCTGTTCAAAAACCAAACTGGATGATGCGTATAGACAATAAGATTCAATAAAACGTTGTAGATCATATGGAAGGTTCTTGAATGGTAACACTGCACGTTAAGCCAAATTTGTAATTTTAAGCATAATCAAGTGGGGAAGAGGCGTGATTTGGGACAGTTACGATTTTAAATGGAAACAGAGACGATTTAACAGCAACCGGATCCGTGGCGCAATGGTAGCGCGTCTGACTCCAGATCAGAAGGTTGCGTGTTCGATTCACGTCGGGTTCAAAGTCCCGGTTAATTTCCGGATCCTTGTTTTTTTCTATTTTATGGGGTTCATTTTCTCCCTCCTCCCTCGTAACTTCTCTTAGTTTTTTTTTTGGGGGGGCTCTCTCTCTTCCTTGAGTGTTCTTGAGGGCCGCTGTCCTATCTTCTCTGAATTCGTTGTTAAAAATCCAAGTTCGTCATTGTGGATTCTGAAGGAGCGTGATAGCATTGAAGTGGGCAAAAAAACTCAATGCCCCAATATAAATTAAATACTTTGAGAGGGGGTTCCTGATATTCTATGGTCTACAAACGGGGTGCAGATGGGCACTTGACAGGTTGATTTGCTTTATATTGTTAAAAAAATTGTATGATTATTAAAAAAATGCACATCTGATTGACCGTTAAGAATGATGAGCTAATAAGTACCTGATAAGATACCTCATATTTTTAGCAAAACCTGAGTGCTTGTAACTGTGTGTTATTGTTCTTGTTCAATTCATGATAACCAATGTATTTTAAGATTTTCCCTCCAACCCTAGCGCTGCCATAGTGACTTGTTGTCAGAGTTCTCCACCCCCCATCCGGTGGGGATTTTGCTGATGAGATCTGCCTCAGTGTAGGCTTGGTTGTAGTCACGGTGCGTTGGCTTTCTCTTTCCCCGGGTGAGTCGCGGGTCATCATACCTGAGTGTGAAACAGTTTGAAGTTTGAACACACCATGGCGGATGAACTGGTTGTTGAGTGGGACAAACTCAAATTGACTAAAGAGGAAGAAGAAGCAGTGGAATATGAGGAGAAGATTCCAGAGGGCGGAAAGGAGGAGATTGCACTTAGTGTGCTGGGGAAATTCCTCATGACTAATACCTTTAGCGTCAAGGCGATGAAAACCTTCATGCAAACAATCTTGGGGACCTTTGAGGAGAATGCTTGTGAAGGAATTAGACAAAAATTTGTTCTTGTTTCAGTTCTTCTTGCGTAAAAAAAAAAAAAAAAAAAAAGACTCGATTCTTAACGAAGGGCCATGGGCTTTTGATGGCCATCTTCTCATTCTGAAGGAGTGGACGTGGGTGAAAGCCTATGACGTACCGGCTGTGCGGCAAACGAGTGCCTTTGCAAAATTTTCGGTAGCCAAGGTCGGTGACTTTGTGAGTTGTCATAAGGAGGAAGACATGCTCGGGGCAGATAAAGCACTATGCTTTAGGGTTGATGTAAAGGAGGGGGTCACAATGAAGGTGGACGGAAAGTCAATATGGATAAGATTCAAATACTTAAAACTACACGATTTCTGTTATGGATGTGGGCCGGGGTCTTGGGTCATACCACAAAATCTTGCGAGGATTGTGATTCTGATACGTACTTCGGTGGGTGAGCTACAATATGGAGCATGGCTGAGGGCATCCCCTTTGAAATCGCATAGGAGGAATGTCGAGACTGAACTAGCCGAGGAACGACGCTTGTTTACAGCGTCCAGGAACCGCAGACCAAGCCATACCTCTCGAATCAAGCTCACTTTCATTGAATCACCACTCCCAGATAACAATAATGCATGGGGATGGCGTAGTACACATAGGGAGGGGGGATACTGACGATCTAGACGAGACAACACCGTCGGGTGAGATCTTCAAAAGGAAACTTGGTGCCATAAGTGAGCAGACTGGCATGCCAAGGTCCGTGTGGTGGCAGTAAGCACTGGGAAAACTGATTATTCTAAGTCTAAACTGCTAGGGGTTGGGCGAGACCTAGGCAGTTAAAGACATTCGTGCTTTGTTGCGAAGGCTCTCGCCCCGGGTGGTCTTCTTTTCAGAGACCAAGAAAAGTAAGATGGACATAGGGACGATATCGACGCAGTTAGCAGACTTTTATGGAACTTATGTTGATGCACGAGGACGATTAGTACTGCATCATCAATTAGCACTTGATCGAATTGGAGATAATGTCGTAAATATTATGACAGTCTTGAGATTATCTTACCATGCATTCCATTGTTACTTCGCATGTTCAAAAAACAAAAGAAACATCATTATCTGCCTCAAAGCTCTGATATGATGTAATGGTTTTCTGGTAATGAGTTGAATTGGGTTGAAGCACCCACCGTCTAGCACGGATCAACACTACTTTCATATTCATCAACACTATTCAGCACTAATCAACATTCACAGGCACTATTCAGCATTGACAATACTAATAAGTATTGATTAGTACTGCATCATCGATTAACACTTGTCAGTATTCATCAACTCTAATCAACAATCAACTACTTGTGATAAGTTAAAAAGAATAGATATTAAAGATGAGTTATTGTATGAATGAATGCTCATAAAGTGTTGAAAATCAACATAGCTACTTAAAAATCAAACATAGCAAAATTTGATTGGCTCAAGCTAGTTCTATCAAGACCGATCAAACAAACTCATTAGGGTAAACATCTTTGTAAAATGTGTTCAATATAAACATTTCTTTTATATGCATTATCCAATACTTACATAGTAAAGATGGGGGAAGAGAAGTTGGGATTGAATAAGGCTGGTTGAAAATAGACTATTGCAACATATCAATATGAAGCTAAATTAATTCATGTTGAGTTATAACTAGCCATCATCCGAACCTAAATACGACTTAGTTCAGTAACAACTCAAGTTAAAAACAAAATTAATTCTAAATTTGACCCCAATTTTCAAACAAATCTAATAACTTAATTCATTCAAAAGCCTATATCATACACCTGAGAGTATGTAATATCGAAGACCACATAAGCAAAATATATGTTAATAACCACTCGTATGACAAATACACGTACGTATATAATAATTTGCCATTTAACCATCAGGGTCTCTTGTGTAATTGTGGAAGACATCCATGAAATGAAGCATTGAAGAGCAATGAGGTTTGCAGACAAACTTAAAGAACCACATTACAAAAAGTGAAGTCATAGAACATAAATTTTTTTGAGCATTGTGGCCTCAAATTAACCAAGCAACAATGGGAGTTTTCCCAACATCTAGCTTTATGGGGCAAGCTCCATAAGTCCCCTATTCCTCACTCCCCCTAGCTATTCTAGTCTCCAAGACGAAAACAATTCCATAGTCTTGGACGGGATTGCCAACCGTCCAAACAAAAGAAAATCCGACAACACCAAGAATAACAACTAAGTGCGACCTAAATGTTATTCAAATAGAATTTGAGAAGATTCAAATGCAAATAGTCATATCTAAAATACTTTAAGAGACATACTCCCAAACAAAAAAGAACCCAAATATTTTTGTCTTAAAAAAAATAAATGGTGGCCAATTTTATCTTTGTCTCAACAAGCATGCAGCAACTATCAAAAAATGCCAATTGTTACACCTAGAAATTCAAAAAACAAAGGATAAAAATAAAAGAGTAGGAACCTAATTTAATTAAGGAGGCCAATTTTGAAATGGGTGGCTTGAGGATAAATTGCCAACTAGCAACAATTAGTGGAAATGCCACTCAAGTTTGTTTTTTCCCCCAGTTTTTATAAGTATTTATCATCAATATGTAGCACTAATAAACATTGATAAACACTCATTAGGGATGATCAGCATTGCTCAGCATTAATAAGCACTGATTAGTGCTAATAAGAACTCATCAATGCTTATCGGATTCATCACCATTTGTCAGGATTGATATACACCTATTAACACTTATCAACACTCATTAGTATTGATAAGTACTCATTAATACTGATAAGTATTTAGTTATATTTTCTAATTGTAATTTTAGCACTCATTAACACTAATTAGTACTCACCAGCACCCATCAACATCAATCATCACTCATTAACACTGAGTACTGATCAGCAATAAGTTATGATAGTTTAAATGTGCAATCATAAAATAGAATTTGAGGAGAATTAGATGTAAACAATCTCATCTTTAACGCCAAAAAAAAAATCCCAAACAAAAAATAACACAAATAATAGTTTTTAAAATCACTAATATCCAATTTTATCCTTGTCTCAACAATAATCATACAGCAAAACAGAAAAATGCCAATTGTTAAACCCAAAAATTAAAAAAATGAAGGATAAAAACAAAAGGGTAGGAATTTAATTTAAGGAGGCTAATTTTGAAATGGGTGGTTTGTGATGAATTGCTAAATTTGAGCAAAATGACAAGTGGGCATTTTTGGGGAGGGAAGAAGGGAATCAGAAAGGGATGACCTTCCTTGCTTGTTGCAGGGCTCCCTGCCTTGAAGCATCACCAGCAGCAGAAGGGTAGATACCCCTGCAACAGAGAGGAAGGGATTCATTAGCCTAGAACATTTATTTATTTTTTTAAAAAAGAAATAAAAGCAGAAACCCAAAAAAAAAAAAAAAAAAAAATCATGAAGAAAGACAAAAAGTCTGAAGGCAAAGTTTCCATCACCACCATTGTCAAGACCTTTGGTTTTAGGTCTGCTGCCAGAGGTTGGTTCTTTCTCCTTTGATCAATCATTAATTATGGCCCATGAAGGTTTTTCTGTTATCTTTATGATTGCATTAAGAAATGAGCATGTAGAAATGCATGGCTTTAGGAGATCTTTGTTAGTGTCTTTTGTGTGTATGGTTGTTGACAATAAACCTAACAAATGGGTTGTATGGGCTCCATTTTTTTTGGGTGTTTTTTTTTTGGGGGGGGGGGTATCTTTGGGTTTCCTGTCAATTTATCTAGATGGGTTAGGGTTAAATGTAGAATGCCTTGTCTGAGGTTAGTTTTGGATTGTTCATGTAGAATTATGAGATATAATTTGGTTTTGCCAAGTTCATTAGAATAGCATACATGGATTTAGAAAGAAGTGAAGAGGATCAAGGGTGCTTCCTTGACGTTGGAGGTTTAATTGTCATGTAACACACCGTAGATTGTCTGTATTCCCTCCATCCAATCAGCAGTTCACTCCTACGGTTGACTAGAGCTAATCACGATAGGTAGGATTTACCCAGTTGATATCTTGTCAATATTTGTATAGATTTTGGATACAACTTAGATTTGCCTAACAATCGTAGATGATAGCTCTAAAGAGCCAAAACGTATCTTGTGTTCTTGTTTCTTTTAGTAATTTTGAGTTGGATTCCTGTCATATGATCATCTCGTGTCATGACAGGCTTCCCTAGATCTATCTTTGACCTAATAATGGGCCAGGTTAGGGGAGCCTCATTACTTCCCCACCCCCCCGCCCCAAAAAACAAGTAAAATCGAAAAGACAATCAGAAAGTTCCAAAAATTTTCTTTGTAAGGAATACCATACTTGTTTTTTGGCAGTAAATGAGATGATCATTGTGTCATTTTCATGTATGATTGATGTTGGAAATGCCCAAATTGATAGCTCCAAAGACTTGCACTCAACTTCTTTTCTGACCATGCTTGTTGGCATTTGTACATAACGCAACAGGTAAGAAGAAGCAGGCCGCTGCTGTAACTGCCGCTGAAGTGACCAAAAAAGAAGTGCCTAACAGTGAAGTGCCTAAAGATGAAGCACCTATTGATGCTGGGATATCAATCGATGAGCATAATATACCTGCCCAAGCTTTCACATTTCGCCAAATGGCTACTGCAACCAACAACTTCAGCAGTGACAATCTGGTCGGTGAAGGTGGTTTTGGGAGGGTGTACCGAGGATACATTCAATCAATAGATAAGGTATTGTTTTGTGCACTCAGGATATGAAATGTGCTTTTTGAAACCGAGCTCATGTCAGTGTTAAGGTTGCATAAATCCAGGCTCCCATGGACCTAGTTCTGTGGGATTGTTGTTTGTTGTGTAGGGTTTGGAAACCAAGCACCATCTTGGGTTTTAGTCTTCTAACATTCTCATCCTGTTTTTGTGCAATGATCAGGTCGTGGCCATAAAGAGCCTTGATAGAAGTGGAGTGCAAGGGAGCAAGGACTTCCTCTCTGAGGTTTTCAAGTTGAGTCTTGTTAGCCACCCGAGTCTTGTCAATCTCATTGGATATTGTGCTGATGGCGATCAAAGAATGTTGGTCCATGAGTTCATGGCAAATGGATCTTTGGAAAATCGCCTCCTAGGTAAATTATCAGATCAAGGGACTCTGCGTCTATGTCACTGCATTACTTCAGATCCCAAACACTTGTATTCATTATACATTGTCTTTGTGGGATGATTGTTGAGCATCTGTACTCATTTACATGAAGCACGTTTAGGTGAATTTGCATGTCTTTTATTGTTGGTTGTCTTCTCAAGCTTCCTTTCTATTCTCTTCCTTTCTATTCTAACATATGTTTAAGCACTGGGATATACCGAATTCCTGCATACATATCTCAGATCTGCCACCAAACAAGGAGCCGCTGGATTGGCGCACAAGGATGAAGATAGCTGAAGGCGCTGCAAAAGGACTACAATATCTTCATGAGACTGCCAATCCGCCAATAATATATCGTGACTTCAAGACATCTAATATCCTATTAGATGAGGATTTCAACCCAAAACTCTCTGATTTTGGGCTTGCTGAGACAGGTCCAGCTGGTGACAAGGACAACGTCTCAACCAGGGTGATGGGAACATACGGCTATTGTGCACCTGAGTATGGAATGACCGGTCAGTTCACCACAAAGTCAGATATCTACAGCTTCGGAGTTGTGTTCCTTGAGCTGATTTCGGGGAGGAGAGCCATCGATCCTACTAAGTCGACTGAAGAGCAGAATCTAGTTCCTTGGGTACGTATGTCAAAGCTTAAGCTCAATCTCTCTTATAATGCAGTTGTATATTCAATATTACATTTGTAATTTGTTCATGATTAAGTTCTGATGCCTGGTTCTGATATTGCAGGCAGAACCACTATTTAAGGACAGAAACATGTTTATGAAAATGGTTGATCCACGGCTTGGAGACAAGTATCCAGTTAAAGGTCTGCACCAAGCCCTTGCAGTTGCAGCCATGTGCCTACAAGAAGAGCCTAGCATCCGACCCCTAATCAGTGACATTGTAACTGCTGTTGAGTCTCTAGCAAGCTCAGCTGATGACTTTGAAAGCCCCATTGAGGACCGTGGAGGCCCGACCAATGATTCTGAAAGCCAAGCTAATGAACCTGAAAGCCCGACTGAGGACCGTGGAAGCCCGACCAATGATTCTGAAAGCCAAGCTAATGAACCTGAAAGCCCGACTGAGGACCGTGGAAGCCCGACCAATGACGCTGAAAGCCAAGCTAACGAACCTGAAAGCCCGACTGAGGACCGTGGAAGCCCGACCAATGACCCTGAAAGCCAAGCTAATGAACCTGAAAGCCCGGCTAAGGAACCTGAAAGCCTGGTTGATGACCCCAAAAGCCTGACTGATGGCCATGAAAGCCAGTCTGATGAACCGGAAAGCCTGACTAATGACCCTGAAAGCGCAACTGATGGACATGAAAGCGGAAGTGAACATGAAAGCGAGAGTGATGAACTTGGAAGCCCAACAGGTATCATCATAAGAGGCAATGATATAGATGCAGACGATGAAGCAATAAAGAGGTAGATAAGTGGAGATCCAGGCAAATTGGAAACACCAAACTAGAGAAGATTTTATGCAAAAAGAAGCATAACTCCTTTGTTCTCAACAACACCTCCCTTCTCACATGCTAACGCATCTTACAGTTCCATGAGACATGCAGATTTTGGATGCTAGTGTGTATTCATTAACAGCTAGAATTTGTAAATTTTTAGGACCCCCACCCCAAATTTGACCCATGATCCTCAAATTTCTCTTCAGATTTCCCATCAGTCTGTCAGACTTCAGAAATCAGGCAGCAATTGTTGTAAGGGTCACACCTGCAAAAAGGGTGCTTGGAAATGCATATTCACTCTGTTACTTGAATGACTTCAACGTATTGCTTTTATTTATGCTCAAGCTTTTCATTTCCAGTGCCGAAAAAAGAAAAGGGGGGGGGGGGAGAGAGGCAAGACCAATGAGACTAAAGACATGAAGAAATCAAATTCACTAATGAATATTTTGTACATCTGATTTCAGAACCCTATAACTGAACCTCTTGCTTTCTGAGACTTCCACTGCAGAGCATATACTAGGCAGAAAACTGCTAGTGTTGCTATTGCTACTGCTTGGCCTCCTCTTCTTTGATCTCCAGCTCATCAGGGACCCGAATGTTCTTGTCTTCGATGGGCTCGAGAAACCCACAGAACTTTTGGGCTTCGGCTTCTTAGATGTCTCACCACGATCAAGCTCGATCCTCCGAAAGTACTCTATCTCTCTTCTGACAAGCGATCCCACTGTGCCTCTGGTGCCTATTGCAAGTGGGGCTGCTGCTGTGCTCATTTTCTCTGTGGTAAGTATGCTGATGCTGGTTGGAGCTTTGGCCTTATATAGCATGGTTTTTGAACCTTTTGATGGTCAAATATTATATTCAAGTGGTTGAATATATTAGTAGGAAAGGCTTGTGGATGTAGCACTCTGTATTAGTTGTGAGTCTTTCTCTGAGTGGGATGGATGGATGGCTTGCTTTGGACGTCAGCCATCTCTTTTGCTTTATAGGGTAGTATTATGAGTGTTCATGCAAAGTAGACAACATGGCATCTTTTCTTTATTTATTTCTTTTTCCCCCCCCCCCCAAATGATAATGAGCCATCATAAGGTGATTTTACTTATGTCAAGTTCATCTGATCCACTTAGATATTTTCAGAAATTTCTAACACCACCACCACCACTACCTTTCAGTGTGGATCTCGCTTTCATGGGGTCTGGGGAGATTCAGATGTAGGCAGCCTTATCTCTACCGGCAGGTGCCTGTAGAGAAGCTGAATCCAAGAAATATTTTCAGAAATTTCTAAATTAGACTTAAAACTTTTAGGAGTCTTTAAATGTATAAAGGAGTCTTTAAACTATTCATATGAGAGCTTGAAATCGATGCAATAAGATTTCAAATGTAAAAATTAAAGTCATGAAATTTAACCAAATTCTAAGTCTTTGCAATGTTTTTGACTTGGGTTACTTATATAAATGTCGATTAGAAAGATTCAAACCTTCTCAGTCACTTGTCACTATTGCTTGAACTTTGCTTAAGGATGGTTTTAGCATTAAAAGATGACTTCCTCATGGGGTCTGAGTAGATTGTGCAATGTGATAATTGTGGTAATTAAGAGCCGAAAGTCACGCCTGATTTGGGATGTGATTTGGGCACCCAAGGATTAGCAATACCCTAACCAAAGACCAAAAGGAGAGAAAAAGTAAAGGAGGGTTGATTAGTGATCATTTTATGTGAAGCCCTTGAGGGTAAAAAAGTCAAATCAATGATTAAGAAATTAAAGTTCATGTAAGATTGTCGATTGAAAAGAAAAAAACAAACAAAACAAAACAAATTTGGTTGGTTTTGACTTTTTGAGTGTTGGTGGTACTGAGAAATGCCTTTTCTATTCTCCTTTTCCTCATAATCTTTTTTGTCTAATGACCTGTTAGAAAAGTAGACCTGGTAAAATTGACCCAAGACTCGAAACCTGAACCGAACGACTCAGATCTTTACCCGACCTGACATCCAAAATAAGCTCACCCGAAAGTGGATTCAAAACCCAAATTAACCCGAATCGAACCATACCCGACTTGAAATTTTCTACAAAGTTACTTATTTTTGCATGACAAGCGTATTTGACAAAAAATCGGTTGACCCGAAGTTGATCCAAACTGAAGTTCACCCGACCTGAACCAAACTGACCCGAAGTATCACCTAACCCGAAACATGACCAGATCCAAACTTAATTTGACTTATACCCGAACCGAATTATCCATTTTCCAGGTCTATAGAAAAGTGAGAGAAATAAATAGTAGCTCTTAAAGGGAGGTGACATAAATGAAGGCAAAGTAATGAAGTTTACATGCTTGCAATTGATTGTGCTTGTACATGGTAGTGCCTCAAATCATTTCTTTTCATTTTCCATGTTTGTGGAAGCAAAAGATGAGAAGGTGGTCGAGGCTTTCATAAGCAGCCTCAAGTGTGCTTGTGTGTGTGCTATCCTTCTATTTAAAAAGACATTTAAGAGGTTTGATATTTGTTTCCTAAACTCTTTTAAAAATTGAGAAAAATTAATAAAAAAAGTTCAAATTAAAATGAAATTCTTCACTAAATTGTCTTTGCTTCCTCTAATGTTAAATAATTAATAACTAATAATGGTTCCTCTAAGTAACGTTTGATAGACAAGTGGGATTGAAAACGAGAAGGAAGTTAATAAATTTATCATATTTGGGACATGAGATTGGAATGACTCAGTATTGAATAAATAGAGTAAATTGCTATTAAATTTTGATATCATTTTATTTATGTTAAAGTCCCTATCTCAGGGGTACCCAGTGGACCTGAACAGGTCAGGAAAAGAGAAATGTCAAAGCCCATACTAAAGACCAGGTCCACAAACCTTCCACACATAATCGCACAAAGGCAGAATTGTGCCCCCCAGATTTGAACCCGGGCGGGGGAGGACTTGTGGAGTATTGACCACCCGGCCAACTCCTCTTCGACTTGTTTTGGTTAAGGATGTACTTGTAGAATATGTCATTTTAATCACAATTTGAACTCCCATGTGCCAAGCACGTGAATGAGAATGCATGAATGGATTTTCATTTGGTCATTCCCGTAAATTGAGTTCTAAATTCCACTGATAAATTTCCATTTATAAATTCCCACATATCAAACACCACCCTAATATTAAATAACAAAAACTCCCACATAAATAAGTTCTTAATTACTAACAAAAAGTATACCAACAAATTATGATTGGTGCATTTTAATATTTGTCATCAACCTCCCCCCTTTTCATGGTAATATTTTCCATCCAATTATGCCATATTATATTACTAAAAATTTAGCATCCATTTTATTAGTATACTTAAAATGGTTGATTAACTGGTAATCAAAGACTTCCGATTGTAATCGAGGAAAAAAAAAATATTTAGTAATTGTGCAAGTTAGATGAAGTTGTTTTCATATGATCCCCTAACGCACCACCTTAGGTGAAGCGTTTGGACTATGAATCACATTGAAGATGCCTAGGAGAGGTAGAAAGATAAGCACTTAAACACCACTCATTTAGAATCAAATTCAATACACAATCAACGCATGAATGTATTCCTCTACAATTCTCAAGGATTTACACTCACATTTTTCTCAGAAGACAAGATACAGACATACATGTGTGGCTCCAAAATTGGGGGGTTCAAACTAGCCTAATTAGTTATTCCCGGCATCTGTTTTTATAACTCTCTCCTTTCAACTCCAATTCTCATATAATGGTGTTTCTATGATTCATTTTCAAACAACATATAAACTCTGTTTGGACGAACCAGCTAGGGCATACTTGGAAGATGGCATGTATATCTCAGCTTCCTATGGGAAGCAAGAGTGCTCTGCAGTGCAGCATTCACACTGGCTCCTTCTCGGAACAAAGACTCGTACAATTGGCACACAAACTGGGACAACTCCTCTTCCTCGTGGTCCCAGAAACCCTTGGATGTTTCCACACCCTTATCGAGGTCGCTATCTTCCCAGTCACTGACGGGACTAGCTGGCTCTGCTTCTTCATCTTCTGCATCTTCCTCTCCGAGCTCAAACTTCCCTTTTTCCAAATCATCAAAATCACCCGATCCATGGAATGTTGACGACTGCATTTGGGGAGGTTCAGCAGCTGGACATATGACAGCTTTGGCACCTGAGTCTAGAAATGCCTTGATTAAAGGCTTTACCAGCCCGTATCGTCCTGTGCATATTACAATTCTATCCCTCCATGCTCCCACCTGAAGCAAGCCATCACAAAAGACTTTAGTCCGAGATGCATAATATGTAAGAACAGTTGGCAGTGTCCCCCTCTCACGTCCAAGTAAGCAAGCAATATTGCCAAGCCTTTATTATGCTGCCAAGAGTACATTCTCCTAGGTATCAAGTCAATATACTTGGATAAGAATAACATCATATGACAAATACGCGTGGGTAAAAGTACCCACGTGGCTCCTAGAAGTACATGTTTCCAGAAGCATACAATAATTTGCACATATAGATATCCACGACCCATTGAAACTGGAAACATATCGTTGATGTTGGTTTTGTTTCTGATAAGGTCAGCATGATTTGACAAGATATTCAGAGCCACTTGGGTTGTTTCAGGCTTGGCCCATATTCAGTTCCATTGTTGGTTTGTATAACAAGTGTTATGACAAAATGCAATCGCTATAGACGAAGTAATTATGGTTCAATTCTGGTCAAATTAGGTTGCCTTATTTGGCTCAGGTTTCGGGTGGTTTGGATAAAATAATCAATATTATGAGGTGTGGGTTATTTTTACTAGTTCTAAGCACCATATTGTACAACTCCATCCCTTCGTGAAGAATGGAAAGAACTAGAAAGACAAAAATGGTGTCATTTTTGAATTTCCATAGTTGGACAAACGTAGGACACGCCCTACCAAATTCAATGACCCCTGCCTGGCAACCTCCAGATGACCCCTCCTTTTACCAACATCCTTTTTAATGAAGGTTTAATACTTATATTGGTATGTGGGAGTAGCATCAGCTGGATTTCTGCTGCTTCTCCAGCCACAACGAACTCGTATAAATCTCTCTCATTACCATTGGCCGATACTCTTTTCGCTCCATGGGCTTAGCTCTTAAAAGCTATTAAGATATCCATATCCAACTAATTTGAAGGTTTAGCTTTCTGAGCTTTCCGGAAGATCCCCGTATTTATATGGCAGTTATTATACTTATTCTCCACCTGCAATCTCCACCATATATTTGATGATGTTAATTTCTAACTACATTCCTGTAACACTACTCTTTCTTTTTCCCCCCCTTCAATTGTACCACCTAGTTCCATAACTCGTATGGAGCATAGCACATCCACTTTTTCAACAAACAAAAGATGGTGGGCTCCATCACTCCATTCAGCCGTGTACAACCAAGATGAGATTGCACAGAATGCTTGCATCTTATTAAGGGCAGTATTCTACCATGGGAAACGTCATCTGGAAGGAAATCTACAGAGAACGTGAAATCTATCTGTTCGGTCCGCAAATGTCGTATAGTGCATGCCCGTTATCACCTAATTTTAGCTTGTAAATAATATAATTTTCTTAAGGATTTTTACTAATTTTTATTGACTTCTGTAGGGAATAAAAATAGCCGAGCAAGCCGCAGGAAGTTGGTGGAAAAGTTGTGGAAAACCATCAATGAGCCTCATTCATTCGCGCCTGACATTTTGGGAGCTCATAAAACGTCCAAGCCGTGCTTTGTGGCTTGCCGCAAAAGCGTCGGAGCATTCATCACAAGCCCAAGATGGAACATCCTCCAAGTTTGTGAACTATCCGCTAATATTCGGTAAATCCATGCATTGCCTCAGAAGTCCATGCCGTTGCCCAAGCCTTGACCTTCCGCTGCCCATGTGTGATCCTTCCGCAGCCCTCAGAGCGTTCACAACCTTGCCAAGCCTGAGATGGAACCTTCTCCAAGTTCGTGAACTTTTCGCTAATATTTCGGAAGTCCATGCCTTGCCTCGGAAGTCCATGCCGTCACCCAAGCGGCCAAGCCACGTCCTCCCGCTGCCTATGTGTGATCCCTCAACGGCCCCTTGAAGCTTCCACAACCTTGCCTCCTCCGTGGCATCGCTGCCTTCCGCATCTAGCCGTTGCCGTCAAAACAATGGCCATGCAGGGTGTTACCGTGTCATATGACACAGCTGCACGTACGACATAGCCAAACCCTGTGTTGCAGGATAAGGATAAAGGAGAATTAAGAAGACATAAGTATATCTTAATAGTGGCCTATGTGAACTATTTTTATAATTTAGGATCTTCATAAGTTATCTTTTAGGAATATTATCTTTTCGTTTGTCCTTTCTAGGCAGTTAATAATATCTATTAGATAAGGTATCTATTTGTTTCGTTAATGTTTTAGGTTTCTCCCCGATTTAAACTCTTTTGTTGTGTATTAGTGGGATAGACTTGAATGAATTAAAATTATTGAGTATTTGAGAATCCTTGTGTAAATTTTCTCCGTGTGGGAATTACTCTTAGAGCGTCCTATATCACCAGACTAGCCTTTGATCCTTCAAACAGGGCTAAGGTGGGTTTTGAAGGTGCAACTGACCATTCCCAACTACTACAGCCTGGCTAGGTTAGGGGCTAGAGTCGAGTAGTTGGTTGATTAAGTAGTGAAATCATGACCCATGCCTCCTTTTTGTCTTGTTTAGCTTAGTTTAATTTATGATTTCGTACTTATTGGATCGCTAGCTTGAAAACTGAGTTGACTCCTGTACCTGCAACACAGCTCCTTGCAGACAACCCATACTTCCGGGCTAGCTAAAACTACTCCGTGCACTTCCAACTGTAAAGTGTAAAACTTCTTCCTGTCACTATCTATGCGTTTGAGAAAGATTCAATAATTATCCAAAGATATATATTCTTTTGATAAGGGCAACAAGTGGTATCCTACTAAAGACTAGAACCTCACTAGCTCAACTTCCTAAGAGTAGGTGTCGCCTTCCTAGAACAATATCTGCATCTTTAACAGTGCATTCCAAAGAACAAAAAATGTGCAGCTGTGTCAGGGTATCAACAAATGTGGAAAGAAATAGAAAGCTTGATGAAATAGATCATATAGAGAAGCAGGCTAAGAAATGCACTTTCCTATATTCCCATTGGTGCCTGCAGGATAATTTGAGTTAAGGCTCTTCACAGCAAAATCAAATACGTGAAAATAAGAAATGTGAGTACATACCATCCAGCGAACATCCTCCGCTACTAGGTGCATCAATGGTACAGTTCTTCTAAACATATATGCACCTATTTCACGGTCATCTTCCATAACCTTCATAAAGTTAAAGGTACAAAGAATTGAGGTGTTTGAAAACAGAAGAAGAGAGAGATATTCGCGAAAGAGAAAAAGGTAAACACATACCTGAGTTTGGCGTCCTATATACCGATGGACAATGCAACCAATTTGAAAGTAAGGTCTATATGCCACCAAATCAGCAATGGTTGAAATGTTGTTAAGTTTTGACATCTCTTTTCTACCCCGAATGGTTGACAGCAAACTAAACCGAACACTCTGTAGAAACTTATCTGCAAGCTCTCCTGGCTCAGCTACCACAAACACATCATTCTGCCAACTGCACGAAGTTTGGAGCACAGATGTTAGGGTTTAGTCAAGAGTAGAATTTTCAACATGAACCATCCCCACAGACAAAGTCAACACGACAGAAGCCTAAGCAGGGCGGGGTTTCAAAGACACAGGGCACAAAGATGGAAGATAGAGAGATACTGACCTTAAAATGGCACCAGTTGTGTCATTTTGGAGCGCTAAATGTACAACACCCACTTGTGGTGAATTCTGCAGCTTATGAAGCAATGACTGCACAGGTAAAGAGAGCTCTCTGGGCTCTGACGGAGATTTTGGTGGTGAAGAAGCTGATTTCCCAGGTTGATGGCCATCCAAGCTTAGAGGAGGGACTAAGTCTACTCGACCAATCCTCTGAGCAATATCTGGACTATACACTAGAGGGCTTGATGGAAAGCTTCCAGTGAACATAGGTGAAGCAAATGGGGAGTTGAATGAGGTTCCAGACAGAATCTTAGGAGAATTTGAGACTCCAGTAATAACAGACAATCTAATGCCATTACGGGAACATAATGTCTCTAGTGACCTTGCATGATGCACAACTCTTCCAGCATCGGGACTGTTAGAGGCTTCAACAAGAAGTACATGACGCCGCCACCCTAGTGAAGCGCCATTCTCATCTGGAGTTTAAAAACAACATATGGTTGGAGACAACATCATTAACGGCATCCAATAAAATTTCTTTGAAACACAAAAGTCAAAGAGGAAGTATTTAGCACTACTTAGAGTAAACTACAGTACAATCAAACACAATCAAGTACCATTTGGCTTAGACAAATGTTGAAACTTTACAGCATCCGACCATCCCTCATCCTGTTGAAATGGCAATGCTAGCCTCTCACAAACACTTTTGAAGGCTTCAGAGTTGGTTTCAATGTATTCCTCCGTCGCAGTTTCCAATCTCAACCACCCAGCCGGGTCAGTCTCATCCAGGTCCATGTCACAACGGTCATCAACTATGAGAGAAAGAGAGGACCAAAAAAAATTTTAAAAAAAAATAAAATCTGAGGAACTCCATTTCTTCCATGATCTAAAGAAAGCAAAGAGGAAAGAGAGTAACTACATCCCAATTGCATTAAAAGCAAACTTGGGACAGCATAGCAGTACATATTCTATGTATTCAAACCACAATAAAGTTCTCTAAGCGATACTAGACTAAACTAGGAACAGATCACTTCAGGAACAAAGGCATATAATAGCATATGCAAATGCAAGAATGTCAGGATTCTAACCAGGATTAAATCGGAAATAATGTATATCGGGGAGCATGGGTAGCAATGTACTCAAAGCTTCCTCTACTCGTTCAACTGAACATGCACTCTCAATTAGCACAGGCACAGTGTCCCAAATAAGCCACCCGCCCTTCCGCACCTATAAAAGAAGAAATAGTTATAGATGCTCTGCTTATAATTCTCTGTTCTCCTAGACTTATTTCTCTTTATAATGGTCAACACTTTCAGGACACTAATACAGGTTATAATAGCTAACAAGCAAACAATATTATGGAGATAGTCAGTAACCTTTGTTGGAACAGAACCACATCCAATGGAGACCAGACAATCAATTTTAGTGTCAGGCCACAAAAGTTGGGCTTCCCTTATGGCAAATATAGTAGGATTGTTTGCCACAATAGCGCCATCTTGCCAGCGGTTGACATCTGCATAAAGGAAGATTAAGCCTATGATCGATGTTTGAAGAAAACGAAGTTAAAATTATAAAAGAAGAATAGAAAGCAATTTATTACCATCTGCATAATCATCCAAATAATATGGAGCAGCAGATGATGCTCTTATAGCCTGCCACACCTGATGCTTACAACTTCCAATAAAAGCACTACGTTTATAGCCAATTGGTGCACTGGTGCTAGCTCCACCTGACTGACTGATTGCTGAACTTTCTGAAGGTGAAAGGTACTTCTCCGGAGTCCCAGAGGGGTACTGAAATTTAATATAAAAACGTCAATGAAAGAAAAATAAAGTAAAATAAAAAAATCTTATTCAAGACAAACATACATATGCAAACCAACAAACAGGTTTTACTGAACTATTCCTTCAAATGTTCTACATAGTTTCTCATAAAAACATCATGACAGAAAGCACATGACGGAATACTTTGCACACAACCTGATAATTCCGGAACACAAAAGGCTGTGCAGGAACCACACTAACAAGGGTTGATACTACAAAAACTTTTGGAATTCCTTTCACAGCGGAATCTATCAAAAGGTTTCCATCTTCATCAGCACACATTTCCTTCAATAGCCTCTCAAACTGATCTGCACTGTGCTGCAAGCAAAATGTGATTTTATTTTTCCTCCAATAAAGTTTCAAAATTTTCTGTGCACAAAGATGAGACTGACTTAAGCCTTACTTTAGCTCCATGTACGGCAACTCTGAACCTCTGAGATGAGCTTTTGTACAATTGATCCAACTTCTCCCTCCAAGTTGCCGCCTCATTGTCTTTTAGAACAGGTTCCGCAAAGACAAGTTTACCTGATCAAGAATGCCAAAGGAATGCAAGGTTCGAAACCCTAATTACACTCAATAAATTATAGACAAGGGGAATGCAACATCTACTCAAGAATACAACATTTCTTTGGCGTGCATGCACTCACCAAGTTTCTTGTATATCTCCTCACACTTCTCTAATGTCATTAGCTTTATCCCAAGGGCGACAGCCAGCATACCACCAGTTGATGTACCACATATAAGGTCAAACATCTCATGTATCCGTTTCCCAGTTCCTTTCTCTATTTCTTTTAGGATTTTCACAGTTGCCAAGCCCTTCATTCCGCCCCCATCCATAGAGAGTATCCGAAGTCCTTGTCTCGCAACTGGTCTCGCTCTAACAGCACGGCGCAAGGATTCATTTTCTCCTGGATAAAAGGGGAGGGAAAAGTCACTAACCATGTTGAAGAATCTGAAGAGCATAGAGAAAATGGATCTCTGAACAAACCAAGAATTGCCAAAGCTCGAGCTGCAGCTTTATTCACCCGTGCCTCAGCTGTAGAAGTCAAGCGCATAAGAAGTTCCCGCAGACTTTCTGAAGTAATCAGCTTTTGTCGGCTCTCCAAACAGAAAGCCAAATTTCCAATTGCTAATAAAGCTAACCTTTGGACCTAAGATGAGGAAAATATTAATCTCCAATATAAAGGAAATCAACATGAACCAACTAAAGTACCATACTTGACTGACATACCTCAGAATACTTATGGGCACACAAGAACTTCAAAGACCTCCATACATCCTTTGACAACATCTTCTGCGCAACAGCATCAGAAGCAAAAGCAAGGTGCTCGACAACTTGTAGCACAGAGATTAATTCTTCATCCACAGCTGATCTCAGGACTGTTTCGATGGGTTTCATGATGTCACATTTCATTAATAGCATTGCAACAGATACATCTGCAGCAAGAGATGAAAGAGCACAGCACGCTTGTTCTACCTACCAGAATAATGCAATTTAGCCAGTTCCTGACACAACTATGAGGGGGAAAAAAAGAAAAAGAAAAAAAGGGATCACCACTGATTAACATACCACATGGCGGTCGTCACTGCTAATCATGCTAATTAGCTGACGAACTGCATTCTCATCTTTCCCAACAAACACACGATTATCCTGGTCTTGGATGATCTTAGCCAATGCAGATGCCAGTAGGGGGTGATGACATGAAGAAAAACGAAATATAAGGGAGAAAAAGGCGCTCAGCTTGTGCCTAGAGGCACCAAAGTAGGAAGCGGTCTCTGTCTATTATCATCAGGATCACAGTAAGAAGAACAAACATTACCAATGTCAAAGGACTTTCAAAGATGTTTGAGAACAATTAAAAAGGTGAATATTAGTACCTCTATTTGCACATTCACTGATTTCAAGTTGTCATCAGCCACAATTCTGATGTTGGCAAGAGACAAATGCCTGAGTTTTTTTAGCGGCAAAATCTCAGGAAGGAACTCAAGTGGATTGCCAAACAACCTTAAAACACGTAATTCAGCCATAGCTCTGCCATCAAAATGGAGAACATTATAAGTAGTAGGAACATTTCTCATCTCATGATCATTTACCAGGAACATTAAATAAACTTAAAGTTTTGAAGGCAGCAGATGCTTAATACTAACCTGAAATCTAGCAGTGGTTGCACCAGTAAATTAACTTAAAGTTTTGAAGGCAGCAGATGCTTAATACTAACCTGAAATCTAGCAGTGGTCGCACCAGCTTGTTGTGTTCTAGAGAAAGCTCCACAAGTCCAACACACTGTCGCAGTTCCACTGCTTCCAAGGTTCATAAAATCAGGACAAGAAGTAAGCAATCGCACATTTAGACTGCCTATTTGTTTCTTGTACGATAAAGCTATGCTCATATCATTGAAAAGGCACAGAACAAATATAATCCTAACCTGGCACTGAAACCAGCTGGTTGTTGTCTACTCTTAGAACTTTCAGGTTTTTCAGCTCACCAACTTCAGGAGGCAGAACTGATAACCTATTGTTGTTAAGATAGAGCTTCTCAAGAGATCGCAGTTGTGTCACTTCTACAGGCAATACCTGTCGGTTGCATGGGAAATATTATTCCATGGCCAACAAATAAAAACAGCCACAAATTTATCTTTTACAAAGAGGTTACAAATGTTAATCATACAACACCGCCTTTTTGGGTTTCTAAATGTTTGATAAGAAAGATGAAATAGATTTTATTCAAGCACCATTTTTCTGGCAAGATAATGTTAGTCTATTATGTAACTGCATGGCTCCATCAACCTTGAAAGGGAATCATGGTTAACATGGCCAAACTATTTGATACCCTCAGTTTTCCAAATTTCAGTTTCACCAAATTTTCCCTGGGAAAGCTGGAAAGCTGCCTTGTGCTTGCATTTTCCCCAATGTCCAAAAATAAAGATCTGTTCAAGCTCTGGGTTAGGGAAGACATTTTCTGCGGAAGTTCAGATTCCCCAGAAGTGCAATGGTGTAGGGAATAGTTGGGATTTTGCTAACTACCCGATGGTTCACCAAAATGGAAATAATTTCAAGAAAAGATAGGACGCAAGTTCTTGATGTTTTAGCACACATGCTGCACCTTCAGAGCCCTTCTAGAAGGAGACTTCCCCGCTATTCAAGGTTAGACGGAGATCGGCTATGAACCACAGTGTAATTTAATCAAATGATCAAGGCCACAGACAATTAGTTCGATTTTCTTCTGACGAACAATTAATTCCAATTCCAATTTTAAATCTTTAATCCCACAAAAGTAAATACTTGTTTTCTATAGAATTCTAGATTCGTTATCAACGCCTACTAACGCCTTTTCCCCTTGCAAGGAAAGCCGGAGAGAACTTTTGTTGAGCCCATTTGTGTCTCCACTTTGCAGTTGAATAATAAGGAATTGCAAGCACAACAATTTTGCAAATTGCAATAACCCAGCAAGCCAATCCCACTTCCACAGTCACTTGGCCATATCACATTTGCAACAAATGCCAGCGTCACCCCTGCACCCTCGCTCCAAGTTCCAACTTTTCCACAATGCAAATCACATTGTACAATAACTAATTCAATTCAACCAAGGAAAAATGGCAATCATTCAAAAAGGAAAACTTCAAGATATATAAGTGGATAAAGAAGGCAACTCACAGAGATACCACAGCCAGAAAGGCTAAGAGCAGTGACACTATTCCAGTGCTCGGCAAAGCTAAAAACCCCGTTATCCCCCAACCCGCCACCCCCACCACCATCAGCCTTGACCTTGCACCTGAGCAATCGGGTCAAAACCCCAATGCCATCGCTCTGCTGACCCGACCCAGCGGCCTTCCCGAGCATGATGGCCGTTAAGGGGTCCCTCCGCCGGACCACCCTCATATCCATCCTCACTCCTCCTCCACCGCCACCGCCATCGCCATCGCCATCGTCCTCCGCCTTGAACTCAACCAGAACAGCATCCTCCGGCGGCGGCATCGCCACCATCAGCTTGGACTGCACCCTGAGCACCACCTGATCCTCGTCATCCCCCGCCGTCCAATCCATCTCCACCTTCCTCCCGAGCCGGGCCGGGTCAGGCGGCGACCCGTTTGGGCTGGCATCGGGTGGCGCTCCACAACCACCACCAACACCATGACCATTCTCCTGGTGCTGCTTTGAATTAGATTCGTCGTCATCAGGGGGTTTGCCGAAGTGCAGAGACAAATGGAAGACTTCTGAGGGTCGTTTCCACCCTAGTCCCCACGACATTTTCGAAAACTGGATTGGATTTGTTAGGGTTTTTGATGTTTGATCAAATGATTGATTGCAGAATCAGTGAGGGGGGCAAAACACGACGAATCTGATCCAAATTGAATAGGAAAATGAATCAGAAGAATCAAGGAAATGAGAAATCTGAATGCTGAAGTTATGAATTAGGGTAATCTGAATTCTGAATTCCGAATCCAGAGAGAGAGAGAGAGAGAGAGAGAGTTGAGTTTTCTCGCCTCCTCAGTTGTTGGGTACTTTCTTCCCTCCCTGCTCAAGTCTGGAGGGTATGTAGTACTTTTCTGACAATGGAATGGTGTGGTCTTTGGTCTAGAAGCGACGACGTTTTGCGTCAAAATCAGAGTTTGTTTACATATTCTTCTTCGGCTTGTTGCACCCACTTTTCCTGAATTACACGCACCAACTTGCTAGTGCTTTTCGTACATGTTTAAAGGTATTTCTGACCATGTTTAACAAATAGTTATTAGTTATTTATATTAATTGTTAGTTGTTAGCTATTTAAATTAGTTATTTATAAATAAATATTTAGTAAAATTAATTATTTCTAATAAAATTGTAAGATAAAAAATTAATTTCTCAAAAAACTCTTCAAGTTAGCATTTTCAAATTAACTTTTTGGATTCAAAAAGCCCTTCTAAAAAGCTATTCTACCAAACATTTAAATTAATTTTTTTATTAAATCAAACAGCTAATTTTGATCAAAAAAACTCTTTCTAACCAAAAAATTATTTATCAAACACCTCCTCTATTTTCTTAAGGGTTGCTTAAAATAACATTTCTTGGATTTTTTTTTCCACCACAAAATCATTAAAATGATTTATATTCTTGGTGATAAATTTTCATGATTTATTGATAATAGTTACAAACACAATATCAAAGTATCGCTAACAAATTAGTTGAAAATGCACAATATTGTATCAAATTGTTTTAAAAGGATGATATTTTAAGTGGCAAAGTGAAAAAATTGGTATTTTATGTCTACCAAAAGCTAAAAATTGAAAACAATCTATTATATTATTTATATTTCAATGAATCGGAATTAAATATCTAACTTGATTATTTTATACTTTAACATATTGCAAGTAAAAATGAAGGTTGCTTACCTTTGCAGAAAAAGGATCAAAATAAAAAGGTATCAATACGATGAAAGGTACACTCTTTACTAATTTTGAGTCATTATCTAATACAAAAATGTAAGAATAAATTGAATAGAGACATACACACGGAAAGCTACAATAGGGCTGAGGGAGGCCATGGCCCCCAACTCAGGGATGTATTTATATTTGTGTGTTATTCATCCGTCAAGTGCTGACTCCTGCGATGTCAGCCGGAGTGTCGGACTGGTAGTTTCGTCTATGCCAGGGTTGGAGGTGCTTGTGTTCGAATCTCAATGTTAACTTCTTGCCCCTTCCTTTGGCTGCCATTGCTGGGGCATTTCATTCATTATTTCTCTTCGTATTTTGCAGTTCTCTTGAACTCTTTTTTAAAACAAATTTGTGGGTTCATCATTTTATTTCTTATTATTTCCAATCCGCTTCCGATTCTATATATGTGATTCCGTCATATCTTTTTATGTCAGAACATTTTAGTTGCACACCTGATTAGTATAATTTTTACGCTGTAAATTTAATTAGGAATTGCAATTCAAATGCTTATAAATTTATGAATTTGAATACTACTCACATTACTTCATGAAGTCCTTTCCAAAAAACAAAATTATTTCATAAACTAGATTGGACTATAACCATAAAATTTTGTATTTGTACTCGCACTCTATATAGAATTATCTTTTTTTTTTCCCTTTTTGCTTTAAATTACAACAATAGTTGGAATGCTTATAAAATTATAATAATTTTAATATCATCAGTTAACAATTATGTTGTAGTCGACAAACTTAAATTTATATATATTTCCCTCTTAGATATGTTGCAATATTTCCCCCTCCGGTTGACAATAATGAATTTTCCTTACTTTTTGCATCTATAACAAAAAATGCTTAACGTTTTGCCCCCTTGATATGAAATCCTAACTTCGCCGTGGGAGACATATATGAAAATGAAAGAACATCCGAAGTTTGGGGGTGGGGGGAAGAGAAGAATATCCACACCGAAAAAACTCACTCTTCATCTGTGTTCTTATGCATATCTTGTCTCTTAATCATTAAAACGTTATGTCACATTTATAGTCGACTTAAATGAGCTTAGAGTAATAAATTTACACAATTTCAATCATATAACGGACGGAAGGTCACAGTAGACCTAAAAAAATGCACTAACCCTAGAAATATTTAAAGAAAATAAGGAAAAATTAAGAAGGATCCAAGTTACCAAATACCAAACTCAAAAAACCTAAATGATTAGGCAAAAACCTACAACCAAACCCACTCGCATTCTTTGAAAAGATCCTTGCCATAACATCCCAAGGACAGGACTTCCAACAACTACTGCATTGACTTTGCATACTTTTCCAAACAGCACTGTTCCATAATATCGCCCCCTTTTGAACCCCCCCAAAAAAAGTTTGATTCAGTCATGGGTCAAGCAAGACACATGATAATAATAATAATAATAATAATAATAATAATAATTATTATTATTCAAAAAAAAGAGCTACCAATAATCATACCTCTTATTAGAGCTAAACCACTCCATAATTCATCAATTATAGAGTAAAACTAACTGACTGGTTAAAACTTACACAACATGGAATTTTGCCCCAAAAAACTTACAAAACAATGCATGGGTCACTCAGTTGGAAGTTCGAACATATCGATCTTTATAAGCCATACTCGTCTCGTTTCATATTGAAGAAATCTCTCAATTCTTGCACAACATCTTCTTCTGCAAATGAAAATTCCACCGCGTTCCTTGCCAGCTCGAATATTTCCTTCTTCCCTAGATCTTTGGCCGAAAACAGAAATAAGCAGTTGAAAGAGATAGTCAATACGAATATGATGATCTCGTTCGATTTAAGGTTTTCAGTGACAAAGAACAGGTCACGTACCAAACGTGGCAGCAGCAATAGCGTATTCCTTGGATAAAGTGGTGGAGAAGACCCCCATGTCATCAGTGCAGAGAATTAGCGGATGCTTATCACGGTATAGATCAGCTGTCAGATAAACAAATAATAATAAATGAGAGATCATTGATTAATTTTCAAGACTTCGTATCATATAATCAGTGTAGCTGAAACATGACTCATGTTTTTCTTCTTTCTTTTTTTTTTTTTTTGGTTGTTTTGGGGGGGGGGAATACTGAAGATCATAAATCCAGGGAGGAACCAAACCAAAATGATGAACATCAACAGAAGAAATCGTGTTGGTTCGGATGTTCGATGTCAAGCAAATCTCAACCTGCAAAATGTAACCTCGTCATTGCTAGTAGTTCAGCAAATATGCACCAGTGTTGTGTATGCACATCAGACATCCACAGCAAGTAGATGTAAATTCCCTGATTAGAAATGAAAATATCCAAAAGCATGAACAAAACCAAACTTCATCTCATTCTATGATGGCCTTTCAGATAAACAAGCACGAACAAATAGTGAGCACAGGAAGGCTTTTCTACTTAGAGTCGGCTACAAGCATAAACCAAGGCAAGTGTCCAGAAGTCCCACTAGCCACCATTGTTTTTGACACTCTTACATGTCTTCAGCCTAGAATGAGGTGTCGATTATCCATAAGGCTACTTGAGCTTAATCGAAGCATCAAAATAAGATAGAAAGGCTATCAACCTAGCTAAGGAGGCGACATTAGCTACTGAACTGATTAGTCATAGAGTGATAAGCTGCCGTATTTGCACCAGTCAATGTGAGACCAACCAACACAGCTCCAAAGGATTCCTAGCTTTAAAAACATCAAGATCATGCAACTGGAAATAGCATCAAAACAGAAGGTGCTTTAATGGCATATTTTACTGAAGTCAGTGTAGTCCACAGCAAAAAAGTTGATCAAAGGTATTCTCTCATCGCCATGGAAAGTGAAACTGGTCACACTGACACCGACATAAGAATTACAGGACTCCAGTAAACCACCTATGATAGCTGCAGACAAAGTAATAGAAGTTTGCCACACAATGGTATTAGATGATGTATTAGCAATGGCACATACTGGAATCTTAGACATTTTCAATTTTCTCCATGCATCCTCTTCCAGGCAACAAGCATGACCGATCCTCTCAGGAAGAAAGTCCAGCATTGCATGTATTTCCTCCTGATTAGGTACCTAGATAGCACTAAGTTTATAGACACGCTAGTCAGAGCAATTAAAGTCAGCAAGAGAAGGGGAAAATTTACTGGTGTTCCAAGAGAAGCACCACAAGACATACCTCTCCACAATGTAGCGTGACACGAAGACCTTGGTCTCGGGCAAACTTCAAAGCTGGCAAAAATGTTGTCCTGCAAAAGATTGCAATCATATGCATAGTTATAACCTTCTTACAGAATAAAACATAGTGATTATCTATGACAAAGATTACTAGCAAGGAGATACCAATCTCCCACTTTTGGATGTCCAGATAGATCAATACCAACCACCCCTACATCCTTCAACTCCAATGCGAGCTTAACCTATCATACGTGAGTATCATTAACTTTCCATGGCTAGCTGAAGGCAATGAGCAATTCAAAATACAAAACTAGAACAAAGTTTTTCATCAGTTTGGTTTGGGGTTAAACACGCCAATAATAGCTAGTACAGTACGATTCTTACAGTTTCCATGGCAGCTTCGAGGGTCTCTCTTCTATCAATGCTGAGCAGAAGTCTAATATATATCTTCTTCCTCGGTAATCCATTATAGGTATGAGTATCACTCATAAGAGACGACTTCACCGTCCTCCCAACACCATTGTTAGTTGAAGTAAAATTAACGTCAACAGCATCAACTCTTCTTAAACCCTCAATGACGGCTTCCATGTAAGAGTGTTTTGTCATACATTTGGAGTCATTCCTCTGCACTCGTGAACAAATGCAGCAAATGACTTATAACCCGGCTTTAACTAATCCAAAATTCACACATTGAACAGTCTAACTCAAGCAAAAACGTAAACTAGATCCATCTAGTACCTTTGGAGTAGTTCTTAGCTCCAAATAGACAACATTCTCAGCAGCAAAATCTTCAACAACCTTACTTTCAGAAGCCCAAAAACAAACAGCAACAAAGAAGAGAATTTCATTACCAATCCTTGAAATCGAAACTTCAAGGACCAATTTCATAATGAGAAAGAAAACCCATCATACTTCTTTGGTAATTCTAGTGACAGTAGCATGATCAGTTGTAAGAACATGAATCAAATCAAACAATTTGAAGACTTCAGTCAGTGATCGATCATCTGCAAACACAATTACAAATTAAGGGAAAGAGTACAGCGACCTCAATTTTCATGCAAATTTACAGACTAAATAGGTCAAGAAGGCAGAAGGGGCAAAACATGCCTTTAAGGATAACATGTTCAACATCAGAGAAAACAATGACGCCCTTTTCACCCAAACCTCTAGCAAGCTCTCTGAAATTCAACATGATAACCCTAAATTAGCTGTGTGAAATCAAAATTCACTACTAGATCTACACACTAGCAATTCTCTACAAAATCAAAGAAAACAGTGATGCCCTTTTCACACCAAACCTCGAGGGAGCTCTCTGAAATTCAACATGATAGCCCTAAATTAGCTGTGTGAAATCAGAATTCATCCAAACCCCCATGGGAAAATGATGCATAGTTGCATTCTATCTCAACACAAGCAATTCTCTACAAAATTAGAGAAAACAATGGTACCCTTTTCACCCAAATCTCTAAATCATGATAACCATAACTTAGCCAACTAAATCAAAATTCATCCAAACCCACATGAGAAAATGGTGCAAACTTAATCTGGGCACTAGCAATTTGTCCACAAAAATAGAATTAGAAGCAAAAACAGAGAGGGAAGAGAGGTGATACAGTAAAGTGGAGCTCCTGGCTGAACCGTTAAGGTGGGCATGAAGCTCCACCTTTGGCATGGAAACCCACGAGCCAATCTCCATAGACATGTGATTCTCTGATTTTTCTGTTCTGAAGTGACCAACTGACGGTGTTGGTCTGCAATCCCATTATGTCAACTCACGACTAGACTGCCCAAAAAGCAGGAGTGGTGGGCTTCACAGCTTCATGCCGGGCTAGTTTGAGAAGAGTTGGATTGCTCGGATCATGGACTGGTTTAGGGCCGGCAAACAAACTTATCTGCATTTAAAACTTGCAAAATTCATACAAGTAGGTAGTGTTGAAAATAAAAATAAAAACTGGATATGGGTTAGGATTGCCAAAACTGATACGAGTATAGTCATATAGGTATAAGTATAAGTCTCATCGGCCACATACCTATTTCATACGCGTTTTATCAATATCCATCTATTATGGATTGGACCAATTGTAAGGTATGGGACTTGTCCCACATCGGTTGTATGGGCAACTGATGAGGGGTTTATAGATCAAATGGACTATCTCACCTAATAGGCTAGTCTTTTAGAATGAGTTTCCCTATTTGGTCTGTAACAATTGGTATCAGAGTCAACTCCATGTCTCTGTGTCCTCGCACCTTGGGTGGTGATACCGGTATTGCAGTGTTCACCCAGGCCTAGAAGGTTCTAGTGCACAGCCAGCCCGCGAGTGCCTGGGCTGCGGAGCGTAGTGGATTGTTACAGTCCAATTGCAAGGTATGGGACTTGAGTCCCACATCGATCATATGGGGGGGTTAATGTGGAGTTTATATAGGCTTTGGGTTCTCTCAACCCTTGAGCTAGCTTTTGGGATGGGCTCTTCCAAAGTCCTATATCACCATCATATATAGGACTCGTAATCGTTTATCTAAAGTTCTAATTTGTTGCTTGAACTTGTATCATTTTTTAGTTGCTTTAAGTTGTAATACATTCAAGACTTTAATGGGACATTTTGTTGAAAACTATAACTTTTAAGTGCTAATTTATTGCTTGAATTTGGAGACTTTTAATTGTACTTGGTGTCATATGATTACGTTGCTCGAAACTTGGTTTAAGTGTCACATATTGGCTGTTTGGTGTTGAATATGGGTCTAAAATGGGGTTTTTTTTTTGGGGGGGGGGGTTATAGATACCCAAATAAATGAAAATTGTCAAAATAGTGGGATTCTGATGATGAAAATTAAAATCAGCCAATCACAATAAATCAGTATACGTTCAATGTAATCTTTGAAGTGCAAATATATTTTCTCTTTTCCCCATTGCACCACATCATCTGGGTCTATAATATAGGTATGTGCAAGTTTCAAGTCGTCAACCCCAAATTTATGGCCAAAGTTTGACCTATTGACTATTAGATGTCCTTGAAGAGACATGCTCAAAAACTTCTGCGTTACATTCTACAAAGTTTATGCAACTATGTTTTTTCTTTGATTTGGCTATGTGGGACAATTGTTCTGTAACATAGTGTCTTTTACATAATTACATCATGTAACTCGGATTTTCATTCCCTCTTTCTTTTGTGTGGTTCGGATGCCATTTAGCTATTTGAAATTGGCCGGAATGTTGTAGTACAATGGAGTAGGTTTCTTGACAAAGTTTGTAATATTTTACTAAACATTACTTGAGAGTTTAGATAAAAATTAGGAAGGATTAGTGGAGCAGGGAGAAAACTATTCACTTCTTGTGCCAAATGCTTTGTATTCTGTTTAAACTTTCATATGAGGTATAAATGCAAAGTTATGGGTAACATTAACATTTTAGGGCATTAATCAGAGAAAAGTGGATCATCTATTGATTTTTTGCTAAAAGCGAAGAAAATATGAAGTTCTGTGATTCTCTCTATTCTTTAAGGGAGCTTCTACTTCATGCCTAGTATGGTTTGCAGGTCTGGAAGTCCCAACATCTGATAAATTAGAGTACATGCAGCTCTCATGCAGAGGCTTCCATTTTGTGCAAAATGTTGCACTAAAGGAGGTTTAACTTCTCACTGAATACTTATGCGTTCGCTGCTTGTTCGCCACATAACGGTGGGAAAACCTGCTTTCTCTGGAGTCCGACTTACTTCACACATTTTTTTGCCAACAAAACAGACCCTTAGATCTCTTATGTACGCTGTCACAAGTAAGTAAGCGGCAAATTATTATGTACACCCGGGAGCACGTACTCCCATATCTATTTTATATATATTTTTGGGGTGTATTTGTCATATATTTTATAATTTAATGTATAGTTGCTTGCTTTTCCTTGAGTTATATATCTTTGTGCGGGATATCTCCTCTTTTTTTGGAGAATCAGTTTGCTGGTGGTCTAGCAGACCCCTATCTTGTATATGTCTATTCACTGGTTAACATATCAAGTGTCTTGAAATCAAATCAGCCCATTTTGTGTTAGTCTTAGCTCAAATAGGTTGTTCATGTACACTTTCGGTGTAAGTTGGCCGGTTAGGCCCTGCTCAGTGTTCTGTAGGACTCAGTGTCACGTTCTATCTTATACCTCTGAAGCAATATTTGACCGTGCTCAATTCCATGACATTTTGCTGATGATTAACACTGTCAGCATCACCGCCTACTGTGGATCCCATCATAAAACATGCCATAGACATTACGATAGATCACTTTTTTGGTTTGGGCTAATCCATGTTACGATTAACAAAGTATGTTTTGTTACATATGCTCCAAAGCTGCTGCTATAACTTTCGATATATCGTATATCAGGATGCCTTTACGTATTTGTCGTTTTTCTTCTTCTAGGTGTACATATATGTGTCAGTTCCTGACTATACTTGGCTATTAGATTGTCTAGTTCATGGTTACATAAACAGGAAAGCAGCACGATCAGAGGTGTTCACATGTCAATACTCCTGTTTTCTCCCTCCGTCAGTATTGTTTGTTTTCTATGCTTGGCGATGAATTCTTTGTACCATGAGACAGATGATTTTGGACTTCGCTTCAATGTCGCATAATCGACATGGTATAGCCCAAACCTTTTGGTATATCCCTCCAACCACTCGAAGTTGTCAAGCAAAGACCATGCAAAGTATCCCCTCACATCTGCTCCATTGCTGTTCACGCCAAAATGCAAAACAATACAAGATTAGCATTATGCAACGATCATGTTTTAAAGGGGGATGGGATTGGGGACACTTCGATGAATCCAGGTGAAAACTAGAGCTTGATTCTACTTATATCCACTTTGGAGGTGATAAAAGTCTCTTTTGAGCTTGATTATAGTCGATTACGGCAAAGTGCTTCAATAAGTTGTCCTCTATCTCTTTAGGAATTGGTTGATGTTCTTCAATCTAACCACCAATTCCTTGGCTAGGCAGAGGACTCTAGGATAGTGGATTTGGACATGAACTCTTGGAGTTTATGTCGGATACAAAGAAAATTCATGTGATGACTAGTATGAGCCAACTTCATGATTCGGTACGCCTAGCTGAGAATGAGCCATGAGTATTGAGCTTTGTGCCAGTCTTAGATCAACCAAATGTTAGTTTGATCTTGTCAAGAGAACTTACCTAATAGTTCTTAGAAGTGCATCCAAGTAACCAGCCATATATTCCACTCTCTTGCCATCGTTCAGCAAGTCATTGGTGGAGCAACTTTGGTTGCTTTCTTGCACATGCCCTACCAAATTCGGACTGTCAGAACTTGCATCAGAGTTTTTTAAGACATGCATTATTTTTGGCTAAGCTTACCATTTTCTGTTATGAACATGGGTGTGTTATTATATCTCTCCCTAACATAGGTGACTATGTTCTCCATTCCTTGTGGGTGAATGTAGAGCCAACTCATTGCCGTCTAATTCATGAAAAAGAGTAAAAATTGAACACAATTAGAGAGCATCAAGCTCTAAGCTGTGAAATCTGTAAATCTTATACTGAGGCCACTTACAGGTTCTCCGATGGGAACGCCATTTCTCCAAGGAGTTCGCTGGTACAAACCTTCAGTCCATGATACTCCACGCCCATATTTGCATGCAGAATACATGCAGTCCCGGACATAAAAGCTGGTGTAGTGGTTGATGCCTATGAAGTCTGCTGCTGTGTGGAGTACCTTCAAATCTTTATTTGAAAACCTCGGTAAATTGGGTCCTAGAATTTTCCTCATCTCTGCTGGATATTCCCCAAACATAATTGGATCTAAAAACCTGCATAAAGATGAGTTATACATGTATTTTCCTTCGACAGCTTCTTAGAAAAGTTGCTCGGTGAGAAAAAGGGCTCATAATGAGACCAACCACTTCATGAAGAAAGATTGCGCTCTTTCGACAGCAACCTTGTCAGATGGAGATTCACTGATAGGCTCTAACCACAGGGCATGCAGAACAATTCCGACAATTCCTCCTTGTTTCTCCTGTTTGTTTACGGACATAATTTGGGTGTCGGAAGTTCAAGATATGTTGATCTCAAAACCACATACATCTCATCTCATTTTTTTCTAGTAACGGTGCTTTGTTAAGCTCCAGAAACATCTAAAAGAGTCATGCATTGATACCTTGTATTTGGTTCTATACAGATTGACAACAGCTGCATGAGCGAGAATAATATTGTGAGCTGCAATGAAGGGCTCCTTTTCTGAATCCCCTTGCGAACAATTTCCAAACGAACTTGAGCATCGGCCTGGTGGGTATTGACCAGTACGGTAGCCGTAGACAACCGCAACATTTGGCTCATTGAACGTGACCCAATGTTTCACACGGTCTCCGAAGTATTTGAAACACACATCAGCATAATATGTGAAGTCCTCCCTGCAAGTGCATACAGAGCTTTTTCAGGACATGATATGTACATATGGAGATTTTAGGTTTATCTGATATGAGTGTCTTATCTACTTACTGAAGTTGCGGGCTAAGCCATCCACCATATCTATCCTCGAGTTCTTGAGGGATGTCGAAATGGCTCAGTGTCACAAAGGGTTGGATCCCTACAGAAGGAAAACATAGTAAGTTCTGTCGTGAAAACGGAAAGTTTAATGCATGCGAAATTAGCCAAACCAGATCTGATCCGAATGATAAGCTTGCTAGGCCATAACTACCTTACCAAGAGTAGTTGACCAACTTCACCTGTAAACAGAGTACCTATGTACATATTTTTGTATATGTACACTTCTAATGTGGATACGAAATCAGCCAACCCAAATCCGATCCGAATGGTAAGTTTACTACACGATAAGTTCTTGTGTTGGAAGTTATGGAACGAACCTCTAAGAAGGAGAGCATCAATGAGCTTGCTGTAGAATCTGATGCCTGCGAAGTTGATGCCCCCATACCTCCCTTCTGTTTCAAGAATTAAGCACCAGGCGTCACAGCAATGAAATTGAAAGATTTTTTTTTTTTTTTTGAGATATTCCATTTGATACCCTTGCACTTTTGACAAATTCGTTTGGCACAAAGTATACAAATAAAGATGTATTCTATAAATTTAAATTGATAAATGTTATAACTATGACTTATGTTTAGTTCTACAATGTGCATCAAATGGATGTTTAAAGTACACAGGGTCCTAAATGGAATATCCTTTTTTATTAATAAAAAAAAAATCTGGTTGTAATATTTACAATAATTTTCTAATACCCAGAACTTTTTCCCCTGAAATTAAATGATTGGCTTACTGGGTAGGATTCTGGCCCATGAAATGGAGAAGCGGTAGCTGTTGAGACCCATATTTGCCATGAGCTTCACATCTTCCTGCTTACATGATTCCAAGTCCAAAAAGTTATTAGTCACTAAAAAGGGCCTTTGCTGATCCATCTTCGGTTCAAGATCTTTTAGTTTTTTAATTTTTTGGGGGGGGGGGGGGGGTGGTCTAGGTAAGCCGCAAAAACCGAATATAATTAGGGGCATTTAGGGCCATACGCTTAATCTTTAGGGTATGTTTGGACTTTAAAAGTAGTATGCAAAGTCAAAAAAATATGAAAAATTAAAAACTTTTCATGTTTGGAGTGAGAAAAAATGAAAAGAAAAAAAAATAAGGGAAAAAAGTTGAAAGAAAATCGAGAAATATAATGCTATTTGTTTTCCTCACAGAAAATGTGAGGAAAAAGGGTGGAAAGTTTTCAGAGTCCATCCCGATGACCCCTCTCACTTCGGCTCTCACCCCTTCGCACCCCCTCGCCTCCCTCTCACTCTGTCTCCTCATAGGACCCCGTGCCTCTCACTCTCTCTCCTCGCATCCTCCAGCTGCCAGTGTTTCTCTAGCGACGCTTTATTCCAGCGAAGCTCTACTCCGGCGACGCTTTAGGTCCAAACAGGACCTTAGGCTTTCAACCATGACACTTGTATATAGTCTATTCTAATTAAGCAATTTATGTGGTTGGTTGAACTTAAGAGCCTGACAAAAATTCCAAGTATCTATGTAGAGCGCTGGGAGTCCACAAGATGTTTCCAAGGTAGATTCAAGTGAATAAGGTACAAAGGAATGTAGCAATATGGCAGCAATATGGTTACATGTTTGGTGCAAATGGCAATATAGTTATGCACTTATGCTGCTCAGACACCAGAGTCATACCCTCTTTTCCGGTAAATTATTATATATACCTGAGAGCACGTGCTCTCATATCTATTTTATATATATTTTTTTGGGGTGTATTTGTCATATATTTTAGATTTTAATATATAACTGTTTATGTGTCATATGAGAGTACATAAACTCGAGTGTATGATATAGACTTTGCTCTTTTCCTGGGGGTTCAGGAGAACATAACAACACAATACAATTACCATTATATGGTGGGTCGCCAATGAGGTCTCGGCTCAGTGACTAAAACAAAGGCTCTGGGTATATTAGGTTACAAGTTTGATCCCCCTTCTCCGTCCCATATTATATTTTAATTGTATTGTATTATCCTTTGTGATTAATTCAGACCAAAAAAACATAATTATTTCAATGGTTCATGGTTGACATATTGAATTTGTAAGTATTTGTTCAATACAAAAATTGAATCTTGCCATTGCAGACATATGTTTACAAGTTATATTTAATATCCTAAAGCTAAAAAATATAACATCACGCGGATGACCTAGTCTGGTATGATAGAAAAATGTTTCGGGCCATTGGTTGTTTGACTTTTGGTAAAAAAACTATTTGGGGTGTTTAGTTGATTAGATTTTTGAATTGACTTTGTATACCAAAAAATTCTTTTGTAAATAGTTACTTGAGATAACTTTTTCACTTAGTTTTTTGATGTTTATGATTAGAATGACCATAGTGGCCTAATCTTTTAACAAAACTATTTCAATTTCAATTCTTTTTTTCTTTTGGGATAAGAGCTGTGTAATTGGATGTCTAAGTCAAGACTTTTAATTTTAATATTTTCTAAAATTTAACAAGTAATTTATGTTAAATAGTTTTCCATAATAAATAAAATACTCTCATGTCATGAACTTTGATTATTATTATTAAAAAGGAAATTACTTTAACAATAAAAAAGTGTTATAAAAATAATCAAGATTGGATAAAGTTATAAATACATATAATTTTATACATCATATAATCCATAATTCATGATTCATAATTCCTATTGAGAAGAAGTAAGTACATATATATACACACACACACACACACATACACACACACACACATGCACACACACTAAAAAACTTATTGATAAAAGTGAAATTTTACCAAATAGTTTTGTTCAAAATAACTAATTTCATCGAACACTTTTTTCAAAAATAACTAATGTAATTAGTTAAGTCAAGTAATTAATATAATCAACTAACAGGTAACAACTAATTTAATTAGCTAACAACTGAGTATTAAAAAAGATTGATGTCAATTAACTCAATGGATAAAATCTTTAAAAACTATTACCAAATACACGGTCATTGTGCACTCCATTGCCCCAAAAAATATGACATAATGCCTTTTCTTTTTTTTTGTTTTTTTGGGTTTTGTTTCTGTGGGGCGCATTTGGGGGGCGAAATCAACACCTTTTTGTAGTAGTAAAGTCCTGATGCCGTTGGAAAGCAAAAGCTTTGCTCCCAGGTCCTGGTGGGGAAGGCATCCTATGTGATGACATTCGCGGCCCTCACTTTATTGGGCACTATAAATAAAAAAAAAGAAGAAGAAATTTTATCCAAAAAAAATACAGAGAATTTTTTTTAAAGCCAACTCAAGTGCAAGATGTTGGGTCCCACATAGAATTGGAAAACGGGTCGATTCGAGTCGACCCATTTAATAAACGGATCAATTTCATGTCTGCCTTGTAAATAGCCTAGATATACTCAAAATTGAGAAATAACATATTTTCAAGCTAAACGGTCAAATCGTGTCGACTTCGGGTCGAAATCGTTTCGGTTCGTGTCGGGTTCGGATTTCTCTCAGTAACTTCAGATCGGATTCCGATCAGGTTATCATATCGGATCAGACTTTTTCATCTCTAGTCCCATTGCAGTTGGCAATATGTTGGGCACAGCATATATTATGCTTTATTTATATAATTGGTAATTGTTCACATAAATAAGACCAAAACATGCTGACGCACAAACGTTACATCTTTGCTTGAACCAAAAACAAACGTTACATCTTGCACTTTCAATGTCTTTCCTTTTCGAAATGGTAAAAGCAGTAACGATGTTACAATCCACCTGTTTTTTTCTACTCCCCATGGGCCATGGTGGACAAGGATTTCATATCATCGGATTCTACAATCAGAAATATTTCGGTTAGACCGGTTTATAAAAGTAGCATAGTGAGATAGACTGTTAAGGGATGCTTTTTCAGAAGTTTTGGGTAATTAAACGCTTGTAATATAGTGGCTTTTAAATTTACAGATACCTAGTGAGAATATAGTTTAACAAAAGTCACTATAAATAAGTAATTAATCATCTATATAATTATTGAAAGTTACCATGAGTATTTATCTTTTGTAATATCTCTTAAGCGAGACAGTTTTATATATAACGTACTATTTTATGATATGAAAGAAATTCTAAAGGCACATATAAATGGTGTTTAAACTTCAATACTTAGTACTAATTCTTGATGGTATGCAAGCTATATGTGCCCCAAATCTTCTAATATGATCAAGAAATTTGACTAGTTACGAATAAACTAGTAAAATAGGAGTAGTCATGGAGCATTTTGGAATCAGGATAACAGAAATCCAATTAATAAATCGTGGGTACGATTTATTAATTAAAAAAAAGATCACTATGAATAAAGATAAAATTTTATAAAAAAACATTTTAAAAGATAATCGAATATGCTCCGCTGTAATGCTTAAAAATATCTTCTGGCGAGCAGTGGAATCAAAATTTGACAAAGGCAAGTTAGAAGGCATCTTCAAACATATCCAAACAAATATGCACCAAAATATCTAAACAAATTAATAAAGTACAAGAAATTGGCCATGTTGAGCACAATCAGCGGATAATGATTTATTTAGCAGATAGTTGTTTAGATGAGGGATTGAAATAAATATATTCGGTAAATTTAACTAATGTAAATTGACATAAAAGGAGATAGATAATTGCCAAATATAAAATTCTCAAAGGATATTTTTTGGCCAAAAAAATATAAAACACTACTCCTGAATGCCAAAAGCTAGGTTACTTAGGTAGCGGATAGCGGTTCAGGAAGCGGATAACTGTTTAGATCACGGATAGCGTTTCTAATTTAGGTGTTAGTGGATAGCTGTTTAGATGAGCGGTTGAAACTAATATGTTTGGTAAATTTAGTTGTTATGCTAACTAATTAATGTAAATTGACATAAAAGTAAATAGATAATTTCCGAAGATAAAATTTTTAAAGGATATTTTTTGGCTAAAAAATATGAAACGTTACTTTTAAATGTCAAATATTAATACTATTAGCTTTTCAAAAACGCTAAACGCTACTTCAAATGCTAGTCAAAAATATAGTTCACCGAACACTAAAAATTAACTAATTAGTGTATCAATGTGGTCAAAACACTAAACGCTACCCAAAACATTGTTATCGAACACGGCCTAAAAATTAAATGATTAGTGTATTGACTTGGTTAAAGCACTAAAGACTGCTCAAAACGCTATTATCGAACACGGCCATAGTAGTGATTGAAGTCTATTAACGAAACAATAATAATTTAAGATGATATTTACCAAGTAGTGGTGGTAGTGATCGGTGGCAACATCCCCATTACTGTTATCTTTTATTTTCCCTGCAAATTAAAAATAGACCAACAAAATTCCATAGCTAAGTACTTAAGTCTAGCCCAAAAAACAATAAAAAACCCATAGTTAAGTCAATTTGCACTGAAAAATAATTACGTGATGATTATAAACAATAAATAAATATATATGTGACATTCGGGAGTATAAATTTTCAAAAATACTAATAATCCATCATAATTTTTTAAAGGGGAAAAAAAAGAGAGAGAGAAAGACTTCAAATTTATTTATTTATTTTAAATATCAAGATCACTAAGGAATCTTTTAATTTGTTGCTCTTCAATGGCTAACTGCAAAATGGACGGTTGTTTGCTGTAATATTCGTAACTCTTTAGTAGTTGATTTTATTTTGTTATCTGTATTTGATCTTTAGCCTTTTGACTATCCGTGATCGGGAAAAAAAATGCCTGACAAACATCCAGCATAAGATCTCATGAATCACGCACGATATAAGATGATCATGATGTTATGTATCCTTCATTGAATAAAAATCAATCGTCCATTTTTTTTTTCCCCCTCTGGCTATACTCTAGTCTTTTACTTTAGGCTCTGTTTGGACCTTGAAAAATTTGATGAAAAGAAAAAAATTTAGAAAAGTTACTTTTTTTTCTCGTGTTTGGTTTAGAGAAAATTACAAAGAAAAAAAATATGGAGGAAAGTTTGGTGGAAAAATTGTTAGAAACAAGTGACAAAATTTTCCTCATATAATTGTGAGGAAAGGTTGAGGAAAATTCCCAATCTTCTCCAACCTTGTATTGTTTAGATGGTATTAAAATGATTTAAGTAGTTCATCATCATTCAAATTTCTCATCCAAATTCTTGCATTTTTTCCTTGATCCAAACAAGAGAAAGAAACTCATTTTCTCCCTACTTTTTTTTCCTTCACATTTTTTTCCTTCAACTTTTCTTTCCACCAAATTTTCTAAGGATCAAGCGGAGCCTTAAAGATGCCAATAGAAAATAAATTTATGAATTTAAGTCATTGGGGCATATGTATTCTAAAGTCTAAAGTGTAATCACAGTGCAAAATGGGCCATTATAGAGACAATTTACTATCACCACATAAATGACCATGGCCCTCACGTTTGGATTATTGATTGTTAATGTCAAATCTACAGACATAAGATGGTTTTGGAATATTTAATTTAAATTTTTGACTTGGATGGTTTATTTTTGAATATGACATTGGAGGTTTTGTAAATGAGTGCTTGGGATTCGTATTAATTTCAACAACTTTGCATCGAATTACTGTCCTACGTACGGAAAGTTTATGGAAAACCCCATGTTTAAGTTTAAAGAGTGTTTTGCGTAAAAGACGTGTTTACACAGGGTTTGAGGAAGGGCCCCACCTCAAAGGGTGAATTGTAGACAGCCTAACCTGACTTTGTCAGTGGCTGATTTCAAAGCTCAAACCTGTGATCTTTTGATCACACGGAGACAACCTTACCATTGCTCCAGAAGAATTCGATATGTATTTTGAGTATTAATGTTACATAGAGAAAATCTCATTTTATTTGGAGAATATCGATCTCTAATTTCCCACAAAGGAGAGCGAGCTTAATCTCCATACACACATGAACACACATTTAAAAAAAAAAAAAATCTTTTTCTAGTATGATAGCGTAGATATGAGTGACCTCTTAAAAGGGAAAGTAATAGCTCGAATTTTGTAAAAAAATAAAATAAGATTATGCATTAGTAAACTCGTATAGAGAAGCAACAATGATAGTATTGTAGAAAATATACCAGCGGTTAATAACGATTGTGACTAGCGTTTAGAATTAGTGGTTAGCGATTATCAGTGATTTACTTGTGGTTACTAGCGTTTATTAGCGGTTACGAATAGCAGTGAGCAATTGCTAACAGTTACTAATGGTTGTGATTAGCGCTTAGAGATAATAAATGATGGTTAATCAGGGTTTACTAGCGATTAGGAGCATTTATCGTTACCGGTTGGTGGTTAATTACTAGCATTCAGAAGTAGTTAGGAGCTGTTAGCGGCTATCAAATGCTTTATAAACGCTGAAACGAACAGACCCTAGGGGCAGAAAACATATGGTCATGAAAACAGGTTTAGAACTAAGAGCATCAACAAACATTTAAAGATGGTTTTTCCCCCTGTTGCACAAGACAGGGGAAACAAGAAGCTTTTGTAAAGTAAAAGGGTAGACTAAAATTAAAGAAAGAAAAAAGAAAAAGAGGAACAATAAATGTGTGAATCAAGTAAGTAATCAATCACCTGATTTATGAGTGAAAACATCCCAATTGTTTAGCCCTTTACCATCACTCAAATAAGCACCTTCATACTGAAAATTCAACCATATAAACACATTATATTGGTATACCCTCATCATAATAAGAAACTACATAGTCCATGACTTTTTAATCACCTAAGATCCTCCTATTTTCACCCGTCTTCACATCCCCCCCCCCCAAAAAAGGTCTCTAGGCTTTTCCTAGGGAAAATTTGGTGGAATTGTACAAGCTTATCTACACGATGTTTACCCTTCTTGATCGCCTCCGTAGGCCATCAGTCTACTAAGAGCCTATTCGTTATGATAAACATATTAAATGAGCATATAGTATGTTTGAGCAGGTTGGAGCATGTTTGAGCATGTTGGAACAGGTTTGACTAGCTGTTAGTAGATTGCTCTGTTTGAAAACAGGTACGTGAGTGGGTTGGAGTTGGTTGGAGCATGTTCAGCTAGCAAGCTTGGCCAAGTTTGAGCGGATTGAAGCATATTTGACCATCAGTTAACAAAGTGACTAGGCTGAAGCATACTGGGGCAGATTAAAGCAGGTAACAGGTTCAATATCTAAAGCAACAAGGATAACAAAACTACACTTAAACATTATATCGGCAAAATTGAATTATAAAAAAAAATAAAAATAAAAATGAACCTGATAAGCTGAGGAAGCAGCTCCAAAGAGGAAGTTGGTAGGGATTGTTGCTGAAGATGGAGAGAAATGAGCAGAGAGAGTGATGAAGTGGTAGACTAATGTGTTTGCTAGTAGTGTTAGGAGCTTGCAAATCATTTTTCCCATCGTTTTGATTTTGTGGGTGACAAAAGTAAAGTGATCGTACTTGCATTGCAAGCTCCTCACCTCGCGTGACCTTTTTATAGGGGGCGTTTGGGTTGGGAATTGCAAAGTGATGCCAAGAGGGCTAAAAAGATTGTGGGAATCAATAACAATTTGTATCTGACATGATTGAATAAATTCGATTTTAATTGGTTACAGTGATCGTGATTATTAAGAAAAATAAAGTCTATAATCAGACCGTTCAATTGTTTGTTTTTCTTTTCGTGTTCATTGGAGCTAAAAAAAGGGGCAATACAAGTAATTATAATACAATGGGACGAGTGAATCAAGCATGAAACACATGATACTTAGAGCCGCAATCTTAACAACTAGGCCAAGTCCTCATAAATGGTAAATATTTAGGTCATATTTGGCAAACAGCTGTTATTTATTTGTATTAGTTGTTAACTCTTAGCTGTTTGAGTTGCTGTTTGTATTAGCTGTTTGAATTAGCTGTTTGTTGAAAAACTGTTTGGTAAAATTAACTGTTTCTGATAAAGTTGTGAGACAAAAAGCTAATTCTTCAAAAGGTTTTTCCAAAAAGCTCATGGAATTAGCTTTTTCAAATTAGCTTTTTGGACCCAAAAAACTCTTTCATCAAACACCCAAATTAGTTTTTTTTACCTGGTCAAACAGCTAATTTTGATCAAAAAAGCTGTTTTTGACCAAAAAAACTCTTCAAAAAACTATTTGACAAACACCCCCTTAATCTTTAATTATTAACATATACTTATTTAGCCGTATAATTGATACAAATGCATGCAACCATTTAACTATTTTGTTAGCTAAAAAATTGCAATTGACACAAAAACACATGTATGATTTTTCAAACATAAAAATATGAAAAGCAATACTCTTAAGAAGAAAGTAAAATAAAATGCTAACAGCTTACCAAAAACAAGAGAACTATCCTGCCAAAAATGTTACATTTGGATGGAATGCATATCTAAAAAAGATAGTCCAACTTATAATCCAGGAAAAATTAATATTAAGCCAATTATAATTACTTTTATTTAGCGCTAAGCCAATTATTGTTTTAATTTAGGCATATGTTAAATGTTATTCCTTTTTTTTGGGGTGCAAGCTAAATATTATTCCAGAGCATAGCCTAAAAGGAATGTCATATATAGGATGTGTTTCGGGACAAACTGTTCTCCAAGGATGGCGTGAGGTAACAGCTGGCTTACGTGATGATAGGGGCTCTGCGTCAGACAATCCTTCTAGCGAGCGCCAACCCTGCTAAAAAAGCTACCCTCGATGGGGATTCAGGAAACGTCTCTTCGACGGTCAAGTTAATATGAGGTCCCGGGGAAGAGACAAGAAAGCAACAATAAATGACCAAAGGTTAGATATTTTTTGTGAAAAGTGATAGCTTTTTGGAAAAGGGGATTCTGAGCACTCAGTGCTTTTAGGACGGCCAAGTTTCGCTGATTTCATCTGCCCTTTTGAGGTGTGTAAGTGGATATTTATAGTTCATATAATTAGGGGCAAACTCGTAACTTGGAACGCGATCCACCCTCAATGGGTTTAGAGACGGGTAACTCCCCAGTCCCTGTGGGCCCGTGAAGGTTAAGAAATGACCACGTGTTAGGTGTGGGAGTTTTTTTTTTTTGGGGGGGGGGGGGGGGGGGGAAGGGATTCTTTCTAATCCATTTTCGTTTTCTTCACGGAATAAGGGAAGCTTGGGCGTCATGCATTCGATATGTACCAGATTTTCTGTTGATGTACACATGGAAGCTCTTGTCATCATATTTGGCATATCAAATACTCTTTCCTGGCCCCTCTTTGGCACCCCTCAAAAAAAAAAAAAAAAAAACACTCTTTCCTGGTAATATTTTCACTGTGAATTTTAATTATGATTATGAAGCAATTAATGTTAAGTTTAAATCTTTTTTTTTAATGGAAGTTAAGTCTAAATCTTCACTCTCAAATGGAGCTCGCAAAAATTGACCCGATTCGAACCCGTTAGAAAATTTTGGGTTCTGAATATGATTTTTCCAGCCCGAATCTAAAAACTCGCAAATTAGCGAGTAAAACCAATCTGAACCCAAATCCAAACCCAAACCCGCACGCTCGACTCAAATATTATAACCTTATTTTTTAAATTTTCTTTAATTTATCCCTCTTAATGATAATGGTTATTCATTATATCGAATCGTTTAGAGAGATGCTATATAATTATCGGATCCTTCGCAAATTAAACAATAGTATCTTTTCTATCTCAACATTATTCTTACAAAATAACGTCATATGCAGCTTGTAAATGGGACAACTTAAAAAATGAGTATGAAATGGAGTGAAATAGCTATCTACTCTTAAGAAATCAATTTAGAATAATATAAATATTTAAAATATGCATTATATTTTTAATAAAATGAATATGTCTTATCACACTTTTAATAGTATTGCTTTGTATTAATCTAAAATTTTGATGTTACAATTAAAATATAATTCTAATATCTCGTACTTCTCCAGTACCCTTTCATCTGGTTTCTACTTTTAATCGATCTCAAACTATAATGTTAATGTTAGACAATGGGTCAACCTGTGTTCGTGTTAGGATCGGGCCGCTATAAAATGTACCTGATTAGATCATTATAACTTAGTCAACGAAAATACCAAATTATTAAAAAGGTTATGAGTAGGCCGAACTGCTCAGACTCGTTAAAATACTTTAGACTGGCTGACCCATAAATGATCTGACCCATTGTTAACCATATTTTGCTATATGGGCCATCGCACCCAATCCAAAGCAGATTCAACTGTTTGCCCACCCATGTATGACGTTCATGTTACATAATGGAAAGCTAAAAAAAATTTAATATTCTTTTAGGAAATTATAATTAGAATACTTTTTCATCAAATACAGACAATTTCAAGTGATAAATGCCATACGTTTTAAATTTTAACGAAAGAGAAACAACTCATTAAAAAATCGCTTCAAACCCATTGGGTCGAGCCAAAATTCATAAAACCGAAATATACCGGCTTATATTTTACGCGAACTTGAAATACCCACTACCCATATTTTATCCGAATCCGAATATACCGGACCCCTATTTAACCTTCCCACCGAATTGACAAGTCTATTCACGAGGACTTTTTTTTCCTTTTCTTATTTAGATGAGTTGCATTGTAAAATGACAATACAATGATATGAAAGAAAAGGGACCCCAAAAAAAAAAAAATAGACATCTATGCTAAAACTTAATTGACATATAATGAGAAATTATACGTAAACCAACCTATTCAACTTGCATCGAGAAGTACGAATCCATATTAAATTATCTATGTTACAAACTTTTATTCTAAGACTACACAATTTTAAAGTAAGACATTTTTTTTTCATGTGACACTACGTTCATGTTAAACATGTTTTACCAGTATCACATTGTAAGAATATCGAAAGGTCAATGAATAACTTGGGTTTTGGTTTTTTTTTTTAATTTTTTAAAATCAATTATTACATTACTAACAAAATAGTGGGGCTAGTATGAGCAATTTTTTATGTGTTCTCGGAGCATGCGCATCGTCTATATGTATATATATTTTTATGCGTGTATTTGTAATATATTAATTTTTTAATATATATTTACTGTTGTGGTTCTTAGGGGTATGTGCTCCGAGGATTATGATACAAATATTGCTAGTTATGCGCCTGTACTGAAAATAATTATTTTGTGCGGTTGACTAACTTTGCCAACTGTATTATTTTGGTAGAATATAAACTTATTTTTGGACCTTCAACCATTAGTTTAAACTTTTGGTTGAGATGATTTTTGAACATAGTACAAGAGTTTTTTTGACTAATAAGTCTCGAACTCGAATCTCAGTGATTCCTTATATTGATTTATTGTGGAAGACAGTGGGGATCTTGCAATATCCACACTCCCAAGCCCAAAGAGCATTCATGTGAGGGTACATATTAAAGTATAAACTTATTCTTAAACCTTCAATCATCCGTTCAAGTTTTTAATTGAGATAATTTTTGAACATATTTTATCCAATTTATTTAATTTTTAAAATTAACGAGATTTCGTTGGATCTCATTTAGTCCCTGTGCTTCCCTCCCATCCTCTAGTCACTGCAGGCATCAGACCAATATGCTTGTACAAGCCATTCAATCAGGAAGTAGCTTATCTGATAACAAAAAAATAAAAGATTCATATATTTTGAAAGAGATTTCACAATTTGCGGAAGACGTTTGAAATTTCAAAGATCTTACACAAAATCTTCAGAAAGTTACTAGTATAGACCTGTACTTTGCACAATACAATTTAATACTGAAATGTATTTTTTAAAAAAATTTATGAAATTGGGTAATTACCCTTTACCCCTTCTCCAAAAAAAGAAACATAAAGTGGTAGAAGATGAATCCTTATAACTAAGAAATGTATTTGCCATTTAACTTCTACCATCTACTTCCAAAGATTGCAACAATGCAAATAGATGATTATTCGGAAACACAAAGTTAAATGCAAAATTCCATCCAAAATTGTTTCAACATAAGTACTCTGAAAGTTCTCTTTGTTCAACTTCATGAAGAGACACTCGTCAGGAATCGCTCGAATACCAACTTTAACAAGTGGTATTAGAGCAATTTTTCTCAACAGCTACCTTGAGCTAGTGACGAAAAAAAGGTTTATCACTAAACCATTAATTGATTTGCTATTTCAAATCGGCGACAAAATCTTTTTTTTGGGTTGTAATTTGTGACAAAATTTTGCAATGAAAATTAGAAATGATCCCAGATAATTTATAACAAAGATGCAAGATGCTCACAGCTCAATTTTTTAAATCATCAATCCAGCTCATCGTTACAACTTTTTTTTTTGGGGGGGGGGGGGGGGGGTTGGGATCACCCTTATTGTTACAACATAATGATGAAATGTATTTTTTGTTGCTGACTGTGACGAAGAGTTTCATTACTGAATGAGATTACGTTGTACATGCCGATGAATCGTTCAAACTTCATAGTAAAATGCGAATACCTTAAATGAAGTTCTAAGATATATATATATATATATATATATATGTGTGTGTGTGTGTGTGTGTGTGTGTGTATATATATATATGTGTGTGTGTGTGTGTATATATGTGTATATGTGTGTGTGTGTGTGTGTGTGTGTGTGTATATATATATATATATATATATATATGTTAAAGCATACTACAATATTCAAAACTAGGAGAAATTCTGATAACAAAAAAGATATAAGTTGTTTCAATATATGTCTTTTTTGGCTAATTAAGTTGTTTCAATATATTATTTATAAGTTATTAACTTTTTCACATAGTTGATATAATTCACATTGATAATTATTATAAGTAACTTTTTAGAAAAGAATTAAAAAATTTTAAAACTCAAAAGTAATTCCATGTCTACACGGCTTGTTTAAACTAGTTTGTTTTAAAAATTTATAAAATAAAGGGTAAGGATACTGTATAGAACTGTCACAAAATTATATGTATGGACAATTTAGAAACATAAATACCCCTTTACAGTTCCATCTCTTTTGAAAAACAAAAATGATACATTGATCGATTGAAAGACATACAATATCTACATTGAAGAATGACCGACAAAAATAAGGACCAGTCGTTTTCAATTCTAAGAATTTTCATCAAATTCCTTTGAAGTGCTTCCTAGCTCATTTTAACTCTCTACAAAATGTTTGCACTTTCTTTACATCAAACAAAAAAGAAAAACAAAAAAAAAAAAACAAGACGTGCACTTTCTTTATAAAACTTTGAAACAGACACAGAGACACACAAGTACACAAATTTGACTATTTTTAGCTTTTCTTATACATAACATGGATAGTCAAAAATTACTTTTTATATAGGACGTGTTCGATAAAATTAGCTGTTTTTGTAATGGTTAGCTGTTTTACTAGTTATTAGTGGTTTAATAGCGATTAGTTGTGATCTACTAATATTTAATGTTTAGCTGTTCAACTAGCGATTTAAATAAATGTGTTTAGTAAATGTAGCTGTGGAGGTAGAAAATTTATGTAAAATGACTAAAAAGTATACAATAAATGAATTTTTTCAGTGAACAAAAAAAAAAAAAAGAATTTTGTAATTTGTAATGCAATCACTATGTAGAGTTTCTTAAAAGCTGCTTTGAGTAGCTTTTGTAAAATACTACATCAACCTTTAACCACTAACTCATTCACTACTTTGCCCGACACTTAGAAGTAGTTTTGACTGTAGCTTTCACTGCTCTTCTACATGCATGCATGGAATTAGTGTATGATATCTCTTGATAGTTAAGTTGATGCTAAAATGAGACAAATTATATCATATATTTTGAACAGTGGCAAAGCCAGGAAATTCAGAGAGGGGTGTCGGAATTAACAGCACACAATATAAAATTCAACAATAGTCATAAGCTGAAATTAAATAACGATTACATTACATCTAATCTAATTATCCTCGATGAGACCTCATATTTTGAAAACGATGCAAAATATCATCAGTAGATAAGCTTTCAAACAAATCATCCTAAAAGTAAACTATCTTTTTGAAATATCTATGCATTTTGACCTAGAATTGATATTAAACATATAAATTAAACAAATTTTGTATTGAAATTGGCAAATGAACTCACAAATTAAACTATAAAAACAAAACAATTTACAAATTAAGAGTTAACCTATAATTGAAATAAAACCTATAAATTAAACAAAGTTGGAATTGAATTGGTAAATAAACTCATAGCTTAAAGAATACAACAAACTAATCTACAAATTGAGATTTAACTTAGAATTGAAATTAAACATATAAGTTAAACAAGTTTGGAATTAAAATTGACAAATAAACTCACAAATCAAACAATACAAACTTATTAATCTACAAATTGAAGAATTAAGTAACAAATTCAAGTCAATTAAACATTTAAACTAGTATTAGTAAAAGGAGAACTCACAAAGTTGGAGAGAGAGTTGAGGTCGTTGGTGGGTCGTGCGCTGGCCGTCGGGAGGCGTTTCGGGCGGCGTAGGGGCGGTCACCGGTGAGCGGCAGGCAGTGGGTGGTGGCATGGTGCTTTGGTGGAATGGTGGTGGTTGAGTGTGTGGCCGTGGGTAGAGCGAACAGAGGAAGAGAGAGTTGAAGACTCGAACAAACAGAGGAAGAGTACGGGGAGGCTTAAAAAAAAATGAAAAAAATAAAACGGAAAAAGAAAGGGATGGAGGACTCAAACGGGCGACCTTAGAGACAAGGCGAATCACAAATCAGGTGCCTAGACCACTGAAGCAAAGGAAGTTTCATGCACCTTTTCAACACATTTGATACATATAGTTAATGTCTAATTTTTTTTAATTCTCAAACGTATATTTTTTTTTAAGAGCGGTGTCGGCTGACCCTACTGACCCCACGGTGGCTACGCCACTGATTTTGAAGTATGTGCTTTTAGATGTCATTTATACGTATTTTTCTATGTATATTTGTCACACATAGTCATTTTTAATAAATATATGTATATGTGGTTCTTGAAAATATGTACGTATAAGAATCAAAGAAAATGATTTCTCATAAGATTTTTTTTTTCCTTTTTTGAAGGAATAATTTTCTTTCAAGCATTGTCCATTCTTACTTCTTTTTCTCAGTTAGACAATTTGAATTCGTAAAGCAACAAATTAACAACCCCATTCTCTGGCTGAGATTCATACTTTTTGCAAGGAAAGATGGCCAATGTCACTCATAATTTTCATGTTTAACTAAAGGCCAAGAGACGTTGACTATTTAGAGGGCTTGTAGTTGCGTCCGTTCATTTAAAATATTTCGTCATTGTTGATAGTGTGAGAATCTAATACGAAATGTTCTTTTCCCAGAACCCCCCCCCCCCAAACAAAAACCACAAAAGGAAACTTTAAAAAATCCGAATAATTAGTTTTTTTCGAACAATTCTTTTTGTTTTTTTGAGAGTTTAAAAAAATATAAATGGGTTGGTTGATGATCAACCTCTCCATTAGGAGGATTAGGGTATGCCACAACTAGGGGTGTTCATCGGTCTAGGACTGGATCGGACCGGCTAGACCGAGGACCGAAAAATTAGCAAATTGAGGACCGAGGACCGGACCGTTCTGGAGTCGGTCCGGACCGGACCGGACCGATTCCAGACCGGTCCTGTGGCAGCTCTAGTGTCAATCTGTCAATAATTTGCAAAGCCAATTTTCCACCCAAAACTCTCATATCAAACACCGAAAAACCTCCCAAAACCTCTTATTCCCAACCCTCTGATTCTGAAGCTTTGAACAAAACCAAAACAACAGTTGGGATTTGGGATACCATCTAGAAAATCAAATTACAACCGAAAAATAAAGGCTTGGAGGCATACTGTTGCCGAGTCGACTCAGTCGGATCTCCACCCTTGAAGGTGCTTCCCAAAAGGCCTCCCAGTCCCATCGACGATGCCACTACCTGCAATCGCAGCAGTCCTCTTCCTCTTCCTCTTCTCTGACAGTTATGATTGCAGGGGCAGCTTCGCCCCAGAAACGAAGACCGCATCCTCGTACAACTCAAAAATGGTCTCTGTTTTACACAAGATGAAGAGAAGAGGAAAGGAGAGAATAGAGCGAAGGCCAAGGAGAGGACAGCAGCGAGCAGATCGAGCCGGCAGCGAGGAGAGGAGAGGAGTTGAAGAGGAGGCAGAGAGGCTGAGCGAGAACCAGAGAGCGAGAGCGAGAGCGAGGAGAGGGCAGAGAGGCGGAGTGACCTAGGGCTAGTAATGGACTACTGGCCGTCGGCTTAAAAAAAAAAAAAAAAACCTAACTCCATCGTTCCGATCGGTCCAGGACTGGATCGGACCGGGCCGAAGACTGAAAGGCGGAAAAGAGAGGACCGAGGTCCGGACCAAAAGGCATCGGTTCGATCCGGTCCGGTCCGGTCCGACTCTGTCTTCGGATCGGTCCGGTCCTGGACCGTTTAATGAACAACCCTAGCCACAACTGTTAAATGCTTACAAGATGCTCTAACATAAACCTAATGTAATACAATGTGATACAATCGATCTTTTAATGCAATTAGGATTAAATAGCTTATTGATAATTATAATAATAAGATAACTTTTTTTTATTACAATATGCTGATACCATTGAATATAGTATAGAAAATATTACTGTAAATTTTTTTACATCGCAAAGTTGACTAAATGTATATAACCAGATAAACCATAAGATTGTACTTTCGTTGACGGGTGGATGCAACATGCCACGACTTGTGTCCCACGGGTGGATAATTATTATAAGGTAACTTAATTGAACTTTCAATATGTTTATAAATTAATAAATTACTCCCCACATCACTAATCGGTTTTGAATTGAAACTCCATTAGCCTTATACCCATTGTCTCATTCGTTTTTAGATTCGAATTCTATAATTTAACACCCTTGCATTCTGTGTTTGTGAAATAAATTTAAGGTTCGTAAAATTTCTTCTATGGGGGACACAGATAAAAATCAATTGATATAGATAAAATTGTAGGGAATTTAAAAGAGCGACACCATGATATTAGAGTTCTAGATCTTCCATTACTTGCGTTGCCTCTTATAGAACCTTTATTTTGACTGATTTTCTCATTGCTTTTGACCTCTTTTCCTTGCTTATTTCACTTGTTTTAGTGGGGATTGGATGGTTTTTTTTGTCTTTCTTTGTTCATGTTTGAAAAACTAGATTGTGGTGAGAAAATTTGCTTGCAACTATGTTCACCCCAGCCTGTGAGTATTGTCGTCTTCAAATGTGGATGGTACAACAAGAGTTCCTACATATTAGGAAACAGAGTAATATACAAAGATTACATATATAAGGATAGTCAACTATAAATTCTAGAGAGATTACAAATGACCAAATATAGTCGGACTTTCCTAATACTCCTCTCAAGTTGGCACATCATGTGGATCAAGAATGGCCAACTTGCCTTCCTAATAGTTAAACTGTCGTTGACCTAACACTTAACACTTTAGTAAAGATATCTGTTGGTTGTTCAGTTATAGGTGTGTAACAAGGACAGGGCGAATATCACCGGAAATAATATGTTCATGGATGAAACGACAATCGGCCTCAATAATCAATATGCTTAATACGTTTGTGAAAAATAGGATTATTTGAAATATGTACGGCAGCTTGATTATCACAATATAAATGAGCAGGAGACACCGATAAGCCAAAAAAACATAACTAATTCCTCACCCAGATCGTCTTACTCATTACATTGGCCATCGCTTGAAATTCTGCATCTACGGAAGAACGAGACACCATACCCTGCTTCTTGATCATCCAGGATATTGGGCATGACCCTAGTTTAAGGGAATACATGGAGACATATTTTGGTGTCATAGGACAATTAGCCCAAGCAGAATCACAAGAGGCCAGAAGCCCAAGTGATTTATGTGCTAGCACTAAGATCCCTTGTCGATGACAAGATTTTGATGTCATATTTGATTAGATGTAATGCAGTTAACATCTAATGCAATCATTTTTGAATGCAATCAAGATTACTTAGTGTCTAGTAATCATAATTATAAGATAGTTATTTTATTGTAATAGTCTCATACAACCAAATAAGGTAATGAAAACATAATTACAAACTTTTTTTGCATTAAAGAGTTGATTATGTCTAACCAAACATTACATAAGTAGCATAGCAAACGCATGGCAGCCTCTTAATGTCCTTGGTGAAGATCCTCCATGAATTGACTCAAAGGGCATAATATTTTTAGACTTATAATGAGGACTTATATATTGGTGTTTATTGTTGAAACATGCTGAATCATGCTGAAATATATTTAATCATGCTGAAACATACTAAAACATGATGAAATTGCTTGAAGAAAATATAATTAAATATTTGCAATAAGTATTTAACAGTGCTGAATTGTGATAAATTGTACTGAATGATTCTGAATTATGTTGAAGTATGTAGAAAGTTCCTGAATGCTTATTGTAATTACTTATGATGAGTTGAGTTGAAAAGAACATGCCCAAACTATGAACGGAATAAGTGATATCATGACAAGTGATGGCACCGTAAAGAAGACTATCTCACCGGGTGACGATAAAGGGATACATTATTAATGGGCTTGCCTGAGTTTGAAGTAAGCTTGAGATTCTGCCGCATAGCAAATAATGTTGGCTTGACAACGCTTTTCAGACAAAATATCCAATGCATATTTGCATTAGCAAAGAAATAATCCTTTGGAAGATTAAGCCACTTCAGTGCCCCAAAAATATTTTAAGGGGCAAGATCCTTTGACTGGAAGCACATGTAAATATTGGATGAAGGCTTTCTCAAGCCGGTGGACTGCTCCCTGTCAACATCAAATCATCAATGTAGATAAGAAGGGTTAAGAAAATATCTCCTCCATGAATAGAAAAATAAAGAATGATCTAACAGAGATTGGAAAAATCCATATGCTTGCAGGGCAGAGGCAAGCTTAAAGAACCGTTGTCTTGGTGCTCGGTGCAGCTCATATAGTGATTTCCAGAGTTTGCACATTAGATTGGGTGGGCCGAGGAGATTGAAAACCTAATGGGAACTTCATACGAATTTCTTCATTGCAGCATTCATGAAGAAATACACTGGGCATGCTCATTTGATGAAGCTCATAGCCTTGAAACACTGCAAGAGACAAAAGACATCATACGGTAGTCATTTTAGGCAAAGGAGAAAAAGTCCCATGAAAATCCTCCCATTCAACTTGAGTGTTGTCTAGAATAACTAGACAAGCCTTATACCATTCGACATTCCGATCAGTATGCCATTTGATCTTGTAGAGCCACTTAGAGTGAAATAGTTCCAAGTGTTGCTGTCTTCTAAAGCACATATTTCTTTTTCTTTTGCCATAGCATCCTGCCAATTTGGGTAATGAATAATACAGGAATAACGTTGAGGCTCAGCATAAGAGGCAAAAGCGCTTACAAAAGCTCGATGTTTTGGGAAAACTTATAATAGGCAATATAACGTGCTATAGGATGGGACATACCTAGAGGAATCGACAAAGTAGGTGAAGAGGAGAGTGTTTTTACAGCATGACAAACACCATCTTGGAGTTGCACATAAGGTCTTTGGTTCCATTGCGATTGACTCAGTGTACATGTCACTAGACTTGCATGCTCCCCCTCACTTTGGTCATTGGGTTCATCATCTGTCAACCCACTTGTAGGCATAGTGCTACTACCTTGAGTGCAATTTGGGTTATTATCCTCAGTGTTTGGCTATTTGTCACACATATGACCAGGCTAATTGCACTTCACATGTTGCAATGACCGAGTAAGCTCATGAGTGTTATCTACATTTGATGGTTGAGCTCCTTCTATAACAACGAGCTTGTCTTGATCTATCCCTGGGCCCCTACTAACTCCAGAAGAACCAAGCATCTGGTTGTCCACATCAGGAATCATATGTGATCCTTGACTTCTGATGGGCTCCATATCTTCAGCTAGGGCTAAAGTATTTCCAGCATGTATTTCCAGCATGGTTGGTTGGTGAAAAGAAAATATTCTGCATGAAAGCTTACATCCTAAGATGTGAAGTGTTCATTCTAATTCATAAACACGCCATCCTTTTTTTCTTGTAAGGATATCTGACAAAGGGACACGTGATTGCCCATAGATCATATTTGTCTCTATTAGGCTCATGATTTTGTGCATACTAAAGGCATGCGAAAACTTTAATATGTTCCTAGCTTAGTTTAATCCCATGCAATATCTCATTAGGGGTTTTGGAATTAAGAAGATAAGTAAGGGTTCTATTAATGAGATATGTGGTAGTTAGCACATATTCACCCCAAAATTTCAAGGGTAGATCCTGCAACATTGAAATCTTAGTGCTCCTGCAACATTCAAGATATGTAAATTTTTTTGTTCCACTATACTATTTTGTTGGGGATGTTCACATAAGAGTCTCAATTTCATTCTCCCTCAAATATGCACACGATGGCTGTTTGTGCCAAAAATGCGATATTTTTATGATGCCTTTATATCCGATTTATACTCGAAATAATTGTTATTTTTTAGATTTTTATTTTATTTTGTAGGTATTGAATAAATGGAAAAATATGCAGGAAGCTGATGATGAAAGTGCTAGGAAAATGAATTGGTTCCAGTATCTTGGGTTTAGAAGCACAAAAGCCCAAAAGAAAAGCAAAAGAAGAATTTGGAAATTAAAATCAGATCCAGCGGGCTCAGAAATATCTCGGCCCAACACCCAAGCCCAGCTAATCCATTAATTCCCCCATGTACCGTGCACGTGTGGTTTAATTTCCCCCCTATTTCTCTTTCCTCTCAAACGCCCCATTTCTCTCTCCTCTCAGCTCTATTCTCTCTCCTGTTTCTAGGCTCTTAACCTAGAACCTGAGCCCTCCCCTATTTTTTCGGTCTCCATCTCCTCTCTCTCTCTAACTCATCTCTCTCTCTCTCTCTCTCTCTCTCTCTCTCTCTCTCGAACTCATATAACGACCTCCAAACCACCATCCGAATCCCATGCACCACACCTTCTCCGTCATCTTTGCTCACCAACAACACTCAAGCTTCATCTCCACCATCCACGGTAGCCAAATCGAACGGTGAAGAGAAGGGGATGAGCTGACTTGAAGTGGTATAAATCGAAGGATTGCGGCGCTAGAAGGAGGTATTTAGGTTTAGTTTTAAGTTTTTTAGGTTTTAATTTATGGATTTTTGTTAGTTTTAATTCGAATATTGGAAATTTTGGTTTGTTCTTGTTTAGGTTTCGAAGGTAGAACTGTTTTCAGTCTTCAAATTCTTATAATTAGGTTTCAGTTTTTGTTTTTCAAGTTTTAATGTTTAGGGTTTTTTGCTTTCGAATGAGGTTAGAAAATTAGGGCTTAGATTCGTTCTCAGTTATGCGATTTTCAAAGGTTAGATTCAGTTCTTCTTGCTTGCAATTTCGTTGATTTAGGTAATTAATTACAGTTTCCAGTTGTGATTGAATTGTTTTTAGGGTTGGTTTTGAACAATTTCAGAATCCCCCTTCCCTTGCTTTTTTTTTTTTTTTTTTCCTTCTTCGAATGCTCTGCTTATGCTTTCTGTTCTGTTGATGCTCGAAATCTGGGATGTTGTATGGGTTGGTATTACGCTGGAAATAAGGGTTAGTTGATGGACTATGCTGAGCTCATGGGGCAGTGAAGCCCCTGATTCTTCTCTTGGCTTCGGTACTGCTGAATGCTGTTGAAGATTAGAAACTCCCTTCCCCATGGCTGCTTTGCTTTCTATTTCTATCTAATTAGAATGGTTGATTCTGTTTTTTACCCCTCCCCTGTTTTGGTTTAATTTTAGTTCATCACGTTAAGCTTTATTGATCTTTGTTCTTTCTTCTGATGTATCTTGAAGTCAATTCTGGTTATGATATTTGATTTTCAAAGTAGAAAGATGATATTAAGTACTCACCTTTTAGGGTGCTGTTCGTTGGATTTGATGTTATTTATGCTTAGTTGAATCATGATGCTAATAATAGATTCTTAGTTCGAATCAATTAGTTCTCTTTAAAGTTGCTTTATTTGGATTTATGTAGTTGATTTAGTTTAATTAGTTTGGTGACCTTAATCTCATCCTCGTCCCTGAGAAGACGACCATCAAGTATTACGGTGATAGTCGTATACTTGCGGCATTTAATTTTCACTCAAAATTATCGAACAAGTTTTTAGCGCCGTTGCCGGGGATCGAACCCGGGTCACTCGCGTGATAGGCGGGAATACTTACTTTAAGGTGGGGGACTTTAAGGTAAGGGACTTGACTTTTGGCCATCCTTTGAGCTTTGATTGTCATATTTCGTTCGATTGACCTTCTCTTGGTCCTTTCCCCTCTCCCTTTAGAGATGTACTTTATTTTGGTCATTCAGACCACTTTCAATGGCCTATGCATTCATATAATCACATCATTGTTAGGCCATTGACTTATGCGTCTGATTTTGCATATGTGCATCTCTCTTCTATTTGGGCTGAGAGCTTTAATAAGCTCAAGAGGGCCTTGACTTGCATTGCATTTATGCACCTTATTTGGGCTCCTCATCCCGTTTCTAACTACTTACATTTTTGCGAGGATTGGGCTCGATTATTTGATACGCTGCTCCATTGGTTGGTTGGTTGAGCTGGGTTGGCTATGATCACCCTTGATTATGTTATTGTTTTCTGAATACTTATTAGTTGTGGATATCTAGGATTGTGAATAGTTATGGATATCTATGATTGTTTTATGTTTCAGTTTGTTTTGTTTCTTTATTTTTGTGATCAGTTGTGGTTTGGTTTGACTTGATTTGTTTGGTTTTGTTTTTGGATCTTGATTTGCTTCTATTTTTGTGATTTTGGTTTTTGTAAATATGTGTGTTTGGTTTTGTTTGGATTTCCGTTTTCATTTTCATTTTGATTTTGAATTTGGTGATTTTGTTTTTGTTTTTGGTTTTGTTTTTTATTTTCGTCGTGTCCTAGTTTGTATATACTTTGTTGTGGTTTTCCGGTTGTATAATTGATGTGATTGCTTTTTAGTGCCTTAGTTCCCATAATGAGAACATTGTGTAGTTTGGTGTAGGGGTAAGGTGCCCGTTTGTAGATATTTTTCGAAAATTTAAAAAATTCAAAAAAATTTTTGTTTTTATTTTTTTGGAATTTGTGTGCTTTCTGTTAGGCGATAAATTGTCATATTTTACGTGCCTCTTTCACCCACTTTTAGCTCGTATAATAACTTAATTTTTAGGATTTTTACTTGTTTTATTTACGTTTTATAGGAAATAAGTTCAAATGGAGCAAGTACCACGAAAAGGAGCGAAGACAGACAAAAACAGCGAAAGCAGACAAGAAAGGATCGACGGGGGGGCCGAACCACCGCGCCAGAAACGTGGCACGGTGGGGCCGTGCCATGTGGCATGGTCATGCCCCCCCGACCCGCTGTTTGGTCGCGCAATTCTATTTAATACTCCTTCAGGCGTTTTGTTCGAGGGGTCGCTCGGGCTTCTCTCTGGTGATTTTTAGGTTAGGTTTTAGGTTAGTATATCAAATAAAAACCTCAATAGGAGGATTAGATTAGGATTGAAGATTGTAGTCTTGGATTCAAGCTTTGGATTTCAAGTTTTTTCTATCAACAAGACTAAGTTTTCTTCCCTTTTCTCTCTCTTTTTCATATGTTGTTCATGTTTATATTTTGCTAGTTTAATTCTTGTATTTGAACTGTTTAGTTTATAAGTATTGTTTTCATTATTAATTCATGTTTAGTTAGTTTGATTAGATTGGATTAATTTCATTCTCTTCCTTCTCTTGTTCATGTTTGCCTTCTTCTTTGCTAGTTTAGGTTTACTTCGAGTTTTTGTGCTTTGTTAATGATTGATGATTGATTTTGTATTGGATTGGATTGTAACTAGCCCTTGATGGCTAATTAATCTTGTTTGTGCCCCAACCCTACATTGTTTATGCCTAAAATTTAGAGTTTTCTTTCACGCCCGCCAAGTGTTTGATGAAATGTTTGAAAGAGCTTTCATCCGTGTTTTGGGGCAATTGACTTATGCTGAGAGGTGAGGTCGATTGTCTAGTGTGGGTAGAGAGAATAGTTGGGATTGGGACGTGAAAATAGTCTCGTCACTAGTTAGGTCAAGGGTTGTTAGCCTAGTATTTTAGTTGAACTAATCCCATGAAAATAGGTGATTAGAGCAACTAGATTAGCCTATTGATCCTTGACAGAGGGTTTAGGTGGCCTCAACGATGTAACCGATCAACTCTGAATGCTAGCATAGCAAGGGAAGGTTTGGGCTCGACTTGATTACTTGGTTTATCTTAGGTTTAATCATAGTCCTTTTGTTTTCGCTTTAGTAGTTTAGTTCTATTTTCTATTCCTTCAGTTTTACCTAACTTGAGATGCTTTAGTTAGCTCTGGTACTTGGAAACTCAATTCTCTGTAGACCACACCCCGAGTACTCAACGATACACCTAGCACTTAGGGTTTATAAATATTAAAACTTTTTCCCTAATAAGTTTTTGGCGCCGTTGCCGGAGAGTTGGCGTTTTTCAATATCGAGGTTTATTTGAGCATTTGAGGCTAGATCTTTTTTCTAAAAAAATCCAAAAAAATTTAAAAATCAAAAATTTGAAAAAAAATCGAAATGGCTATTTTCTATTTACCTCAATTTGGGCATGAACCTTTTAGCAATATTTATCTCGATTGAATGATTATCGCGCTCAATATGTGCTTTTCGAGTATGAAAAATGGGAAATATGCAATGTTGTGCTTGAGGGGATAACACATGAGATCCTAACCTTCCTTGAGTCCATGTGTTATGGTGGTATGTGCTTTTTAGGCGTTGATGATATGTGGGACTTATTTAAGTCATTGGCTTGGTATCAATGGCACCATGAGATTTCTAGTAAGTCTTTTGAGTGCCCTTCCCCCATTTCCTATGATTTGCATGCATATTCTTCTCTTGTGTACTCTTATTGTTCATCTTTTGACTACGATGTGAATTCTTGTCCTTATTTTGACGTTTCCGATGAATGTTATGCTAGACTTGATGCCATGATAGGGACAATGAATGAGCAACATGAGTGTTTTGTTAGTAGGATGAGGGAGTGTGGTTTATTGCATGAGACCGACCCTTGTCTACCTTGCCCTAGACTTGAGGCTCGTCTCTATGATGACTGTGAGTCTTCCCTTCCCCTAGAGTCTAATGTTTTGATGATGGACCTTTGACCAACCTAGGGGAAGTGTTTGACCATCCCTTAACCCCATTGACATTTGTTGCTCTATCCTTTTCTAGCACACCTATGGACACTAGTGTTAGTGACTCGATCTTACTTGCTTTTCCCCTTCCTTTAGCTCAGTGCACGGTGTTAGAGATGGGTGAGACTTCTCGGGGTGATGCTAATTCTATAGAGGATGTTTTACTTTCTTAGTTAGGAGACTTACATTGGTTGAGCTATATTTTGAGGAGGCTCCTTTCGATAAGTTGTGTGATGATAGTTTAGTGGTTGGTGCCGCTCCTAACATTGAGCATATCGACTCAATTTACACCGAGCCACTTGACTTGACCCCCATTTCATCCCCCTTACTTCCTACCACGCCCTCTCACTTGCATGTATTCCATGAGTCCCTAGGTGACATTCGAGGGTATAATCCCTCCTTGGACCCTTATTGTGCATACCTAGAGAATATGCCTAGGAAAATTGAGTGGACCACTTTCTTTGATTATTATTTCGAATTTCCTATGGCTTTTGATAAGTTTAAGAGGGCACCAACTCTATTTGCTACATTTTTACTAGTGTTCTCTTACTTGCATCACTTTGAGATGCATGCAAAGGCACACGATAAGCTCTTACGAACTTTGACGGCGTCCAAATTGAAGTCGTGCATCTTGAGAGACTTGGAGGAGCGGCTGATGCTCCTCCAGCCTCCTAGAGTACCATCTTAGCGAGGCCTAGTTTAGATGCACATGACACCTAATCTGGGATGATCATTCTAACCCTTTTCCTTTCTCCTCTTTTCTTTTGTTTCTCTTCTTTTTGTTTAGTTGTGGATATTATGTTGTGATTAGTTGTGGATATTGTGTTGTGGTTTTGTTGGTGATCAACTTTGAGGAGAAATTTGGGATGTTGTTGAGCCATTGATGGCTATGATCACTGTTTTTGTATTTTTGTGGATATTTGTGTATTGTCATTGGTGGTGTTGTTGGATTGGTATATATTTGTCTTTGGTAGTATTAGTTTTGTATATATGTGTGGTTTTGTTGTTGATTGGGTGAGATTGTATTTTTAGGTGAGTATGTTAGCTTGTGTATATATGTCTTCGTTGAGTCTTTTTGTGGCTTTTGTGTTGTTTTGTGTGTCTTTTGTGTGTGATTTTGTTTTTATGTGTTTTTGTGGTGGTAGTGACTCTTTGGCTCCTAATGAGGACACTATGAGATCTAGGTGTGGGGGAGGAGATGCTACGCTTCAATCTTTTGAAAAAGGAAAAGAGAGAAATTTTTCAAAAAAACCAAAAAGATTTTATATTTCGGACTTGTTTTTGGGGAGTCTTGTACTATTTTAGCTGGCTTTGATCCATTGTACCTTAGTTATTAGTTTGTACATAAGTAAGTTGTTTATGATAGATCTTTGTCCTAAGTGTGTCATTCTTGGTTTCAATTCTAACCCCAACAGTCTATTATAGTTGTGTAATCCAGTCCTTGTATGTACTTCATCATTATCTTATAGTCTTAGTCTTCCATGATCGGCTCTCCCACCTATTTTTGACACGGTTTCTTTAATATTTGTCTGCATTCAAAAAAAAATTTGAAAAAAAGGAGGGGAAAAAACATAAAGCAAGGAATAAAAAGCATCCATTTGAGGCATGCGTTACTGAATGTTACCTTTTGAGGCAATACTGCTACTGGGTGTTATCCTTTGAGGCAATACTGCTATTGGAAAAGCTTGCTTCCTATGTTAACAAGCCAATAATATAGCATGTATCAGTCAGGTGGGAACAAGTTTGATTTTGGTAAGCTTGAGTTCTAAGATGATGATACACTTACACACCGAGCACTAGAATGGATTCTAAGTTTTGATGTACAGTGGGGTGAAAAGTTGGTGCTTTGATGTCATGTATGTGGATAGAGAGTCTTGATATGTACACTCTGTTTATATACAGGCTAATATCTTTGTTGCATTGGTGATTTAGTTGGTTAGAATGTTTACAGTTTTTCCCCTTGTATAGATATTTGTGCCTTGTTTGTATATCTATTTTGTTTTCTTTCTTTTCCTTTCTCCTTTTCCACTTATTTTTATTTTTAAGATTTTGTGGGTATATTTTCTGCAATCCCTCACGAAACCTCACTCGTCCACTTGGGGGAATCAAGAGGTTTAAAGGGCTTGTTGCATACGCTAAATGCAACCGCAATTCTTGCAAAAGTGAGTTAGGTTCCTATGTTAGTTTTTCTTTTATTTTGCTCGAGGACGAGCAAAAGATAGGTGTGGGGGTATTTGTTAGGCGATAAATTGTCATATTTTATGTGCCTCTTTTACCCACTTTTAGCTCGTATAATAACTTAATCTTTAGGATTTTTACTTATTTCATTCACGTTTTGTAAGAAATAAGTTCAAATGGAGCAAGTACCACGAAAAGGAGCGAAAACAGATAAAAATAGCGAAAGCAGGCAAGAAAGGATCGATGGGGGGGCCGAATCATTGCGCCAGAAAAGTAGCGCGGTGGGGTCGTGCCACATGGCACGACTATGCCACCCTGGCATGGTGGGGTTGTGCCATGTGGCACGGTCATGGCCCCCCGGGCCACTGTTTGGTCGCGCAATTCTATTTAATGCTCCTTCGTGCGTTTTGTTCAAGGGGTCACTCGGGCTTCTTTCTGGTGATTTTTAGGTTAGGTTTTAGGTCAGTTTATCAAATAAAAATCTCAATAGGAGGATTAGATTAAGATTGAAGATTGTAGTCTTGGATTCAAGCTTTGGATTTCAAGTTTTTTTCTATCAACAAGACTAAGTTTTCTTCCCTTTTCTCTCTCTTTTTCATACGTTGTTCATGTTTATATTTTGCTAGTTTAATTCTTGTATTTGAACTGTTTAGTTTATATATATTGTTTTCATTGTTAATTCATGTTTAGTTAGTTTGATTAGATTGGATTAATTTCATTCTATTCCTTCTCTTGTTAATGTTTGCGTTCTTCTTTGCTAGTTTAGGTTTACTTTGAGTTTTTGTGTTTTGTTAATGATTGATGATTGATTTTGTGTTGGATTGGATTGTGTCTAGCCCTTGATGGCTAATTAATCTTGTTTGTGCTCCAATCCTACCTTGTTTATACCCAGAATTTAGAGTTTTCTTTCACGCCTGCCAAGTGTTCGATGAAATACTTGTAAGAGCTTTCATCCGTGTTTTGGGGTAATTGACTTATGCTGAGAGGTGAGGTTGATTGTCTAGTGTGGGTAGAGAGAACAGTTGGGATTGTGATATGAAAATAGTCTCGTTGCTAGCTAAGTCAAGGGTTGTCAGCTTAATAGTTTAGTTGAACTAATCCTATGAAAATAGGTGGTTGGAGCAATTAGATTAGCCTATTGACCCTTGAGAGGGGGCTTAGGTGGCCTTAACAATGCAACCGATCAACTCTGAATGCTAGCATAGCTAGGAAAGGTTTGGGCTTGACTTGATTACTTGGTTTATCTTGGGTCTAATCATAGTCCTTTTGTTTTCACTTTAGTAGTTTAGTCATATTTTCTATTCTTTCAGTTTTGCCTAGTTTGAGATGCTTTAGTTAGCTCTGGTACTTGGAAACTCAACTCTCTGCGGACGACACCCCGAGTACTCAACGATGCACCTTGCACTTGGGGTTTATGAATATTAGAACTTTTTCCCTAACACTTTCTTAGGTAGTTGTGATCTTATGTGGCTAGTTCATTGAGTTATAAGTAAATAGAATTTGCATGATGAGATGTCTAGTTGAGGATGTAGATCCGATTTTGGATAATAACCCCATCTAGTATGTGTAATTTGTGCCTACTTTGCTGATTTATCGTCAATTCTTAGGGTCTTTTGTTAAGTTAGCATGTGAACTCTTTATCTGCCGAAGTTTCCTTTTAAGTTCTTGAAAAATCGAAAAAAAAGAAGAGAAATGAAAAAAAAAAGTCTAAAAAAGTGAATAAAAACTCAGGCACCAATGGTGAAAGCCACCATCTTTAGTTCATATCTTTAATTGGCTTGAATATGTGCTATTTTACTTGATTATGCATTTGTTTGGGCGATAAAATAAGTGCTTTACACAATCGAATAAAATCCCCTTTTACGGAAGGCCTGAATATTTGTAAGTCAAGCGGGTTTAGGGTGTATGCGTTATTATTTTTTAAAAAAATGGAAAAAAAAATGGAGCAAAGAAGGCAATTAGGCAAGAAAATGGGGATCGTGTCAATGTTAGCAACCTGATTCATAAGAGTTTATACACATTTGCACATGTATCAAGGTGTACATATCATTGCATATCCTGTGTGGGGTGAAAAATGAGAGTCGGGATGCTTCCTTTGACTTAATTATCTCTTGATTGTACATTCTATTTGGATATAGTTTGGTGACTTGGTTACTAGGGTGATGCAATTGCTTGAGTCATGTACATGATTTTCCTATTATTTGTATATATGTTTATATGTTTAGAAAAACCAAAAAGATTTTCTTTTATTTTTGAAATAATTTTTGTGGGTATTTCACATGAAAACTTTCACGAGACCTCACTCGTCCACCTAGAAAACCGAGAGGCTTAAAGAACTTGTTGCATATACTAAATGCAACCATGATTCCTACGACAGTAAGTTAGGATTTTCTTTTTCTTATTTTCTATTTCTTTTTAGTTAGTTTAGTTGTTTTACTCAAGAACGGACAAAATTTTGGTATGGGGGTATTTGTTTGTGCCAAAAATGCGATATTTTTATGATGCCTTTATATTCGATTTATGCTCGAAATAATTATTATTTTTTAGATTTTTATTTAATTTTATTTTGTTTTGTAGGGATTGAATAAATGGAAAAATATGCGGGTATCTCGGGTTCAGAAGTACAAAAGCCCAAAAGAAAAGAAAAAGAAGAATTTGGAAATTAAAATCAGATCTAGCGGGCTCAGAAATGTCTCGGCCCAATACCCAAGCCCAGCTAATCCATTAATTCCCCCCATGTGCCGTGCACGTGTGGTTTAATTCCGCCCCATTTCTCTCTCCTCTCAGCTCTATTCTCTCTCCTCTTTCTCGACTCTTAGCCCAGAAACCTGAGGCCTCCCCCATTTTTTTGGTCTCCATCTCCTCTTTCTCTCTAACTCATCTCTCTCTATCTCTCTTAAACTCACATAGCCACCTCCAAACCACCATCCGAATCCCACGCACCACACCTTCTCTGTCATCTTCGCTCACCAACAACACTCAAGCTTCATCTCCACCATCCATGGCAGCCAAATCGGATAGTGAGGAGAAGGGGATGAGCTGACTTAAAGTGGTATAAATCAAAGGATTGCGACGCTAGAAGGAGGTATCTAGGTTTAGTTTTAAGTTTTTAGGTTTTAATTTATAGGTTTTTGTTAGTTTCAATTCGAATATTAGAAATTTTGGGTTTGTTCTTGTTTAGATTTCGAATGGTAGATCTGTTTTCAGTCTTCAAATTCTTATAATTAGGTTTCAGTTTTCGTTTTTCAGGTTTTAATGTTTAGGGTTTTTTGCTTTTGAATAAGGTTAGAAAATGAGGGCTTAGATTCGTTCTCAGTTATGCGATTTTCAAAGGTTAGATTCGGTTCTTCTTGCTTGCAATTTCGTTGATTTGGGTCATTAATCACAGTTTTCAGTTGTGGTTGAATTGTTTTTAGGGTTGGCTTTGAGCAGTTTCGGAGTCCCCCCTCCCCCGATTTTTTTTCCCTTCTTCGAATGCTCTGCTTATGCTTTCTGTTTTGTTAATGCTCAAAATCTGGATGTTGTATGGGTTGGTATTATGCTGGAAATGAGATAGACTATGCTGAGCTCATGGGGCAGTGAACCCCTGATTCTTCTTCTAGTTTCGGTGTTGCTAAATGCTGTTGAAAAGATCAAAAACTCCCTTCCCCATGGCTACTCTGCTTTTTGTTTCTATCTAATTAGAATGATTGATTTTGTTTTTTACCCCTCTCCTATTCTGGTTTAATTTTAGTTCATCAAGTTAAGCTTTATTGATCTTTGTTCTTTCTTCTTATGTATCTTGATTTCAATTCTGGTTATGATATTTGATTTTTAAAGTAGAATGATGACATTAAGTACTCACTTTTTAAGGTGTTGTTCGTTAGATTTGATGTTATTTATGTTTAGTTGAATCATGATGCTAATATTAGATTCTTAGTTCGAATCAATTAGTTCTCTTTCAAGTTGCTTTATTTGGATTTATGTAGTTGATTTAGTTTAATTAGTTTGGTGATATTTATGTACTTGCGGCATTTAATTTTCACTCAAAATTATCGAACAATGGCTTGTTCATAAACTCTGTTCCATTATCACTGTACACCCTTTGATCCGTCCCTCCAAATTGATTTATAACCATGACATAAGATTCCACAATTCTAGTATAGATTTCAAATTTATCCTTAAGAAGAAATGTCTGAATTGCCATACTAAAATCATCCACAAAGCAAAGAAAATAATGTCAAGCACTAAAGGAAGGTGTATGATATTGACCCCACAAATCACAATTAATCAAAGCAAATGGTATTTCTGCATTTGTATTAGTGGTAGAAAAAGGATTTCTTGCTTCGTTTGCCCTATGGCATATAGAGCAACACTTTTGAGCTTCTTTATTCAAATGAAAACCATAACTTGCTGGAAATAAACTACCAAAAATGGATAACTGAGTCATTGGTGACTCCTTGATATTTACAACTACAAAACGAACTCCACACATGCTTATCTTCAAGTGGTACACCCCATTCTTCATTTCACCCATACCAATCGGCTTCTTCTAGGAAAGGTCCTATAAGGCATAGAAATTAACTCCGTAAATAACAGTACATTTTTAATCTTTTGCCAATTGATGCACATAAATCAAATTAGACTTAAACGTTTAGAGTATCGAGAACCTCTTTCAAAGACACCAAAACTTACCATTCTTGCCTTTCTAATAAAAAATTATTCTTCCATCAGGCTGGGCAATTCTAATGGGTTCTGATAGATCATGTAAATTTTGAAGAGCATGAAATTAGGCTAATATGATTTGAGGCCGCTATTGTTATGGATCCATAGAAAAGGCTAGACATTTAGTGACTTACCACTCATATTTTCTTGCTTTTCTCTCTCCTTAAAAAAAGTGAACAAAACATTTGTCTGATTTGGACTTAAACATGCAATTGTCTCATCCACATGCTCTATGCTTTCTTGGTGACTCTGCTCCACCACCATGAGGGCCTTCCCCTAGGGTTCAGCTAGATTAGTAGCTATGCCAACTGTTGCTTCAAAAAAGTTTTGCCCAGCTGCTCCTCCTTCATGAGCTCCTTCAGTATTTGTCTGATTTGTCCAACAGTCGTGCAAATTGGGTGGTAGCCAATGATTTCAAAGCATTGACTATGTTTATGTCCCATTCTTTGACAATGGGTACATCTGGGTCGATTAAGCGGCCTAGATCTATTTGTCGCCAATTCCTTACTGCTGGCTCCACTATGAATTGGCTCTCCATTCCTTTTTTAAAAGCTGTTGTCTTTCATCCCTGAGAATCGCAATAAAAACTTTGTTCAGGGTAAGAATGGGCTCCATAGCGAGCAAGTTTGATCTCACGATTCCAAAACGTTTAGTATCCAGGCCCATCAAGAACTAATGCACATGTTCTTCTTCAAAGTATTTGTTAAAATTGAATTCCTTAGAGCAATTGCAATTCGTTAATGTGAGGTAAGCACTGAGATCATCCCAAAGTGTCTTCAGTGTAGTGAAACAATCTATGACATACTGATTTCCTTGATTTGCAAGCGCAATATTCCTTTTCAACTGGTGTATGCACATTTCATTACCCTTTGAATAGCAGTCTTTCATATCATACTGTAAGTCCTTTGCAGTCTCTACATACGTGGCAGACTGATGTAGGTTCTTGTCGACGACATTAAGAAACCATGCAATCACCATAGAGTTACAGCTCTCTCCAACATGACCTTTAAGGAGGTTTACATCTGGTTGGTCAACGGTACATCAACAATAGCCAATTTATTCTTGGACATAAGTCAATTGATTACCAGACGACTTCAATTTGCATAGTTATTGCATGTGAATGTTATAGGACAGATTATACTATCTGGATTATCAAACACACACAAATAAGGTGATTGGGGATTGTTGATGCTAATTTTTGGTGTTGTACCTTTAGTTTTTCCAACATCACCCATTGTGAGGGTTCGGTTCTAATACCATGAAAACCTAGGTTTTACTCAGCAAATTTGCTTGCGACCGCTCACCCCAACCCATGAGTTTTATTGTCTTTAAATATAGATGGTATACCAAGAGTTCCTACATAACTAGAAAATAGAATAATACTAGAACTATTCTCCTTACGATGCTAGGGTTAAGTTAGACAACATGTCAATGTACTTAGTTAACAATTTTGTTTTCATTGTTAAGATTTATTTTATTAGTTAAATACTTTTTGAATTCAAATATATATTTTTTAGGTTTATATATGGGCCCATTTTTCATATGCTAGTAAATGTCTATTAATAACATTTCTAAATAACTGATTAGGGAGAAGACGAAAAGTCTTGCGGGTTGTGCAAAAGAGTAAAAAAAAAAAAAAAGTTGTATACATGTTGAAAGATAAAACAAACCAAATGTAGTTAATGTCATAACCTATAGAGTTATGACACTCGGTAAAAGTATAAGGAGTCACTCAATTTTATATATAGTTATATAGATATAAAGATTAGACATATACAAGGAACTAGTTCCAAGGGTTCATGATCAATGAAAGAAGTATAGAAGAAAATCCTTAAAAAATCCTCAAAAAGTGAAAGTGGCTAGGATGTCCAAAGCCCCAGATATGTGAAAGAAGTTTAGACATTAACAGGGTGTATGGAAGCCTATAAAGATCTATTTCCTATTCTAGCTAATATGCCCTCGTTCTTTAATTGCCTAAAGTCAATTAAAGACTTTAGAGGAGTTGAAGAAGTAGAGGAGGCCTTCAAATATCTTAAGTAGTATCTATCTAAGATACCATCACTATCAAACCCTAGTCTTAGAAAGGATCTCCTAATGTGTCTGTCAATGTCTGAGGTGGCTATGAGGGTAGTTTTAGCAGGGGAAGAAGATAAGAAATGGATTTATATATACTTTATCAGCAATTCCTTGACGTGTGATTTAAGGATATGGAAAAGAAAATAATTTGTTCCTTGTCCATTTTGATGTAGTTTTTGTGTTTTAAATTCAACCTTTTTAAAGAAATAATTTAGAGAACAAAGTTGCACAACAATTTCATCCAGAAAATAATTTTATCAAACTGCCCATTGACTAATGACTATAATTTATGAGAAAAAGATAAAATGGGAAGGCGTGTAACATTCCTACCGGTATCATCAAGATTAAAACTAAAATTATAGAAATAGATTAACGATTAAAGTCATAGTTAAATGAGCCAATATATGAGATTTTGATTTATCATTTGCCCTAAGCTGATGTTTAGAATGACCTATTAAAATATTATTTTGATTTACTTATTATGGAAGAACAAAATATCTACATTGTATTATATGGTTGTTCGTAGGGCTGGCAAAATTCCAGGTCCGGATCCTTTCTAATACGGACGAATCGGACAATCGGATAAGACAACCATACTCGAACCTTATTTGGATTTAAAGTTGGAAAGCCAGACCATACTCAGACCCGGACCCGGTTGTTGGATGTCCGGACCCGGATGTCCGATTTTAAATCCAAACAATGTATATCACATTCTGTCAATCAATAAATCCATGTAATGATTAAACCTACCAAGTGCCAATTAATGAGAACGAAGATGATAATGTGGCTGCATAATTGAGCCTCCATAAAGTTACAAGAAACACACAAAGTTTCACACCAAAGTACACAAAGTTCAACACCAAAGTTAAGAAACGAACTAAATGAACAATATTGTGATACTTCATACACTAGTCTATTACAAAGCCATCAAGAGAATGACTACAAAGTCTACAATTGTTACTCCAACCGAGCCAACATGCTTCAAGTCTCCAATCTGGTCACCAAGGTCCAAGGTCTTGAAAGCTCCAACTGCAAGCACCTCAAAAACAAAATATAAATGGCATAAGACTAGAATTCACTTGTGACTAAAAAGTATAGGACAAATACAATGATAAATTATTACCTCTAATCAACTTGAAAAGGTAAATTTGAACCTCCTTGAGAAGAGGAAGCATTGAGATCTAGATAAGTCATCTCCTCAGTTACGGCATCAACATCTCCTTGATCCTCCTCTAAACAAAGTAATACAATAATTTATATAAATTAAGTTACAAGCCTACAACACGTCCAAACTAAGAGCTTTATAATTCCTAATACAACAAAGAAATTACCTTTCAATCCAAATATCCAATTCCTTGCGCAAATCAAAGCTTCTACACTCTTGGGAGTTAAAGAACTTCTCCTTGGCTTTAAGATTCTACCTCCAACACTAAAAGCCGACTCCGAAGCAACCGAGGTGATAGGGATACTCAACACATCACGTGCAAGCTTTACTAGAGAAGGAGAACGGTATAGAAGGGATTTCCACCACATCAAAATATCTATCTCTTGCTTTCTATCTATAAGTTGTTCTTCCAAATATAAATCTAACTCTGATTTCTCCACAAACAAACTTGCATTCGTGGTGTCCAAGTCCTTAATAACCAAACAATGAAAAGTAAGTGAGCTTTCCGCAATCTAACTTTGCAATTTAGTTGAAAGTTAATTTTGTCAAGAAAATTCAGAATTTAACTTAATACAAAATTTAAAAGAAAAAGTGTAACTTACATTCTCATAAGGATCCAAACCATCGGCCTCCGATTCAACATTTTGTTGCACTTGAGAAGTACGAGTATCCAAATTTGGTGAACTTTCCTCCTTATACTCTTCAAAAAGCGCCTTCATGGTATCAAGAACTTGCTTTGTCCTTTGACCACCCTCATCCTTTCCATAGATTTTGGTGTAAGCAATCTCAGCCGCCCTTATTTCATATCGAGGATCCAAAACAACAGTCGTCGCCAAGACCAAGTTGCACTATTGCCAATAGCTATCAAACCTTCTTTGCATTCTAACCACCATGTCCCTAATGAGAGGATTGAGATTTGTAACCTCCTCTAGTAAGTGGTGTTATATTTGCCAAACTCTATGGAAGAATAGATTTGAGGTGAGATAAGTACTTCTCAAAAAGAGCTTAGTCACATCATAGTAACGCTTGAGAAATTTAGCCAACACTTCAACTTTCTTTCATTCATAAGAAGAAGGGCAAAATGAATAATGCTTATCAATTATGGCAAGATGAGCAAAGACACCTCTGTAAAATAAGGCACTCTCAAGCATAAGATAAGTGGAATTCCATCTCATCACCATATCATGCTTCAGTTTTCTAACACAAACAATCTTTTTGTCTTTTGTAGCTTCTAAAAACTTGACAAGCGTAGAAGTTGACCCCTTGACGTATTTCACACTATCTCTAACCTTCTTTATAACAACATCAAGCTCTTCTAAACCCAATTTCATAATCAAATTAATCACATGAGCAGCACATCGCACCCTAAAAATCCGCCTGCTTAAAGTTAAAGCACCTTGAGATAATAACTTGGTCATACAAGAATCAACAAAAGTATCATTGTTTGAAGCATTATCCAAAGTAATTGCCATCAACTTATTCTCAATATCCCAACCACTCTTACCAAACAACTTAGAAAACTTTTTAATCAATACATCATTATGCAAAGGGGGGAAGCATGAAAAGCACAACACAAAGTCTTGAAGCTTCCAATCATTGTTTATGAAATGGATAGTGATACGCATGTAAGAATCACCGGTTATTGAACTCCAAAAATCAGCCGTTAGAGAAACTCTACCGGGACATGCACTTAGTACCTCCTTCACCCTATTCTTGCTCTTAAGGTAAAGTTTAAACATATCAGCCTTACATGTGTTTCTAGTAATGTGCTTCACATCCGGATTCAAGTATTCATGGACCTCTCTAACTCCTTCATACTTTACATGCAAAAAAGGAAGTTCATGGTGCACAATCGTTCTAGCAAGTTTCTCTCTATAGACATTATTATCTATTTTACAACCTCTTAATGACATATCACCGGACAAGAAGCATTCAAGAGCATTTGTCTCACATCATTTTGGCCTTGCAACTTTATACAAGTCTTTACATGACGTTTTAGGTTTGTAGTCTCATACCTACTATCACTAATCAAAAATAGAATTGCAACCCTTATAGTTCCCACTTTTGTAATCATCATCTTCAGGCATCGGATAAGTACCTTCCTCTAATTTATCAAACTGATCCCACACTTCAGACCGGTTCTTCCTCTGCCTCGCTCCACAATTTGGTTCTAGTTTGTGCTTCTTGCTAGAAGCTGGAACACTTGCAGATTTTCCTATCTCGTGAGTGTTTTCTATATTCTACAAAACAGCAAAAAATAACCATATTTAGCAACAACCTAATTTAATTACAATAATGAATTCTAAAACATTAAATTAAGTATAAAGAAGAAAAACTAACCACTTCCTGTGACTGTGTATCTGAGATGTCAAAATTCACATCAACAGTGGCCATAATTATCCAGTATCTACACCAAAAGCAAATGATAAGTTAAAGAACATCTACATATTTAAATCATGATCACAAATTACAATAAAGCTCACTGCTCTCATGATCTTGTGTTCAAGACTCAACAGGTTGAGGGAACAACTTAGAGGGGCTGAATCTACAAAAGCTGAAACCCTTGCTGAACTCAACAAGGCCCAAAGGACCCTTGATGAACTAAAAGGCAAGTTACAAACTGTAAAATGTAAATGAATTACGACACAAATAAGCTACTAATCCAGATTACCTGAGAATCTCCCTGGGTATATCTTGGCACCACTGAAGCGGCAAAGCTCAGTCTTGGTTAAAAAAGAAAAAAAAAAAACAAGTAAATATTAAGAGGAACAAGTCTTAACAACGAATGACTCACAATTACACAACACACAATGTTCTCTAAAGCTTGAAATTATTAGGCACAAGGTCCAAGCCAAATCACTAAACATACAAAACAACAATCCCCACTTGGAAGAGAGAGAGAGAGAGAGAGAGAGAGAGAGAGAGAGAGAGAAAGAGAGAACATAATGTAATAAGATACATAGATAATAAAGCCCAAGGAGCTAAGAAATTGCATTTGAACATAATGTAATCAGATGAACTTAAAGCTACAGAAGGTTCGAAGAGCAGGGCTAAGGAGCTCGAAGATGCAAAATCTAACAAAATAGAAGTCCAAGAAACGAATGAAAGAAAGAAAGAAAGAGATCAATAATTACCTTGAATTGATGAAGGAAACGAACCTAATGTAGGGTTTCTTTCAGCTTTGCCCAGTAACCAAGCGTCACACTTTCTAGAGGATTTATGAAGGAAACGAATCAGGGAAAAATTGATGAATAAAACAAGCAAAAATTAATGAAAGAAACGAAATTTAACTTGAATAGTACGAATTTAGGATGATGCCTTCAAACGAAATTTACCTTGAATTGAATAATTGATTATGCCTTGAAATGAATTAGGATCCAAACCACTAAGCGAGAGCCGAGAGTTTGACAGAGATGCGTTAGAAGAGAGAAAAAGTGAGCAAGAAGGAGAGAGAAATAGCCAAGACCCGAGAGGCACTCAGGCATAGCAGGTGAATAGAATAGAGGAGAGAAAAAGTAATGTCTCAAGGGTTTTCATTCTAGGGTTTTCCAGGAGGCCAAAAAATGAATTTAACTTTTTCAATTTTTGCATCCAAAAATTAAAAGGCCCGCCTCAGCGCCTCTTTTGCGGTTTTGCAATTTTTTCTAAGAGCCCAAGCCCACGAATTTTTAGCTGCTTCAAAATCAAATCTGAATAGTCTGGTTGTCCGAATTTGTATGGACCCAGATTTGCCTCTATATCCGGACAACCCGGACCCGGTTTATGAAACTCGGGCCCAACCCGGTTTGAATTCGGACATGGCCGAATGTCCAGATTTCAAATTCAGACATAAAAAAAGTGTCCATACCCGGTTCTTTCGGGTCGGACGAATGCTGGTGTTCGAGTTTGACAGTTTTTTGCCAGCCCTAATTGTTCGTTGTCAATTTCACAGATTTTGGGATCTATTCGTAGCTACCTAATTAATGATACTCAAGGAAGTCTTAGTGATGGTTTCGTGAGAATTCATGATGGTGAAAGAGAATACATTGAGTATGAAACGACTTTTGAATTATTTGACAACAGAATAGAGGTGGACATATATATTAATGTTTATGGCCGGTTACAGAATGCAGGCATTGTGTACCCCTATTTCATGGTCTTCTCATCCAAGCTGAACTTATGGATGATTTGCTATGAAAGATTTAAAAAATACAATTTCAGTAACACACCATTATATGAAGATGCTAAAAATATTTACGTTAGTGTGACATGGAAGCAAATAATTAGTTCCATGTCTATTTAATTTATACCTATTTAACTTATACTTTAACTTAAAATATTTTATTTATTAATGTTTTGTAACTTTTGTCCTTTAAAATCATATATGGATATTCTATGCACATTACAAAATTTGCAAAGACAAGATGTGTCATGTGTAGGGTTTTGACGGGAGGGCAACTATATTGAGATCGAAGGTCGAATTCACATTCACTGAAATCTTTTGAGAATAAACATCTCAACTATAGTAATATAGTTGATATTTCTAATAGGATCTTATCTCAATGTTCAGCAACCATTTCATTCAAAAAACATTTCTATCAAGTAAAATAATTTAATTGTTTTATAAATAATATACTATCTAAAATATATTAGTTAATACATAATAAATTATGCCTCTTATTTACAAAACTGTAAAACCCTAAAAATTCACTTTCAGGATAAATTATACTTGGCATGGACCAACTTAGGATTTATAACTTAAGTCAATCCAAATTAATGCAAATTTTTTTGTTAAGGTGTCTATTTCGGGAAGGGAAGGAGGTCCAAATTTTGTATTCAAAAAAAAGGGAAACTAAATCTTTTGAATGATATTTCCCCCCCAAGACTTTAAACCCTAATTCTAGTAAATTCCCCCCCTTTTCTCTCACCCTAGCCGGCCACCCCCCTACACTCGGCCTTTTTCTCTCTCCCTCTCTCACTCAAACTCTCCCCCTCCTTCTTTGCTAACCCTAACCGTGCCTCCCTTGATGGTTTCTCTCTCTTCCTCTTGCTCTCTCCCTCCTCCCTCGCTCTCTCACGCCCTTCCGTTGCACCGCCGCTATGCGCCACATGGGCCACCGCCACACAGCCACCGCCGCCATGCTTCAGTAAGTATTAGATGCGTAGTTCAAGCCCTATTCCCATGCATCTTTCATGCACACAAAAATAAAAGTAGAGTCTTTTTCATTATTCTATGATCTTTACGTTCAAGAATACAAGTTTGCAACTTTTGATGCACGCTTTATAAATTTTCAGATTTAAATTTGAAGTGGGTCACGATACAATCATCCCCCTTTTCAAAATGCGATTAAGGTAAGCATAGTGATGATGTTTCGATATTTATTTTGAATAAAATTTTGGTCTTTTACTTGACTTGGATTGGTGGGGGCTTAGAAATCAATAAGATAGATGTGAGTAGTTGTGTGACCCAATGTGGTGAAAATTTGGGCTAAAATAACACCCTTTAGAAGTAGAATATTTGGGCAGAATGCCACTGAATGGAGGCTAGAACATACCCCGACTTTAAAATTTGACTCATGATGTTGTAGTGGTCTAAAAATTACAAACTTTTTGTGGTAGTTAGGGCAAGATGTTATTAGCGTTACCACCTTTGAATAAAGGGAATTGGATTTGAATTGAATAAGTTATGGACTGATTACTGAGGACTGTGCAGGTCTGGGCAGCCAGTGATAGTGTAAAAAGTTTAGCGAATTGACCTAGTAATTGACAGATTTTAATGAAACACCAAAACATAGAAGTTGTAGGGGACAAGTTGAACTTTTTAGAATGGGTAAGACCTTTGAATTTTGGCATCGGGAACTCAAGTTATGGCGTCTAAAAGTTGGGCCTAGATTTTGACCGGAACTGAAATCAGGGTTAGTTACGATTCAAAATTTCTAAAGTTGTCAAAAAATCGTAGAAAAATTATTCTAAGCAGGGGTAGAGTGGGGATTCGTTTCGTACAAATTTGGAGGCTAAATACGGGTGTTGTTCTGATCCAGGTATGGATCACTAGGCCGAGCTAGGAAACCGAGCCCGTAAAATACGGATTACCAGGTAACAATCATTCCCTAACCCTTCCCCGAATATTCCTCGAAAACATGAATTGTGTTTATGTTTGAAGGGTTATTTGAATGTGTTGTGTTGATGCTCGGGGGACCCTCCCGAGTGAATGTGTAATGAGATCTTTTCCATGATTTTTGATGAAATATTTTGCAAAACTAGTGTATGTGTGAGTTATGGGACTGATTGCGTACGAAAACAGTGCAGAATGTTTTGGGATCAGAATGGGTCGGGTTGGGATAGATATGTTGACTAAAGATTAATATTAACTCTGAATGTGTAATGACCGACTGAATGAGTGAGGTTGACGAGTTACATTTGTTTTGTGTTTCGAAGGCCATTAGCTTTCCCCGAGTATAGTGCATGCATGTGAGTGGTCACATGCCTAGCTCCTTGTAGATGGACGCGGGTCATGTTAGTGGTAACCGTCGTTTGAGGCGGTAGGCCAGTGTATGGTTATGCGGTAACCGTCCAAGTTGACGGTAGGCCAGGTTACAGTTAAGCGGCTGCTCTAAATCCAAGAGCAGGCCATAAGACCCCGTGGGATCGCTCACCCTTGTGAAACCAAAATTGAATAAAGGGAACTGGAATTATTTTATGGTTTTGTGAGAATGTTGAATTACTTGAACTGCTCGTGTGTTTCTTCCATCCCTAAAATGGTTTGAAATGAATTTGTGTGCGTACTTTAACTGTTAGGGGTGGTTGTTATTGAGTTTATCTCATATTTTCTAAATGTTTTGTTTTTAGGTGGAGTGTATGCCCGTGAGTATGAGAATCAAAACCAGAGCAAGGCTCCATTATTAATGTTTTAGTTTGGATTGAATTAGTTTTTGGAATGAACTTGTAAAGGATTGTGTTCAGCTTAGTCATGGTTACACTTGTTGTCGGGACATTTAAATTGATGAAATAATTGGAGAATCTTTTTGCATTAATGTTCTGGTTGATACTCAACCTGGTATTTCCACGAAGGAAATACGACGGTAACATTTCACTTAGGTTTTTCTGCTGCCACGTAGGTTAATAATAGTAAATAAAAAGGATTAGAAATTTCAGGATGTTACGAAGCTGTAATTGTAATTGCGTAGAACAAGGACTATTCATTATTATTAATATGATTAATTCAATTTATTGTATATTAAAAAAAAACTGGTATTGTTAGCCATGTATAACGTGTCTATTAGATCACAGAAAAGAATAATCTAATCATACTAAAAGTTTTAAACTGCCACTTGCAATCAATATTTCAATAACTTTTCAAAAATATTTATTTTAGTCTTTATGTTGTTTTGTTCTCAAATTACATTATTTTATTAAAAAATAAATTAATCATAATTTTGCATTAGCTAATCATATGAAGACAATTGTGTAGAGAGAGGAATTAATTGGAAGATGGAGCTGATTAAGAAGAGGCAAGGAGAGGAGGAAAGAGCCCCAAGTCATGAAGCTATAGATAAAAAAGTTAGCCACGACCACCACTGCTATTGCCATTGCCACAGTCGTGGCTAGACCTATCAGTTTGGATAGTCGGATTAAATACAGGTCGGGTGTATTCGAATGAGGGTAAAATACGAGTTAGGTATATTTCGGGTTCAGGTAAAACACAGGTGGACATATTTCGGTTTTACGGGTTTCGGGTCAATTTAACGGGTTTGGAGCGCCTTTTTAGTGAGTTATTTCTCTTTTTGTCAAGAACAAAATTTTGGCATATTTATTACTTAAAAGTGTCTGTATTTAATGAACAAACATTTTAATTATAGTTTCTTTAAAGAATATAAAAAAATATTTAAACTTTTCAATATGATACATGGACACCATGTACCATTGGACACTAAGTCACGTTTGAGTGGGTTGGTCCGTATATTAAATATAAATAATAAGTCCGGTAATTCATAGGCCGACCCATCTAAAGTATGATAACAGGATGAAGCGGTTTGACTCGTTAATAACCCATTTAATGATACAATATTTTGTTAATTAACCTACCATTACCTAATGATGTATGTTTTATTAGTTGGCCAATCCTAATTCCTAACACGAATACAAATTGATCCATTGCTCAACACTGACATAAAGTTTGAGACCAATTAGAAGGAAGTTAAATGAAAGAATATTATAGACGCACAAGATATTACAATTATTAATTAATTATGACATCAAAATTTTAGATTATTATAGAGTAATATTATTTAAAATGCGATGAGACATATCCAATTCACTAAGAATATAATGGTATGACTTACACATTTTCAATACTTGTGTTATTGTGAATTGATTTTCTTAAAACTAAATATTTCATACTCATTTTCTAAAATTGTTCAATTTATATGACGTTATTTTATGACAATGAATTTTGGAAAGAACGTGTACCATCGTCTAATTATAGAATGTCTTTTTGAGCGATTCATTATAATAAAAACTATTATTGTTAAGGGGAAAATTTAAAGAAACATAAAAAATAAGGATGTAATATTCCGATTGAGCGGGTGGATTCGGGTTCGGATCGGGTTTGACCAAAAGATTTACGGGGTTTTCAGGTTCGGTTTATTTCGGAGCCGGGTAGAGAAAATTGTGTTCAAAACTAAAAACTTTTGGGTGGGTTTGGGACGGGTCTTTGGATAGGTCAATTTTTGCCATGTCTAATTGTGGCACACGTTGATGATTACTGCTCATTTTATGCAAAGCACGGGTAGTCATAAAGGCATGATCGTGCTTGATTGAAGACCTTTTTTTGTAGGAGTTCAGGGACTTGCCACGGCTGCCCGTGGCCATCAACAATGGCTATGGCCATCATCGACCTTTTAGGCCCTTTGCACGACATGGATGCATGCGTCGAAAGGCACAGTCATGTCCCTTTTGGTTGCGACAGCTATTTAATTTACCTTTGTGTTATTTGGGAAGGACATCTTGTGACCCCTTTATGGGAGAAAAACACAATAGTGTTAGGTTTTCATAAAAGATTTTTTTAAGGTGCAGTTCATTAAGGAAGTTGAGTACTATAATTTCGAGTTTTAGCATTGGAATTCAAGACTTCTAGTGCTTTTAATTCGAAGATCATTGGATTTCAATTTGTTCTCTAATCTCGCTCTTAATTTCTTATCTTTCGTAGTTTTTCATTTCAATCATACTTCTGGTTTGTGAATTTATTGTTATAATTAGAATCATGTTTTTGTCCGCACCAAAAAAAAAAAGAATAATGTTTATGTTAAATAAATCCTTACACATCATTATTCATTTTATAGGTTACTCAAGAAGCCTTGGTCTCAACCAAAGTACATATTTGTATTTTTGAACAACTACATGGACTACTTGATATTGTCTTTAACAAGTAAGAGAAATTCAAACAACATAAACTTTTATATTTAGACTAACTAATGGGTACCTATATTTGCTATGTGTAGGTTTGGGAGCATGATCGAGTTGCACTAGGCTTAGTAGAATACCTAGATAGCAAACCGTCAAGCATGCTAGTGGGAACAATTTTGAATGCCCTTTAATCATGAGACCATCCTATTCCATTTATCCTTTACTTGTGGTATGTTGCAATGGCAATTATGGGATAACATATAGTAATTTTCCAGCTTAGAAGAGAACAAGACCATATCGGGACACCATAACCTATAGTCATATTACATCATATTATATAGTCAACTTTGAAGTCGAACATTGTGAAATTGATGTTGCTAGTATGATAAATAGATATGGTAAATAGGTCATTCGGTTCGGGTATGGATCGGGTTAAGTTTGGGTGAAATCATGTTTCGGATTAAGTAACATTTTGAGTCGGGTCGGTTTGAGTTAGGTGAACTTCGATTTGGGTCGACTTTGGGTCAACCGATTTTTGGTTCAATACGTTGTCAGTTGTCACGCAAAAGTAAACAACTTTCTAGAAAATTTCGGATCAGGTATGATTTGGTTCGGGCCAATTCGGATATCGGGTCCACTTTCGGGTGAACTTATTTCAGATGTCGGATCGGATATAGGTTTGCGTCATTCGATTTGAGTTTTGAGTCTTAGATCAGTTTTGCAAGGTCTAATAACAAACCCTTAGTAAATATGTTTGCAATATGAAAACGGGCGTGGAAATAACGCGTGGAAATAACAAACTATCAGATCAACATTAACCACATTCCTAAACAAAGTGATAGTACCCGTTTCCTTCTTTCTTTTTTCTTTTTTTTTGACTGGTAAGTGGGTCAATGTAATCCACTAGGCTCCTATTTTAGAGCAATCAGTGGACCACGACTAGTTAGGTACGTGGGGAATGTGAAAGCTCTAGTTAAACCCCCAAACTAACAGCCTATCAACAATTCCTAAACATTAACCACGCATTCCTAAACGAAGTGACAGTAAACTTTTCCTTCTTTTTTTTTTTTTTGAATGGTAAGCCAGTTAACATAATCCACTGTACTCCTATCTTATGGCAATCCAGTGAACCGCAACTGACTAGAGGGAGAAGAAATGTCAAAGTCCATGCTAAAGCTCAGAGCCAACAACCCATGCATCAACAATTTCTCGCATAAGACCGGAAAATTACATCCCCCTAGGATCGAACTTAAGGCAGAAGATGACAGTTGGAGGTGGTGACTAGAGCTGGAAAATGGGTCGGTTTGGGTTGACCTATTTGATGAATGGGTTAATTTTGTGTTGACTTTGAAAATAGCTTAGATTTGCTTAAAATTGAAAAATAACATGTTTTCACGCTAAATGGTAAAATCATGTCAACTTTAGATTGAAATTGGTTCGGTTTGGGTCAAGTTTGTGTTTCTCTCAATAATTTCGGATCAGATTCGTGTCGTGTTATTGTGTTGATTCAGGCTTTCCCAACTCTAATGCTGACCAACCAGCCATGCCCCTCTTCAGCAGTCATACAAGGAACACTAACCTTATCGTAATACAATTGAGCTGGATGCAAATAGTAATGGTTAGACCAAATACGAGCATGCTGAGCCAACTAGTTTCTTGTTTTCTCCAATATTAGTACCTAACCAAACAGTCCCTCTAAGTAGGAGCTTGCTTATATCACACTTTCGTTTGTCTAACAACTATTGGATTTCAATGCTAAATCAATAATGTCTAGTGCAAATGTTATATGTGAGAGTATAACAAAAATAAATGTCAACTTTGTAAATGCATCCTTAGCTAAATTTTTGTTTTGATAAATTATCCAAGTAGATGTTAAGCTACTGAGACTACAACCATGCAAATTACTACATCCAATTTGGCTCATTGCTCGAAGATTTTGAGGCCTTTTAAGACTGTAGAAACAAGGTTTAACATTGATTGGATTAATCAACTACTTATACTGTAGAGGGTATACATTTATTTTGCCATGTAGAAAAGTTTTGTACTTATATATATATATATATATATATATATATATTATATATATATATATAATATATATATATATATATATATATGTGTGTGTGTGTGTGTGTGTGTGTATATATATATATACACACACACAGATATATATATATACACACACACACACATATGATTTGTGAGAATATAATACATACTGTTTGAAAATATGTAATAAAAACGGGATTTATCCCAAGACTTAGGCCTATTCTTTTCGTTCGGAAATAGGGGTTAGGAAATAGGTGAAGTTGGTTGAAATTGATTGAAGTGGGTTGAAATTAGACGAAGTTCGTATATTTTTTTTATATGATGATTAAAGTTGGTATTTTTCTGTTGAAGTAGGGCGAAATGGGTTGAAATTGGTTAAAATTGATAAATTAGAATTTACCAACGAAAAGAACAGGCTTTTAGATTAGAATAGAAGACCGTGCCTCAATGGAGAAAAACAAAAACGGTTAGTAAGCATATGTACATAGGTCTAGATCGTATACAGTCACAAGAAGCATGTGATTTATTGGCATAATAAGCATGCATGTTATAGCGGAGAATCCACCATAAATATAATATGCACATAAATTTGAAATATCCTCTAAATTTTACTTAGGGAAAAATTTTCATTCAAGTTGTTTGATTCCTTATTTGCAGAGAGGATTTTTTGCTTTTTCTGGGGTGGGGTTGGTTTTTGGGGGGGGGGGGGGGGCTTTCTTTTCTAGCTTATAACTTGGTTTGACTTAAAAGACGAAGGATGTATTTGGCAATCCGCTACTAATTATTAGCCAATTGTGTTAACTATTAACTATTAATTATCTTAGTTTTGCACATTAGCTATTTGTATAAGTTACTTTAGAAAAAGTTTTTAGCAAAATTAGTTATTTCTCGGAAAGATGTGAGGCCAAAAACTTAAAAAGCTAAATGCGAAAGCTACTTAGATAAGCCTTTTATAAATAGTTTCATTGGAGTAAAAAGTTGTTACAAAAAGCCAATTAATTAAACACTGGAAAGAGCTATTTGATCGAATAAGTTAAATAAGTAAACCCCCCCGCCCCAAAAAAGCTAATTTTCGGTGAAATAGTTATTTTTAAAACATGGATAGAAAATAAATTTTCCATAAAATTATGCAACTGCAAAAAGAAGTGAATATTTTAGCACAAGTGTCATGCAATTTGCAAAAGTTGATCAGTATCTCCCAGAAATCCATGTTAATGAATTCTCCAGCATATGCTGGATGCAAACTGCTAAAGTTTATCAATATCTCTCAGTAACCCAATTTCTGGCTTTGACGTGACTCAATAGAAAGTCATCAATAATATCCTTGCTCACCGTCTTTTTCACTTTTCCTGATATGTATAACCTAAGATTAGAGTTTTCTTTCACCTATTACGTGCTACCAAATTAGACCTGATTAGATTGCGGGCTGAGGCAGGTTAAGAGGGTTAGGTAGTTTAGATTTTTCCGACCCTAGTCTTACCTGATCTTCATGTCAAGCGAGTCAGCGTGTTGAACAACCTGAACTTGTAGGTATATCCTAGGTCAATGCTATAGACCCAACTCTCATTTTTTCCCCCCATTGTTATTAGCTATAAGACAAAATGAATACAAGACTAGGAACAACATTCAAAACAAAAAGACAGCTAAAACAAACCACCACAACTGCCTTCAATATTCAGCTTCCATGGTCACGTTAAGCAAATCACTACTGGCTTGTTTGGTTCTATGTAATCAAAGTAGTAATGCAATCAAAATGGTAATTGTTATTCCATTACAATGTTTGGTTACCATTAACGAATGTAATCAAGATTACATTGTAAGCACATTTACCTCAATCTATGCAACTATAATTACTTGACTTTTTCTAAATAATTGTGATTGCATGCCTTTAAATCAAAGTCTATCCAACTATAAGCTATTATATTTGAAAACTTTCTCTCTCTTCTCTCTATTGTCTCTCCCTTACTTCCCCTCTCTTATTACTTTGAAACCATTTTTTCAAAGATTTGAAGCCCCCCTCAACCCTTTCCTCTCCATATTAGATAAGTTTAATCTAGATCATGATCGTATTATTGTAACTGTATTTTTGTACGCTCTAGATATCATGTCTCTCTCTCTCTCCCTCACATACATTATCATCTTCTCTCTACTTGGTAAACTTGAACAATATTACATTATTGTAATCTAGAAGAAATAGAGTGAAGTAAGTCTGATGTGAAATATTGTAATCATGATGATAAAATATTGGATGATAATTATCGACAAAGCTACAAATAATTAAAATAGGCAAGCAGAAAATATGTATTGAATTGCAAGTACTTCATGTCACGTATAGAATTAAGTATTGTTTATAGATGAATTCATTCCATTACACTTGTAAAAACTTTGTAACCAAACATTGTAATGTAATTATTATTCCATTTTATTACACTAACAATTGCATTACATGATTGATTCCATTGTATAATAATTGCATTACTTTCAACCAAAAGCTACATACCAGTCTACGCAAGAAAATCAACACCAAAGAAAGGAACCTGCTCAGTAATTCTCTGAAACCCATTTGAAACCTGATCAACAATTAACAGCTGGCTCCGTAGTTCATACTTTCATCCATGAACACAATCTCACACTTTCTTCCTGTAAGCCTAATTCCTCAAGTTAAAATTGAACTTTTCTCATGCATGAACCTTGATTTCCTACTTCAACTCTCATGCAATCCTGTACACAAAATGATATTTTACAGCAAGCTTTGTTTCATGGTAATGTACATATAACGCCCTAACTCGTGATCACACATTAGCCTTAATTAAGTAAATGTTAGTGGTTGACACAGTGGAAGAAATTAAACTTAAGATGTTACTAGCATCCTAGGAAGGATAAGCTAAGGCTTAGTTGCTTCCCTGACATAAACATTTAGCATCTCTTACTATACAAATAAATCAAATGCTGTACCATGTATATGTACAAGCTCACTCAAATAACAATCCAACAGCCCACAAACATACTTGAAGATGACCCAAGACTTTATGGAACATCATTGTGAGCTTGCTTAAAATTTACTGACTGTCTAATGGCTTCTTTGGTATTGTCTGGTAACGACTTCACTATTTATTTACCTAAAAACATAAAAACACAAAAATATTCAAATAATGAGCTGAAACTCAATACATTTACTCCTATAATGTAAAGATATGGATTCATTTTTCACTAAGTGTGAGCATTTCAATTCATTTAGTTTTAAAATGAATTGGGAAGATTATTATACTTAAAATTATTATCAGTTATGATCTTAAAGTGAAACCCAAATTGATGAACTTATATCTTAACGATGCAATCATTGACTAATATGCACACCTCCTAGGCCGAGTAGGAAGCTTGAGTTAAAGCCACACAGATGGAATTAGTGGGTCTAAGCCCTATTAACTACTTTCATTGGTCCACTTATCGGCAAAACAATGCTTGAAAATAATTTGTTAAATACTTCTATATTATGATATTTATACTTATAAGAAGAGTATGAACTTTTAAAATGTATAGGCAGTAAACGTATCTTGTTTCCTGAAATATGTTCTCCTTTAGGAATTGACCACTAAATGACTCAATGATGAATCTAATATTGTTAATAGCTCACATAATTTGTGTTTCGTTAATTCTAATTGCATATATAAATACATTGCATTTCTTAATCTAAATGGACGCACCTATCTAGATAAAATTCTCCTTGTTAAGATAGGCTTTAAATGCGGAATAGAGAGGATTCTTGCAGAGAATCGAGTCGGGTTCCTACTAGCTACCAAGTACCCGGCTTGGTTGCCGACCAGTTCAGTCAGGGTCCACCCAGACTCTGGGCTAATTACTATGAGCTGGACTAAGCATGGGTAGAGCCATATGAAGTCAAGGGGTCTCAACTGACACCCAACTTCTAGGAGGAAAATAATATTATACATAAAAAATATGGGTAAAGATATGTAATTTATTTTTGACTACTTAAATCAGAATGCTTATGATGAACCATTGGTAAGCCACGTACTTGGCTCGTTTGGTGCTAGCTGTCTCATGTGGTCAAATCTACGTATTATCATCTTTGCTTTTCTACTTTTTTTGGTTGTCCATTTTAGTTCATAATTTTGTTGTTTCGGAATTGGCAATATATTATGTTTAATTTAGTGATTGTGCTTGATTGCATATGAAATTATATTAATTGCTCAAATCCAACCTCCAATTGATGAAATTTGCCAACTTAAAAATCAGATTTAGGAGTATGATTATGAAAATTTGGTGCTAGGATAGTGGAATACATCAATATGGGCAGAGGCTAATACAGGTCTAGTAGAAGATATTATTGGTTTTTGGAGGATCGGCAAGTTGAAGAAAGTTATGTGGGTTCCTTAAGGTGGTAATACTGTAGCTCACTGCTTAGCTAAATGGTGTCTTCATGCTAGCTCATTGTGTCTGTGGGTTAATTCGCCCCTTATTTGGCTTATGGATTATATTATAGAGGGCTCTTAGATGATTGATCAATGAATGAAAATACCTGCTGATTGCAACAAAACGTAAGGCAAAGAAAATATATTAAAACTAAAGGTTACATCATAAACTAGACGAATATTAAGTACACTGTAGTCCAGCACCACAGCTTGCAATTCCTGACTATGCCACCAGGACTGAGTTTTCTCTTTATGCTTTGTTTTTCTCCTTTTTAGACTTAAATCGAGGATGAATCTACCAGGTCCCAAATATATATATTGAAGCATAAACTTCATCACTAGGCATTTTATAGAAATCGAGATGCCATTTTTAGGCATCTAAACTTAGCCCCCACTTTGACTGAGCATGTGCCAGGTGAAGGTCAAACTAGTTAGCTTCTTGAGCTTACTTGTTTAACGCTCCGTTTTGACCCTTGCTTGGCCTAGCGGTTCTGAATTAACATTTTGCTGGTGTAGAGATTCTTGGTTTTGATTTTGACCTTTTTTTGGTCTAACGGTTCTTGATTTTGGCACCAGTCTAGCGAATCTTGATTTTAATTTTGATCTTTTATCAGTCGAGCGAATATTAATTTTGCTCTTTTACTGATCTAGCGAATCTTAATTTTGACTTGTCGCCTTTCTAGCAATCCTTTTACTGGTCCAGTGGATCTTGATTTTGGTGGTGTGAGAGTCTGAAAACCTATAGCTAAGTCCTTATGAACTTGGTGGCATTTGAGTCTGAAGACTTTTAGCCAAATCCCTGTGAAATTCATGGCGTTTGAGCCCGAAGATCTATAGTCAAATCCCTATAAAGTTGCTGGCATGTGAGCTTGGATACCAGTAGCCAGATCCATGTAAACTTGTTGGCACGTGATCCTAAAGACCAATAGCTAGTTACCTGTGTAATTATTAGTGTTTGAGCTGAAAGAGCTATAGCCAAGTCCCTGTGAACTTGGTAGCGTATGGGCCTGAAGAACTATAGTTGGATCCATGGAAGCTTGTTGGTGTTTCAGCCTAAAGACTCATAGCGTTGTGAACTTGTTTACATGTGAGCCTGAAGAGATGTAGTAGATCCCTGTGAACTTCGTGGCATGTGAGTTTAAATACTTGTAGGCAGATCCTTGTGAAATTGTTGGTGTGTGAGTCTAAAGACCTGTAGCCTAATTCTTATGCCTAATTCTTATGCACTTGTTAGTCTGTAAGGTTGAAGACCTGTAGCCAGATCCTAAACTTATCGTTGGTGAGATGCTGATGCTCGAGCGTTGATGTCCTTCTGGATAGATCTTGCTAAATGTTGAAATGTTTGAGATGTTAAGATGTCCTTTTATGCTAAAATGAATAGGCTGAGATGTTCTCCATGGCTAGATCCTCTTAGACTTTATTACCTGATAGTTTAAAGTTGGATTAGTGTCCTTTGTGTAAGGATGTGGGTGAACTACTCAAGGGCGATAATGTTTGTGTAAAGCTTGCTTTGAGGATGGAATTAGCCTCCACTTTGACTGAGCCTATGCAAGGTGAAAATCAAAGTATATATTTCTTGTACAATAGTTGTTGATGCAATCTTAAGAACCTTTAATGTAGATTCATGACTGACTATGGTAGTATGTCCTTCCTGTAGGGTTAGTATCATGTTTGATGCGCACTTATTCGATACAGGGTTCTGAGGTGATCAAGGTGGATGGTGGCTAGTACATAGGTTAAATACTCATGTATAGGTGTAGGTACACTTCCTAGCCTAGTTAAGGCTATTCACATATGCTGACTAGGCATTTATATGATGCCCTGACATCTTAATCATACAGGTAGAGGTCTCATACGAAGTTTGGGGTTCATTAGATAACGCTTATTTAAGATAGAGGAGGCTGACGATTAGGAATAGTGTTGTTCTGTAGGTTGGGCCTTAACATACTGTAGGATGAGGCATAAGAAGTTAAATGATTGTTGGGTTAGGCCAAGCCATGAGTTATAAGTTAGTCATGATAGGGAATCTTTCCTTTTACGAAAGGAATAATAATTTTGTATCAAAGTGCTTCTATTCTTAAAAATCCCCCATTTTCCATTTGTTGTAATAGAAACCGGAGATGCTTCTGCGAGTGCTGCTAAGAGTAGCATTCAATTTAGTATAAAGAATATGGTTGCCTCTTTATTGAGAAATGTTTACTGTGATGGAAGCCCTAATTACCGGGGCAAACGTGGGGAAATTCCCTTGGCTTCAATAATAGGTGAGTATCCACTTAGAAATGATGAGAATATAGAGTGAATACCCACTCTTAAATCTATAGTCATGCTTGAGACAAAGAATCCTAAATTTTGGAATAGAGATGAGGTTGGAGGTTATGATATTTGGGAAGAGGTGGTAAAGTGGGTGAATGTTTTGTCCAATTCTAGTTTGATGGGAGTAGAAAATGCTTCTTTTTTCTCAAAAATCAAGGTTTTATTTTCGCTCTCTTTTTGTCGCTCACCTTTTCAAATTTTCAGACCAGCCACTCTTTGTTCTCTTTTTTTTAAGAACTGGGAAGATAAAAGGATCCAATAAAAATGAATCTTTACGGTCATACCTCTTTTGAGGTTACCTGTTGATGCAGACCAGGCCTCAATTCAAGATCCTCAATCTGAGCATAGAATGATCTTTCTCACTGATCACTCCATTGACCCATTCTACGAGGGAAAACAATGCAATCTTGAGGCTTGCTTAGGGAGGTCCCTATTTTACGGGACACCCTAAGTATTCTCATAAGAAACAAGGTTTCCTTTTAGGGCTAGCCAGCAGCCCTAGTTCATTACAATTTCAATAAAAATCAATTGCAGTCCAGTGCATTTTGAGTTACTCCAAAGCTACAGGTGAATCAATTTCAATCAACGAGTATCAGTTCCATTTTGGATAGTAACCTAGCTCATTTACTAGCTCATGATCAGCTACTTAATGATAAAGATTGCTTGACTTTCACTGGAGATAGTCTAGCAGTAGCAAGCAGATCAGTTCAGCAACAGCAGCAGTAGCAGTTTCAAGGGGATTGTTTTACCTCCAATATAACAACTCATTTTGGCTTGTTTAAAGGCTTGAAAATATGTCTAAATATTTATCAAGTGAGGCCCTAAAGTTACAGAACCACATCACCTAGCATCAGCTTTTATCCAGCTCAAGTACATTAGAAATACCCTTTGATCCAATAGATTTCAAGGTGCTATACTTTACTGATCAGCCTGCCTAATCTAGATGTAAGTAGCTATAAATCACCTCTAAAGTCATCATTAGCAGTCCTTGAGAGTGTTTTTAGCTCGACACATCAGTAATGGAGATTAGCAAGGGCAATAGGTGTTAAGGATCAAGGGTTAGCTACTGTTTTTAGGCTATTTGACTCAAACCTGTTTTTCTATTTTAGTCCTTTGGCACATTTAGTTTTAGCCATTGTATATGTGAGTAAGGTTGAGTATATAAGCCTTGTTTTTCACTGTAAGCATCAAAATTATGATATATGAAAGCATCAATTGCTGATTCAAGCACAAACTCTCTAAACATCTCTCTAAACTTTATCTTGTTGGAGGTGTTTAGTGAGTGGGTTCTTTATCTGATCTTCTGGTGCAATTGCTTTAGGAAGGTTGGTGGTGAATTCTTTCAGTCTTGATTGGTAGAACCATCCTTTATTCCAGGACATATCCTCCCATGTTGAGTTGCTAGGTTTGGTCTATGCCAAGCTTGCAAGTTTAGCATACATCATCTAGTATCAGAGCCCAACTTTGATCCTTGGTGATTTCCTCTTTATTTGTTACTCTTCTTGTTTCATTCTAAGTTCACTTCTCTTGCTTGCAATATGGAAATTGTTATTTAGCTATAAAAGAACCCCGATAGCCAAACACAATCCAACTACAAAGCACCAAACTCTAAAAAAAAAAAAGCAAACCTCTTATCTTACCTTAAACAGCATGACTGAGAGGGAAAACACTTCTCCCCTTCCTCTACAGCCTATTAGAGTTCCTAGAGGCCTATATCTGGAACATGCTCATGAACTCAGAAGGAATAGGGTAATCCTAGAAATGTAAGAGAACATTGGAGCCCTTACTGCTCAGATATAACAACTCATGAATCAGCCAAAAGGCAGGGATAGAGAGCCACCTCAGGACCCTCCTAATGATTCTAATCCTTCCCTTGATTCCCACTATGGTAGTAGCTCTTCTAATGGGGATGTTAGGCTCAGGAGAAGGCGAGTGCGTTGAGATGATCTTAAGGATCTCAGAATAAAGGCACTTGAGTTTGATGGGAGCCTAAAACCTGAAGATTACCTTGAATGGGTGCAAGCCATGGAGAGGATCATTAAAATCGAGGAATATTATGGGAAAAAGGCCTTCAAGCTTGTTGTTTTGAAACTAAAATAGCATGCATCACTCTGGTATGAGAACCTGAAGAGAACCAGAGCCTTGGAAGGAAAATCCAAGATCAAAGCTTAGGTTAAGCTTAAGAAACACCTGGACAAAATGTTTCTGCCAGCCACCTACAAATAAGAACTCTACTTGAGAGTCACTTCACTATAACAAGAAAGCGTAAAGGTTAAGGAATACATTAGGGAGTTCGAGCAGCTTCAAATTAGATGTAGCTTGAGGGAAGAACCCGAGCAGACCATTGCTAAGTTTCTCAAGGGTCTTAACCCTACTATTTTGGATAAGGTTGAGCTACAACCTTTCTGGACTTTTGAAGATACCTGCAAGCTAGCTGTTAAGGTTGAAAAACAACTTAAGTCAAGAAGGGTTTACCCTTCTGGCCCTGCCAAGCTAGTTGTTCCAGCCAGAACTTTCAACTCCTACAGACCAGACCCTACTCCCAAGGAAGACAAAGACAAAGGGAAGGGTAAGGAGTTAGCTAAGGAAGCTCCTAAAGGATAGAAGAAATGCTTTAAATGCCATGGATATGACCATTTCCAAGCAGACTATCCTAACATAGGGGTTCTAGCCATCAGAGAGATTGAAGATCTTGATCAGATGGAGGTGGAGGTAGAGGAAGATGAGGACACTTCTGATGAGGAAGGAGAGACCTCCTACTTGCCACCTGAAGAAGGTGAGATGCTTATGATTAAGAGGGTACTTCATGACACTAAAGTCCCACTATAAGCCAGTCAAAAAGAGCAAATCTTTCACTCCAGATGTAAAGTAGCTGACAAAACCTGCAATCTAATTGTAGATGGAGGGAGTTGTACTAATGTAGCCTCCACTAAGATGGTCAACAAGCTAAAACTAGCTACCATTGAGCACCCTACGCCGTACACATTGTAATGGCTCAAGAAAGGTAATAAGGTAACAGCCTCTAAATAGGCCTTAGTTGCTTTTTTAATTGGGGAACATAGAGATGAGGTGATGTTTGATATACTGTCTATGGGTGCTTATCATTTATTTCTTGGTAGGCCTTGACAGTATGATAGAGATGTAACCCATCATGCTCAATCCAACACCTATTCTTTTAAACTAAAAGGCAAGAAAATGATATTAACCTCTTTAACTCCAAGCTAAACACTCAAAATTGAAATTTAGAAGGGGAAACACAAGGATAGTGCCTTGCTTATCAATGGGGAAAGAGTGAAAAGGGCTATTTCTGAAGGAAAATCCTTATTTACAATTCTTATGGTGGAATCTACCCCTAATTCAAATCCCACAGCCTTTCATCCCTTAGTCTAGCCTTTACTATAAGAATTTGAGGATGTTTTTCCTCAAGACCTGGCCCGTGGTCTTCCTCCTAAAAGAGGTATTGAACACCAAATAGACTTGGTTCCTAGAGCCCCTCTACCTAACAAACCTGGTTACAGATGCAAACCCACTAAAACCAAAGAATTGCAAAGGCAGGTTCAGGAGTTAATTGACAGAAGTCATGTGAGGGAAAGCATGAGCCCATGCTCAGTTAAAGAGAGATTGTAGTTGGAGAATGTGTGTTGACAGCAGGCCATCAACAACATTACTGTCAAGTATAGATACCCTATTCCTAGACATAATGATATGCTAGGTGAGCTCTATGGTTCCAAAATTTTCTCCAAGATTGATCTCAGAAGTGGTTATCATCATATCAGAATAATAGAGGGAGATGAATGAAAGACTGCTTTCAAAATAAAACAAGGGTTATATGAATGGCTTGTTGTACCATTTATGTTGTCAAATGCCCTTAGCACTTTCATAAGGCTAATGAATGAAGTGCTCAGACCCTATGGTTATATACTTTGATGATATACTTGTCCATGGTAAGAATGAGCAAGACCACATCCAGCATTTGAAGCAAGTCTTCTCTACACTTAGAGAACAGAAGCTATATGGGAAGCTAGAGAAATGTGAGTTATTTGTTCCAAGGGTCATATTCCTTGGGTCTGTGGTCTCCTGTGATGGTATACAGGTAGATGAAGCTAAGGTTCAGGTAATCAGATCGTGGCCAGTTCCAAACTCAGCCACAGCTATTAGAAGTTTTCAGGGCCTAGCTTCCTTTTATTTTAACTCAATCATGGCTCCTATCACAGAATGCATGAAGAAAGGTAGTTTCTCTTGGCCTCCAGCAGCCCAGAAGGCCTTTGAGACCATCAAGCAGAGATTTTATGAGACACCTGTCCTAGCCTTGCTCAACTTTGAGGAATTATTTGTGGTAGAGTGTGATGCTAGTGGAGTGGGCATTGGGGCTATTCTGACTCAACTCAGAAAGAATTGGCCTATTTCAATGAAAAACTCAGTGGTCCCAAACTCAATTATTTAACATATGACAAAGAATTCTATGCAATAGTGACGGCATTGAGTCACCGGAGTCATTATCTCAAACCTAAGGCATTTGTTCTTTACTCTGATCATCAGGCCTTAAAATTCCTCAATGGCTAGCCCAAGCTCAATGTTAGACATGCTAAGTCGATTGAGTTTCTGCAAGCCTTTGCCTTCTCTACCAAGCCTAAGAAGGGCACTGAAAATATAGTGGTTGATGCTCTTTTCAGGAGGTATGCTTTGATCTCTATTCTGAGAGCAAAGCTTTTGGGTTTACAAGCCATGCAAGCCTACTACTCTGAAGATCCATCATTTCAGGACTTGATAAAGGACACCCCAACTCAAGGTCCTTACACACTGCAATAAGGTTTCATATTCAAGGGAAACAAGTTATGTGTTCCAGCTTATCCTTTGAGAGAGCTACCGGTGAGGGAAGCACATAGAGGATCACTTGCTGGCCACTTTGGCTTGAATACAACCCTGGACATCCTCAGGAAGAACGTCTTTTGGCCTAAAATGGGAGAAGATGTTCATAGGGTTGTATCCAGATGCTCTATCTGCCAGAAAGCCAAAATTCAGTTCCATCAAGGCCTTTACACCCCACCACCAGTTCCATCAAGCCAAAATCTTTTTGGATGTTCAAGTGTTTTTCAATAAAAATTGAATTGTTTTTCAAAGTTTTCCCCACCCCCACACCTAAATCGCACAATGTCCTCATTGGGAGTGGGAAGAACCATAAAAATCCAAAATAAAACCGAAAAAGAAAGAAATAAAAAGAAGACTCAAAAACAAAAAGGACATGACTCTAAAACTCAAAAAGAAACCAAGAAAAATAAAATACAGCAACAAATATATACAAAAGGAAACAAAATTAAAAAGAGAAGATAAAAAGAAACGAGTATACCAGGTCAGGTGCAGAATTACACCTAAGCTATAGCCTCACTCAGATAAGGTCCATGGAGCATCAGCCACTCCATTACAAATCACAAGCTGTTATTCAAATCAAAACCCAGTAATGCACGTAGCAGCTTATCATATAACGAAGACCAACTCTCAAGAAGATGGAAACAGAAAGAAGCAAAGAGTTGGAACCATAAAGAGTATATCCACCATGTCAATTCAGCACAAGTAACGGCCCGTTTCAACTTATCGAACTGGTAAGCCCAAACACCAAACAGGCAGACGTATTCAAAAGTAGCCAGGGAAGAGGTCATCGGCCTAGAAAGGTGATCAGCATGAACAAATGGTCTGGGCAACGTAGTGGGTTCGAAATTCACAAGTCCTTTAAGTTCAATATGCTTACGCTTATGAGTCTGGTCTAAATCAAAATTCTCAATAACAATGGTCTGAGACTCAACAAATTCAGGCTTGCGAGATTCAAGAAGGAGGTCAACTTGGAGCGGGTGAAAAGAAAAAGATTCATATTCAGCACATAGGTCCACATCCAAACTCACATTGATGTCAAAACAAAATCAGTCATATTCAACAGGGAATGACTCAGGAGGCATGAGAGGGTCGAACGAAAATGATTCATATTCAGCATAAAATCCCTCATCAAGACTTGCAGTAATATCAAACCCACATGAAAAAGGTTCATATTTCACAGACAAAATATCATCATCAAAGTCCAAAATGGTGGGTTCAATGTCCTTTTCACGTGACTCCTGTGAAATAGCATTTGAGTCATCTAAATCATGAAACTCAACTATAGATGGGATGCTCATATCTAACTCACCAGTATGCTCAGAATCCTGACCCTCTTTAGACTCAGAAGATTCATCACAAATGGTGGGTGGATCGGCATAAACTAGGACATCCTCAATGACATCCGTAGGTGAGCTAAATTCAGGTACAAGGGCAGGGGATAGAGACAAAGGGGAGTCACCCTCTTGATCTAAACTAGACAAAGGTATCTCTGTATTCAAGTTAGGTCTAGTAGAATAAGAGGGTTCAAAATCATCATAAAGACTAACTTTAGGTTTAGGAGATCCTAAATTAGAGTCAGACTCATTATATGGCTCCCTATTCTGATTAAAACAGTGAGAATATTCAGTAATTCTCACTTTCATAATCTCTAACATCTTATCAGTCAATTCATTAATTCTCTTTTCCATACTTGCACACGTAGCATCATGATACGGACAAGAATAAACATCATGACAAGAAGATTCATAATAACCGCACCAAACAGGAGGCACAGAAACAGGAGAGGGGTCATAGAAGTCTATCGAGTGATCTCGGGGGTAAGGATTGGCAGGAAAAACAGACTCATCATGAGTTGGGTATTGTAAATTCGGTCTAGCTTGTTCAAATGCATAATTATCCCAAGCTAAATTCTCAAAGAAGTCCCAAACCTCATCTTGAGTTCTAGATAATAATCCTAGCAAACCTCCGGGGCACCACATAGACTCAACAACACCCTTAAATTCAGCATTGAGACCCAAAACTATGACCTCACAAATTTCCCATTTTTCAAAAGTTTGATTCAACTGAGCATGGTAAACATTAAGCCTAGACAAATAACGCCAAAAAGATTCATGCTCAAATTGTGGGAAATTGAAAATTGGCATTTTTGAAGCTTTTTTTTTTTTTGGCTGAAAGAAAAATGACTCTAGGACACTAATTACAAACTAATGACTAAACAAAAACAAGAGACTCAAATAATTAAATGAACGAAACAAAATAAACTAATAAAAATAAAATTATATTACCAAAACAAAAGAAAGATTGAAACGACAAAGCACAAAGCATGAGCATCATTTGTATGGGTTTTTTTTTTTTTCCAAGGACAACAAGAATAGAAAATAGAAAATAAACAAAAGCCCTCAACAAGTAAAGACTAACCAGAAATTGCTTTGTTTTTTTTTTTCTCTTTTTCTTTTCCCTGCACAAACACCAAATTGGTTAGAATTGTTTTTTTTTTCCCCAAGCAAGAAAGAACAAATCAAAATCAAAATGAAACTAAGCTAAAGCAAATCAAAACACGAACTGACTTCAACAATCCAACATAATCCAAACTAAAGTACTAAACAAAATAAAAACTCAATCAAAACCTACTATCACGAAAATAAAACTAAAACGAAATTGACGCAAATGACTCGAATGACTAGACTATGACTCGAAGCAACCTAATCTCACAACGCCATCCCCGGCAACGGTGCCAAAAACTTGTTGTGAATTTCCGCAAGCGTACGGTTAACATTGTAATGTTTGTGGTATCGTCCTCAGGGATGATTGTGAAATTAGGTTGCTAACTTGACTAGATTAGTAACTAAGGTAACTTAACACAAACAACAGATTGTATACTAAACTTTAAACCTAAAAGCAAGCTAATCCATTGTATATGGTTTAATGTTGAGAAATTCGAAACAACCAGAATATGAACAACCAGAATATATGGTTTAACTTTGAACCTAAAATCGAACATCAAAACCTAAAATAACAACCAGAATATGAACAAAGCTAAATTGCATCAGAAATTCGAAACTAACAGGGTAAAAATTGCATCCAGATTTACCAACTAGAAATAAGGGAATCGAATAGGGGAGTAGACGACACCAACGAAAGGGCTTCTGAACGCAACAAATTCGAACGAACCAACAAACTTGAATCAACAAATTCAGATGAAGCAGAGCAGCAGGGAAAGGGGACAGAATCGAAACAAACCTGACTGAACCGCAATTTGCAAACCAAAAATCAGATCTGGGAATCAAATTAGAAACAGAAACAGCTAATCTCATACTGAGAAATCAAGATCTACAATTTGAGATTAAAATAAGAAAAATTGAATTAAAGCCCTAAATCTCTAAAATTGCACTTGTATGTCTTGCTACCATTAAAGCTGAAACTAAAACTAATAAACCTAAATCCTAAAATCATACCCCAAATTGCCGCAACCCTTCAATTTATACCCAACATGGTCGGCTCTTGGTTCATTGATGAAGCAAGCACTCGACGGGTCTAGGAGATGAAGTAACGGCCGATTGCCATTAATGGGGAAGTGGGAAAATGAAGAAGAGAGAGACTGAGGAAGGCTGTGTGGAAAAAGACGAATTGCCATGATGGTTTTGGGTGTGCATAACCGAAGAAGAAGAAGAAGGGAAACAGGAGGTCGGGCTTTGCTGGGCATCGGGTTCTCTAAGAACCCAGGGGAAAGGGGAGAAGAAAGAAAGGGAGGAGAGAGAAAATGAATAGGGGGTAAGGACTGGCTTGGTCACGTGCTGCACGCGTGATCCGATTTTATTTATTATTTTTTCCTCCTTTTTTTTGGTTTGGGTTTGAATCAATCTGGCACAGTTCTTCATCTTTCAGCATTCCTTCGTCTCTTTACCATACTTTTACCGAATTTATTGAAACTCTGTAAAATAAAATAAAATCAAATAAAAACCTAAAAATAATAATTATTTCGAGGATAAATTAGGCAGAAAGGTACTGTAAAAATAGCACATTTTTAGCGCTAATAAAGGCCTTGAAAAGATGTCAGCATGGATTTTGTGGTAGCTTTGCCAAGGACACAAAGGGGTAGAGACTCAATTATGGTAGTAGTTGACAGGTTCACCAAGATGACATCCTTTGTAGCCTGTCACAAGATAGATGATGCCTCTCATGTTGCAGATTTATACTTCAAGGAAATCATCAGACTTTATGAGTAATAGAGACACCAAGTTTCTGTCTTACTTTTGAAGGAATCTATGGCACTTGCTGGGACTAAATTGCTATACAGCACCACCTGCCATCTTCAGACTAATAGTCAAATTAAGATCACAAATAGGGCCTTATCTACCCTCCTTAGGACCTTGGTCCAGAAGAACCTGAAGGAATGGGTTCTCAAGCTCTCTCATGCTGAATTACCTACAACAGAACCCCAGTTAGAGCTACTGGTTATTCTCTATTTGTGGCCCTATATGAGATCAACCCCCTCATTCCCATTGATCTCCTTCCACTGCTTACTAATTGCAAGGCCAGTTTTGAAGCTGACCAAAGAGCTAAGGAAATGAAGAAACTGCATGAGTAGATTAGAACTCATATTGAAAAGATTAATGAGGCCTATAAGGCTAAGGCCAAATAGACCAAAAGAGGAGTTGAGTATCAGCCTGGAGATCTTGTTTGGCTCTACCTTAGAAAGGAAAGGTTCCCCACAAGGAGAAAAAGTAAGCTGATGGCCAGAGGAGATGGACCTTTCAAGGTCCTAGCCAAGGTGGGGACTAATGCATACAAGTTGGAGCTACCTGTGGACATGGCTACCTCTGCCACCTTTAATGTGGGAGATCTTAGCCCCTATGTGGAGGATGATATTGGTTATGGGAATTTGAGGGAAAATTCTTTCGAAGGAGGGGAGGATGATGCATACCAGGCCTCAATTTAAGACCCTTAATCTGAGCATAGAAAGATCTTACTCACTGATCACTCCATTGACCCATTCTATGAAGGAAAATAATGTAATCTTGAGGCTTGCTGAGGGAGTTCCCCACTTTATTGGACACCCTAAGTATCCTCATAAACAACGATGTTTCTTTTGGGGCTAGCTAGCAGCCCTAGTTTATTATAGTTTTAATAAAGATCAATTGCAGTCCAGTGCATTTTGAGTTACTCCAACAGCTACTAGTGAATCAATTTCAGTTAAGGAGTATTAGTTTCATTTTTAGACAGTAACCTAGCTCATTTATTAGCTCATGACCAGCTACTCAATGATAAAGGTTGCTTGACTTTTACTGGAGACAGTCCAGCAGTAGCAAGCGTATCAGTTCAGCAACAGCAGCAGTTTCAAGGGGATTGTTTTGTCTCCAACATTGCAACTCATTTTGGCACGTTTAAGGGCTTGACAATATGTCTAAATATTTATCAAGTAAGGCCCTAAAGTTATGGAACCACATCACCTAGCATAAGCTTTTATCTAGCTTAAGTACACTGGAAATACCCTTTGATCCAATGGATTTCAGGGTGCTATACTTTGCTGACCAGCCTGCCTAATCTTGATATAAGTAGCTGCTAATCATCTCTAAAGCCATTGTTAGCAGTCCTTGAGAGTGTTTTTAGCTTGACACATCAGTAATGGAGATTAGCAAGGGCAATTGGTGTCAAGGATCAATGGTTAGCTGCTGTTTTTAGGCTATTTGACTCAAACCTGTTTGCTGTTTTAGTCCTTTGGAATATTCAGTTTTAGCCATTGTATGTGTGAGTAAGGTTGAGTATATAAGCCTTGTTTTTCATTGTAAGCATCAGAATTATGACATATGAATGCGTCAGTTACTGGTTCAAGCACAAACTCTCTAAACATCTCTCTAAACTTTATCCTGTTGGTGGTGTTTAGTGAGTGGGTTCTTTATCTGATCTTCTGGTGCAATTGCTTTAGGAAGGTTGGTGGTGAATTCTTTCAGTCTTGGTTGGTGAAACCCTCCTTTATTCCAGGACATATCCTTCCATGTTGAGTTGCTAGCTTTGGTCCATGACAAGCTTGCAAGTTCAGTATACATCACCTATATGTCCAATGTGGAATTAAGATAGTCGTAGTTCAAGAGTAAGAACATGCAGTTTGAAGGAATGATATCTTTAAAAGGGCTTTTTAAGGTAAGCTTTAGGGTTAGGGCACTGAACGATGAGAATCAGTGTGAAGGTTCAAACAAACCTCATAAAATTCCCAAGTGTGCATGGGTGAAGTTAGTGTGAATCATCAATTTCTTTCTTTCTTTGTTCTTCTTCTTTTCAAGCTTTTGTTTTCATTCTTCTCTTGTCTTTTTCTTAGTTTCTTCTTTTTAATCTGTTTTCTCCTTAGATGGGATTGTTTGTGCCTAAGACTCTTTTTTTGATTGCAAATCTTGATGTTACGCATGTCACATTCCCACTTCCTAGTTAGGTCAGATGTAGTTATGAAAGAAATATTATCTCATTTGAAGGCTCGAAGGGGTTTTAAGTGATAATTTATTAAGTTTGATAAAGGTATTAATGTGGGTTACCAAAGAAGGCCTCCTATCTTAGGCATGTCAATCAAAGCTACGTAACTTAATGAAAATAAATCTCTGATTTTTCCCTTTTTCAGATGATGGATTGAAATCCTCAGTCTATTTTCTTATTTTGTCTCTGTCCTTCCTCTTTTGCGTAGCTTGCCTTGAGAGGTTTTCAAGCTAGTTTCCTTCTTTTTTTGGGGGGGGGTTTAACCTGGATTCATCATAAGATATAATTATTCTATGCAAAACAAAAGAACAAATGGAGGGAATGATTTTATTGATAAATCAAGACTACATCAAACTTGGACTTATGATGGAAAAGAAAAGCAGGCGACTCAATATATGAGTATAAGCTAAGCATCACCAAGACACATCATGTCCTTTAAATTCAACAAAACTTAAGGCCTCTTGTGTGAAGTCTGTTCTCCATAGTTGTCTCATAATCCATAGACACATAAGGGAATATGGACTTTGGGCTTAAATCTACCAATACTTCATCTGTAAAATAGATGGGCCCAACCCTTAGCTCTAGTGGTTTGAAATTGCTAAAATGCTATCATGCAAACAAAGTATGTTGTTGTAATTGTTGAGTTCTTGAGTAGCCTTAGGTAAAGGGAGTTAGCTTGATTTAAACATGGTTTTTAACTTATTCTTGAAGCCCCAACAATCCTCAGTATCATGGTCACTTGCTCGGTGGTATTTACAATAGCTATCGGGTCTCAGTTCCTGGATTCCATGTGTTTTAGGTCTCTAGTTTGATTGGTAGGAGGTTGATACTGCCCTTAGAAAGTAAGTGTTCTAGTGTTTGAGTATATGTTCAATAGTTGTGCATTCGGTGTAGCGGGCACCTTCTTGTTTGTCAAGGCATTATATTTCTTATGACTGTTCTTATGGTTGCCCCTCCAATTATTAGTAGCTTTTATGTGTGTTTCTCTAGCTAGCTCTTCTTCCACAAGCATGCCGACATTCCTCAATGTTGTGAAGTTTTTGAATGGTATGAACCTTAGGTGTTGCTTGTGTTTAGGCTGTAGCTTCCTGATAGATACACTTAATCAACCTCTGAGGTTTGGTCTACCATATGGACGGCATTTACCCTCCATCGAGGAAGAAAATCAGAAAAGCTTTCCCTTTTCTCCCGCTTGATCACTTCCAAGTCCCTGAGTGTAATTTGTAGGTCAGTATTGTATAAATACTAGCGTAAAAATTTCTTACAAAGATCATTTTGATTCGTGGCATTTCATGGGTCAACAACATTATACGACCTCATTACATTCTTATCAAATGTCCAATGAAAAATGATGCGAAAGATATCCTTATACAATGCCTTTCAAAGTCACAGCATTGATAAAATTTGTCACATGATGATAAGGGTTTTCAATCTCATAAAACTTAATATTCAACATAGTGAATTTTGGTGGTAACGTGCCTTCAAAATTAAATCCCACCTAATAAGTGAAGTAGCTATTAAACAATGATGAGTTTTTAAGTAATTGTACTATACAATCTAGTCGTGGACCAGATTCCAGGAAATTCTTTAGGTGTCCTTGATAAGGGTTTAGAGTGTAGCGGCCATCAGTTTTATCTTCTTTTTGCTTTCATCCGTCATAGCTTGCATTCTTTCCAACATTTTTCATTTCTTGGGCCATTTCACTGTATGCCATTAGGATGGGTAAAGGATTGAACTTTGACTTTGGCCTTGGTCTTGCAAGTGGAGTTTCCACAGTTTTTTCTCGGGATAAAAGCCTCCTGATTTATGGACTTTGCAAGTGGACTTTGCTAGTTTCTTCTTGGGATTTGTGGAGTTTAGGTGTTCTTGATAAGGGTTTAGAGGAATGAAATGTTATAGAGGTGAATAATAAAAATAAAAGGTCAACAACATTAGCTTTGGGCTAAAGCAAATGGCTAATGAGTTATAGTCTGGCAAGAAAGAGACAATGGCTTGGTGGGCTTGGAAGTTTAAGCTGGTATAGGAATAAATGGGGTTTAGATATTGATTTTTTACTAAAATCGGGACTTACTTTAGATTGGGCCCTAAGTTGGTCTTAGAAATTGCCTATGGGCCTAAGTTGGATCTAAATTTGGGCCTATACTAGGCCTAAACTTAACTTCGATTCGGTTTGTCTAGAATATGCTAGTTTAGGCATATGGGTAAATTTAGGTATATTCGTGCATGGATCCTAAACCTAGGGAATGGGTGCATGATTCATGAACCATGAACTTATGTATGGATTAAGTATCTAGATTCTCATTGAACTTATGCATTATGAATGACATATATGATTGGATGCAACTTAGAATGAGCTAGGTCTCTAAAGGTCTAACGAGTTACATAATGGATCTTGGGCCTAGAAGGACTCATGGCCTATGCATGATGAGGTCAAAAGATACATGACTATTTGGGCCTAAGCAACCCACAATTGATGTGTTAAGACCAGAAAACTACCTTTAGAATCTCCTAATCATGTAATAAGACCTAACAATTTTTAGAATTTCCTAATCATGTAAAGAGACTTGCAAGCTCATGACTTAACGTAATCAAGACCTAGGCTTATGATGTTGACCCTCATTTTATAACCTATGCAAGGTCTAGAAATCAGACAATTTCTGCTGCTCTTTCTTAATATAAGACAAAAACACTTGGACTTGACCTAACCTAACATGTCTAAAACTAAGTACCCCTTTGACTCGGCCAAACCAACATTTTCCTAACCTGGGTCCTAGATATAATGCTGACGTTATGAACCCTAAAGCATCAATATATGGGTCTTTGGGTATAGGTCAGTTTTAAAAGACTATTAAAGTTTTAAACATTTGCAGTATCACACACGGACATGAATTTCAATCTAATCAAAAGTTCTAAGTTCTAATTTCTAAGTGGTTTAGGTAAGGTTTAGAACAGTCCTCTCAAGGCCTGAATGGTTTGTTATCCATGGGGTGCATGGCAACACTAAAACATTTGGTTATAATGTAAGTAAGCAAATGATTACATCTCAAAAAGATTTACCTTTCCACAGTAAGGCTTAGAACAATCCTCTCAAGCACTAACAAACTCTCAAGAGCTTATAATGTGATGGTGGATGCAACTCAGAAAGACGTAAGTAAGAGAATACTAATGAAGATATAGTAAAAATGGTCAGTCCAGTCTTAGACTTATCAAATGCCTTGGAAAAATCCTAAGAATGATTAAGACAAGTGGTCTACATGATTTCCAAGGCATATCCTATAGGTATACACAATAAGGATCAATAGAGGAATCATACCCATTAAAATCTCCTAGCAACGCATTGAGCACATACATATGAAAGGGAATGTGGGAAGTAAGGGAAATAGGGCGGCGATATGGTCAAAGACTTCAACGAGAATGGGATCCATGGACTCGGGGTTAGGAGGGACACTAACAACCATAGCATCACCACATGACTCCTCAAACGAGGTCTCCATCGAATATTTCTTAACCAAGGCAAGTTCCTCTGATCAATCAAGTAAATCATCCTCATCACAAATATTCGCATCAACTTTAAAAGACTTGCCCACCATATGGCCCATGCATTGAGCTAAGGGGACAGGAAAGCATGTACAATCAAGGCATCGTTAGTGGTGCCGCTCGTTGTAGTAAGTGAGGATGGAGTAACAAGCGCCACTAAAGTTAAGGGAATGTCAATCTTTCCCTCTCGGTCTGTCAAGGGTATATTAAAAATAAAATCATACTCTAGGGGAAAAGAAGATTTATCATCATCATACAAATAACCTTACACCTAAAACAAGGTAGGCTAAGGTTGATTTCACGTGACATGTGATACTCCCTCAAATAATCTTCTAACTTAGCATTTTGCTCATTTACTGTCTCTATCATGTTCCTTAATTTAATAAAGCCTTCATCAGAAATCAAAAAATAGGGACAAGAATTTACATCATCATCATAAGATTGACAATGAAAGATCATAATATGACCATAATTAGGATGATCCTTATAAGAATCCCTAAATCGATAAAGACATGGAGATTGAGGGTGCAAATCATAAGGATTGGAGGAATGGTATGCGAAGGACTTTCTTGCATTTTTAGATTGCCATTGATGCCAAGTTAAAGAGTTAAAAAAAATCCCACATCACATCAACATTTTGAGTACAAAGGCCACCACTTATGAACTCCAAGATCGCTCGGGCTTCATGAGTTTACGCCCTTAAGCACAATTTCAAATATTTTTCATTTTTCATAAATAAAATGCATATATTGAGGACGATAATCATTCAATCTAGACAAACATTACCAAAAAGTTTATGCTCAAACTGAGGAACATGAATAATAGGTATTCTGTTTCAATCTTTTCTTATTTTTCAATGTCATTTTTTTTCAAAGTAAAGCCTAGTCTAGAATGTTCAAGCAAGCTTTGACATTGAAAAGCAACAACTCGCTGTCACTTGCGCCAAAAACTTGACAAGTCAAATACCACAAGTGCATGTTGTAGCTAGCAACCGACAAGTACAAGCCATAGGCACATGGAGTTCTGTTTGAAGTATTAAAGCTAACTTAAGCGTTTCAAGTTAGGCAAACTAAAGCATGATAAAAAAACAAAACAAAACTACGAAAACAAACATAAAAGACTTTGATTATGATTAAACATTAGATAAACAAACTAATCTAGTCAAACCCTAACTTTCCCAGGTTATGTTAACATTAACAGAAGATCGGCTGCACCATCAAAGCTCACCCAAACCCTCTTTTAGGATCAAAGGCTAGTTTTATTGTACTAATCGCCTATTTTCATGGGATTATCCTATCAGATTATAAGAGTAGCAACCTTAAACCTAGTTAGGATTTAGATATATTTTTCATGTATAAATAGTAGCTATCTTCCCTACCTGCACAAGACAATGGACCTTACCTTTTAGCATAAGTCAATTGCCCCAAAATACAAATTAAAGCTCTTTTAAACACTTCATTAAATACTTAGTAGGTGTAAGAGAAAACTCTAAATTCAAGCATAAATAAGGTAGGTTAAGGCCTAAACAAAATCTTAAGAGATAATCACAACCACAACTCACAAATTTAAGCGTAATTAAGTATTAAAAAACAAGCAAAACCAAAGAACAGTAAGATTAGCAACAAACTATAAAGCATGAAATTAAAGAGAGGGGAGAAGAGAAACTTATGCTTGAATCTTCAAATCAATAATCCTACACATAATATACAACAATCTAGTGTAAATTACTCCACCTAACAGGTTTTAGGTGGCTAGCATAAACCCTAATCAAGCCCTGAAAGACCCAATTAAAAAAAAAGGCTATCCCTAAAAACAATTACAAATTGCGCATTATTCTCTGAAGTCAGTTGGCAGGTGTTGTATGACCATGCACTTTTGTTGGGCAGTGGTGCAACCCTCCAATTGTCACTGTTCAATAAGATGCACAATCATGCACTTTGCATGGGCAGTTGTGCATGCTATCCACTTTTTAATCAATTTTAGAAATTTTGTACGGTCGTGCAAATGCACGGTAAGCCGTGTAATGCTTGAAACTTCATTCTTTACTTCTTAAAGGTCTCACTTACTCCTGAACTCTTTTCCTTAAGGTCAATCAGTGTGCCTTGCTCATCTTTCAATCATTGATCATAGATTCTCTCAAATTTGGGCAAAAATACGATATTTTGAGACTATTTCTGGTGAGTTTGGGATCAATATTATTTTCTAAAATATAAATAACACTGAATAACAATCTCAGAAGTTAGAATTTATTACTATATTTTAGAGCCGAACAATGCCTAAGAAATCTGATTTAGGGGCATGAAGATGTATGCTTAGAGACAGAGATGAATTCAAAAAGGGAGTTCCATGTAAACTAAGCAATGACAATTCTATTAATTTTTGGCTGGAGAATTGGTGTGCAACTGATTGCCCACACAATCTACTTGATAAGAATAACAATAGTCAAATTGACACACAAATTAGAGTGTCCAGGTTCCTTTACCCTGTGAAAATCTTCTATGTCCAGCAACTACAAATATTAGTTGATGATGAATGTCTATAAATGACGATAGCTATCCTATTTCTCAAAATCACATCATGGATTCCCTATATTAGGGACTATTGGCACGTTGTCAATTTTACACCAATACCGCCTTTTAGGATGCCCACCGAGGTGGTATGGTTCATGTCTAGTATTAGAAATTTAGATGGACCTAGAACCTAAGTATAATACCAAAGCTCAAAGTATTTTTTTTAGCAATTTTGTCATGACTTCCTTCTGACTGGAGGCACATTACTCAAGAGTGGTCTTAACTTAGATTCAATGTGTCACCTTCGTAATGAGGAACTGGAGGACAAAACATACCTACTAGTCCAATATTAATTGGTGAAAGTAGTTTGGGATGCAACCTTCCTCTACAAATGCCTATTTGTTGACTTCTAACACCCTAATGCATTCGTACTCCTCAATCTCTATCACAACTTCATAATTGTGTCTCTGAAGTTAGATGAATAGAGTTCAAGGATTAATATGGAGTACTTGAAAATTTAGAAATAGTTTGTTCCGAAATGAATCCTTTAATTTCATTCCCAGATTATTAGGAGCAAAAAAACCATGCATAGACTGATGTATTAACCACAAACTCGCACAAAATATTCAACATCCTAAACTTCCCACCCTTCAAAACAAACAACAATGGTCGTGAGGGATTAGCTTGGAGGAAACCACTTGGTGTGTTTGTCAAACTCAATTTTGAAGGATCCAAATCATCATCAGGAGCATGAGGAGGCCATATTATTCATCTATAGGATAATAACTTCATGCAAGTAGTAACATTCAACTTAGGATCAACATCAATTTTATTAGCAGAAGTAATAATAATGAGGGATGGAGTCAAAGTAGTAGTTAAAATAGGCTACACTCATGTCTAAAAAAAACAAAGCTTATATCATACTCCTAAGAGTATATACTCTTACAAGCCACGTCAGCACCACATATTAAAAATTGTCTATATGATAAATACACGAAGAGAAAAAACATATATATATATATATATATATATATATATATATATATATATATATATATATATATATATATGGGGCAAGTGAGAGTGCACACTCCTAAATGTATAATGTACATTACCAAAAAAAATCAAGGGAGATAACAAAATGCTCATTTAAGCACTCCGAGGAAAATTTAGATAACTTAGGAGATCCAAGTGCTTATTGAAGATACTTCTATTTTCTTACAATCATGTACCAGGGTTAAAATATCACATAGATTCAAGAACTTTAAGGAAAAATTCAACGTATCAAATCCACAGTTATTTGAAACAGTATCCCATAGACAACACTATGAATGAACTATGGGAAAAAAAAAAAGTACCTCCATATTCTTTTCGAATTGTAAGAAGTACTTGTATTTATTGTTGAAATATGCTAAAAGTTGTTGAAACATGATGAAACATAATTAAACATGCTCAAACATAAAGAATGGTTGAAAAAAATACAATTAAGTATTTTCAATAAGTAATTAAAAGTGCTTAATTATGTTAAATAATGCTAAATTATGCTAAAAATTACTAAATACTAATGATGAGTATTACTGATAAGTCGAAAAGAACATGTCCTGCTTAACGTGTATTGCTTAACTTCTTTTAAACAGAAGAGGAGAAATAAAAATAAAATAAAATAAAAGAACTTCGCCGGCTAAACCTAAGTAGAGGGTAACATCTTAGCCCACTTATTCGGACCTTTGAAGCAGGCAAGCAGTTAGTCCATTGGATCCGAATTCACAATGTTCAAACGCTGCTCCAATGGCGGCATTTTCGAAACCCTTCTCTCTCTCCATCTCAAACGTCTGGTTCTCTATTCCACATCTTCAGCAACTGTCAGTACTCCTTCTCAAATGGTGAATTTGATGGTGAACTCACTGGGTTTCTCAAAGGAGGAAGCAGTTGCTGCGTCGAAAAAGGTTCGTGCCGTAAAGAACAAATTGTCTAGAAAACCTGATTTAGTTGTTGAATTCTTGAAACAACGTGGCTTAAGCATTCCTCAGATTAAAAAGCTTATATCTTCGTCGCCGGAAGTGCTACTGTTCAAGGTTGACAGAACCCTAGCACCCAAATTTAATGCTTTGCAAGAATTGGGTGTCACGGGTTCTGATTTGGTTCGTATTTTATCGACGAATACTTCAATTCTTAGAAGAGGATTAATTACCCATGTTGTTCCTATGATGAATTTGCTAAAATCAATAGTGGGCAGTCATGAGAATTTCCTAACAGTTTTGAGGAGGTCATATTGGTTGATGTCTTGTGATGTTGATACGATTTTAAAGCCCAATCTGGAGTTGTTGCGCAGTCATGGGTTTTCTGATGAAAGAATCCGGAAACTAACGGTCTTTAATCCTGAATTTTTGGGGCATGATCCCAAAAAGCTTGGAAATATACTGCATAGAATTGAAAATGAGTTTGGGATTCCTCGTGATTCATCTGCATTTGAGGGGGCAATTGTCTTGCTGGCTTCATTGAGTGATAAAACTCTGAAGTCTAAGTATCAGATTTTCAAGAGCTATGGTTGGACGGATTTGGACATCATGACCACAGTGAGGAAACTACCAAGGTGTTTGATGTTGTCGGAGAAAGTAATCCGAACCCGGTTGGACTTTTTCTTGAATGAGTTGGGATGTGAGCCAACTTACGTAGCTTCCCGCCCTTATTTGTTGGCGTATAGCATGGAGGACAGGGTAATGCCAAGAAATGCCTTTTTGCAGGTTTTGAAGGAGAAGAAACTTGTCAAACAGATCAGCATCCTATCTGCTGTATGTACATGTGAGCGTGAGTTCCTGGAGCAGTATGTAATTCCCTACAAGAATGTGTTTCCTGAACTATGTGAAGCATACATTTGTAGGAAACAGGGCCATTCTTCTGTCAAGGCAATTTGTTAGACGACATCAACAGGTTATATGCGATCAAATCATCTGCCTTATTCATGGGCTGTTATCTGAATGTGGAGAATTCTGAAGATAAGTGACAAGGTGTTGAGCTTTTCTTCTGAGCCACGTGGTGAAGAAGCCTTTGTAACTTGTTGATAATTCAGATTGATTATCATACAGAAATAGAGCTAGCAATCTTGAAGAGACTAGTGGAATTTGCAATCGAGTGGTAATGTCTACAGTTCATTGGCGGCTTTGTGTGCATTAGAAGGTTGTCTGTCATTTGCAATTTAATACCTATAGTTCTTGCTACTCTTGTTTTGTTTATGAAATCTAGGGTCAGTTCAGGTTTTAGTTTTCGCTTCTTCGGCATGAAGCAGATTTGTATCCATTTAACTTTCAGGCCAAGTGATTTGTTGTTAAAGCACCATTGTTTTCGAATCACTTGATTGGCAATTGTTACATCAGTCAAGGACTGGTGACGTTATTCATCTGTTTTTTTTAATTACCTGAATGTGCATATCTGTCAGGTCTCCCAGATACTTGGATAAGTGCTATATTACATGAAAGTGCTCTCATACATACATGAAACTAGCTGGATGCCTACCCTTTTTTTCATTTTGTGATAAGAATGGGGAAGCTTGCCTATTATCATGACTGGATGGAATTGCTACATCAGTTGAGGACTAATAACATCATCGATCTCTGGTTACAATTCTCAGAATCTGAATAGGTGTTAGGTCTCCTGGATGCTTGGATACAAGTATTATATTGCATAAAGATGCAGTTACATATAAATAAAGCTCACTGGATGCCTACCTTTTTTGTCATTTTGTGATAAGAATGGGAAGCTTGCCTATTACCATGACTGGAGTCACCGAATGGAGCTGTTATATCAGTTAAGAACTAATGGTATCATTGATTTTTGTCACAATTCTCAGAAATGGAATAGGTGTTAGGTCTCCTAGATAGTTGGATACAAGTATCCTAGTGCAGAAAGATGCTCTTACATACACACACGACTCGCTGGATGCCTACCTCTTTGTCGTTTTGTGATAAGAATGGGAAGCTTGTGTATTGTCGCAAGAATCACAATTGTGGCAAGCTATGGTTCTAGATGTGGGGTTATAGATCCAACATTATGGCTTAGCTTTTGAGGAATGGAATAGTTCAAATAGCTATGAACTATAAATTTCCAAATGCATTCTAAAGTGGTTTGACATGCCTTGAGTATATTGTTGTGCATATTGGTTGTTGATTTGTTATAATACCGTCTCTCAGCTATGCAGTTGCACTACAAATACTGATTTGTTTGTTTGTTTGTTTGTTTGTTTTATCCGGCTTCATGGCTTATCTTTTCGGAAATTGAGGGGAAGGGATAATGAGAACGAAGCAACAAGTCCTCTGTAACCCCGTGCTTTGTTAGTCTTTCAAGCTTCTGAACATTACCTGTGTTGGTTTCATCGTGGCAGGGGTAAGGCTGCATACGTCCCGATCAACCATATTCTGCTTACTGGATTCACAAGCAGTTCATTTCTCCCCCTTCTTCGTCCCGTCACGGTCCTAGATGTCCAGTAATGGTCATTTCTCGGACTCATAGGATAGTTTCATAACAGAACAAGTGAACTTTAGCTACTTTTCCATATTTTCTATGGCCTTATTTCTTGATTTCACTAGATAAAACAGTAGAACAAGTTGCCATTTTGGTGAAGCAGTTGATTATTAGTTGCTTCTTGAGTTATTCAGATTTTTTTTGGGTGGAAGTTGTAAACATGAGCAGCTGAGGCGGTGTTGATGTCCTTGGGCTGCTGTTCTTCTCCTTCCAGCTGTAAGTGTCGTTTAACCTAGGGAAGTTAGGTTCGTGAAAGCCTGTGCTAATCTGAGGCAAGCTACATTTGCGGTGATCTTCCTTGTAGTCTGCAGATCATATCTTTTTGCAAGAAACTACAACACAATCATTGTTCAGGTCAGGACGTTTCTCCCTATTTTGAATTCAGGTTGGTCACTCAGTTTCTTTTATTTCTGTTTTTATTTCTATCTTTATTTTTGTTGGTCTGTTTGTTTTGGTTATCGCATTTAACAATATCAGACCTTTCTGAGGCAGTATAGTGGATGACTCTGCATGTTCTCTGTTTTTGAGGTATTTGATCTTGATGCCATGCCCCACATTAGTCTATTGGAATCGTGCCCGCATAGGTAAGGCCCTTTACATCTAGATCTCCCTAGACCTTACGCAAGCGGGACCCCCACTGGGAGTTGTTGTTATTATTGTCATTGTTGTTGCCATGCCCCCACATTACTCAGCGTGGAACTATTTGTGATTTGAGGTGATGGCTAACCACTGACACGATTATTTTAGTTTGTGTATGAAGAACTATAAGTCTGTAAGTGTTTTTCATGACGGTGCTTTGAGGTGGTGTTCAGCATCTTAAATGATTGCTTTAGTTTGCTTGCAAAGAGCTATAATGCTTTTGTTATGATGATGCTCCTTGTTTTGGTATTTTCTTATTGTAAGTTATTTATGCATGTGGATAGCTGAATACTGAATCATATGGGCCATCAAGCAGATCTGGAACCACTTTTGTCCAAAATGCATTTTGATTTTTACACTAGTTCCTCAAGATACATGCTGCACTTTCCATATTGCGGTGCCCTGGAGGCCAAAACTATATCTATTTTAATAAACATTATTTGCAGATGTTTCTTGCCTCCGTTATGTTCCTTGGAATTCAAAATTTATTTTGGACTGGATGGAGCAAACTGTGATATCTTTTTCATGTTGGTCTAGATCAAGTAAAATGAGACTCTACAACTCCCAATGTGAGTCCCGCTTTCTCAGGATCTGGGAAGTAAAATAAGACTCTATAATCACATAACTCTGATGGAATGCAGATTGTCAATATGGCGATTCATCTCACTCATTCTGTCTACTTCTGATGCTGGCGTAAGTATCATGCTAGTCAGATTGAATCTTGCATTCTGTTCTTCAGTAGTATACTCACAAGTCACACCCACAGTGTAGCGCACCATTTTCCCCATATCACTCTGCAGTTTATACCTACTACGTTATGCGACAAGCAGGTGATCTGCTTCCCTTGGTTTTCCTGTATCAACACTGTTCTATGGCCTGGAGCATAAATCTTTTAAATCCAAATTACCGTTTACCGATTAGGCATTTCTATACTCACTTTGTTTGCAGCTGGGTGATCTGGCAAAATTTGTTCTGCATATATCTTTGTTCTTCGAGTTCTGTGGGAATTCAAGTGCAAAAACTTCAATGGCCTTTCTTCTCCCTTCTTTAGTGTGCTGCTCCACACCAAGATCTACAGCTGTTCTTACCTGTATAATGGTGGATAACTTGCTAAAAAGGGGACCACTTAAGTTAAAATTTTCACAAAGAACTGATTCTATGCCTGAAGTTGTCAAGCAGCATTGTTCTAACTTCTAACGATACCCATAAACAGTCTAGATTAGAACTCAAGAGTCAGGATGCTGACGTGTTTTTCCTGTTATGTTGCCGTATGAGCCTTTGTAATTCAAAGCTTCAATCATCCATAGCAAAGGGCACATGGAATAGTACTTAAGATTTCAACAAGTCTAGACAACCTCCAACATGCCATCCAGTGTAGACGCGACTGAAGAGGGGCTCGGGGTCCTGGAAAGTTTAATATACATAGCCTTACCCCCCCCCCGGGGCATGAATCTCAGCATTTAGTTCATTACTGTGATTAGATTTTGTATGAAATACTCATCCCAGAGGGCCTTCATCTTCAAAACCCCACGAGAACAAAGTCTAGGGAGAAAAACTTTTGTTTGGTGACGATTATATGCCCACCTCCTGCGCAATGGTCCATGAGTTTCATTATTTTTGCACAGCACATGACGTACATCAGTGTTCAAGCCATTTTCTGAACCTTGTCCTCTGATATTAGCTTTTTGTACTGCATGCAATAAAAGCACACTTTCAGATTCTCCATTTGTGTCACACCAGAATATGTTAGTTTATTGGCTGCCTTTTTATCCTCTGCCAGTCACACATCATGGACATGATGTATTACCAGTGTGTGCTGCAGCACAGCCTCCAGTCCTTTGACTGACTTCATCTGCAATCCATTTATGGTTTTTATGAGCTTCCTCCAGTTGATTGATTTACACTTTATATTCCCAATTGTCATTTCTTCGAGATAATCAGATGGATCCATTTAACCCGAAGACAATGAATCATGTTTTCGTAATGTTAGCAGTATTCCATTTACCAAAGTCTCTTGAATTCATACCTCCATCATTTTTAGGCAAACATAGTGGTCCAAGCATCTAGATGATACTTTCTTTGGTCCCTTGTTGAATTTGACAAAAATCTCTGCACACATGAGTAACAACATATTAGGGAACGATTAAGATGTGCCCTCAACAAGAAAATAGAGTGTAATGACTGAGTTAGTCAGTTGAGTCTTCCAAGTGCATTACAGCTTCATAACTGGCCAGTCTGGCCCCATGATTTTTTCTACGAGCACCGAACAGTTTGCTTTATTCTAGACTTTTCCTTTTGAGTACTGGTAGCTTGTAAAAGAATCCGTCTCAATACCAACTAAATTCTCTACAACCTTTCATAATCAGCTTCCAAACCAGAACATTGCGATAAAATTTGGAAACTAGCCATAGAAAAATTGATACTTTGGAAATCACATTGCAAAATAAGATATTATCTGCAAATGCTGAATGACATACTCCTATGTCTTTGTAATCAGGTTAAAGATGAAAACCCCTGTCAGACATATCCACTTTGGGATCTCTATTCAGCAACCCATCCAGAACAAAATCCGAATTTCGCCTTTGTAGAGAGACTTTTTTGTTCCCGGGGGGGGGGGGGGGGCTGGAGGGGTAATGCTTACCCTGGAGCTGCAGAATTATAGAGAGGCTGGTTCTAGTGGACCTTAGATAGCCAAAGTTTCCATCACTATTGCAAGAAAATAACAGTAAGATTGGATCTCTGTCTCAAACCTCTGCCACTACTAGATAACCAAACTCACTCTCATCGAGGCTTGTACAGAAATGATGTAGGCACACAGGTTGTGACTCTTTGAGCAAGATGTAAGGAACCCACAAACCGGTTAGAAAAGGCTTTCATTGAACTCTCATCGTACTGTGTCCTATGTCTTTCTCAAAATCAAGTTTCATGATGCTTCTGAAAAACTCCTTTTGTTGTATAACTCCATTAGATCCTTACTAATCATTATGCTACGCAAGATTGACCTTCCTCCTATGAAACACTTTGGCCTTCATTAACAAGTTAAGGCAACATAATTTTGAATCTTTCACATGTGAGTTATGTGGGATACTTACATATCACATGATAGCAGGCATTAGGCCTGGATTTAGTAAGTTTTGTAGGATTACAGATCTTAAGTATCATAGCTAATACGGCGGCACTAACTTGTCTCTAGAACTTTTCCAATTTTAAAGAAGTCTTTGATGGTGTTGCAAACATCTTGAGCTACTATACTCTTGGTTTACTGGAAAAGTGATTCCCATTCTCACCCCTGGACTCTTGTCGCTATCATTAGAGAACATTGCATTCTGTATTTCCTTATAGAAAAAGTTTTCATCATATCGTATCCTGTCTATGTTGGTTGTTGATACAATTTCCCTAGCAGATGATCCAGAATTAATATGCTTATTATCTTTCCTCGTTCGCAATTTGGTGAAATATTGGACCATGATATTGAGCATTTTCTGCTGGTCCTTTTCCATATCCCCATTTTCAGTGTACTTTTTCCGAGCCAAACTTGCAAGCAAGAAGCTTACATTTTGATTATCTCTCTTGAGCCCATGCTGTGTTGTCTTTTGCTTAAAAATGTTAAACTTCAGCCTTCCTTAATGTCTTATAGAGCTCGATAGGCTCTTTCTTTACTAAAGGTGTTGAATTCATTGGATTTGAATAATCAAGTCCTGGATGTGATGAAGCTGCTGGTGTGCTTCAGGCATATGCTTATATTTCCTTAAAAAAAGGATATGGTCATATTTATTTGAAAAACGATGCTCATATTATTTTTTTAAAAAAAAGAAACAAGATGCTTGTGGGGCTAGGACTCGAAGGCGAGATGTTTCCTATTAGACTGCATTCCTCTGCTTGTAGCCTCAAACACACAAGATGCAATAATGTGTGCAATTGAAGTTATTTATTACAAGTACTATGATATACCTCCACAACATATGTGACATTTTTTTTTTTATCTTCCAACTTTTTGTATCATTATTTAACCCCATCACCGTTGCTATTGTTTTCATATAACCGTAATTTCTGACCAGGTGTATTCAATGCTTAACCATATATAGTTTTAGATTTTGCTCTAGATTTTCACGCCTTCAGTCACTTTTCTCTGAATCTAAAGATTAGTTTAATGATATGGAGATGTAGCTACAAAAACAATGCTTTCTTTTATGGTTTAAGTTCTGTTTTCCTCAATACTGTGTTTTTCGGGTAGTTACTGCTAATAGTTGTTTTGCTTCATTCAATCGATATTGGTGGTTGAAACTCGATAAATATTTGCCTTCTTGAAAGCAAGGGATTAAATTTGGAGCCTTATTTTTCAAAATGTAGGGAAATATAGTCTTTCATAATTCCAGCAATAGCAGTATTCCTCTTTTGGGATGCAATTGCTTAAGTTGAGGGCAATGTTTGATTCGAGACTTTCTGATAGCAGTATTCCTCATCACTCATCACCAAAAAGGAGCAAAATGACACCTTTTTGTTCTGCCTTCAACACTCTTAAGGCAATCCAATGGCTCTTTTCCTGTTTCTTCAACTCAAAAACATACCAAGCTGTCAAAAGTAACTACGGAATGGAATATAATACAACTCTCTTTCTTGTGTGCCTTCTTTTCTACTTCACTTCTCACTCTGGTTTTTCATTTATTTATTTTTTAAGTAAACAAAGGTCCGAAAATCATTCCGCCTCTTTGGTTAACAGTGATATCATATTTATGCTTCTTGGCTCTCATAAAGCACATGGCCAGATACTACAGTAGCATATGGAATCTAGCTTTTCCCACCAAGAGGTTTCGATGCCAAGCACATGAAATAGATGGTGGGCTGAGTGAGCACTCCATTTATGAGAATCTCAGTTGAGTAAAATACAGTTCAGTCTGTCGTGAACTCCCAAATCTTTGAATACCTGCATTTAGATACGGAGGCTAGTACAGGTATATAATTCAGGTATTGCATAAGCTACTGGTGCTAGATCCAAGGAATTGAAGGGTGTTGAATAGTTTAATATGAAGAGTGTCAGCATTTGCCTTTAATTTTCACTGGTGTCCATTGTATATATACCACATTACTTGTGCCAAATGATTATAAACTGTTTTCAGGTGCAGTATTGTACGCATTCCAGTTCCGAAAATCATGTTACGTTGGCGAACGGGTTTGCTTGCTTTGCTCCTGCTTATACCAATTTCTCTTAAATATGGTAAAAGATCATGCTGTTGCTCTTACTATGATCAAATTATAGCGCTTAACTGGATTGGCAGACACTGTTCCTCTACACTGAGTCTTGCGCATCAACTAATCAATTAAATTTATAGAGTATTAAGGTTCTTTCTTTTTCTTTTTTCTTTTTAACTGCGTTCATAATGATGTTTATATATTTTATGTCTGTGTGGAACAGTCATAACAGGACAGTTGGAAGAATGGTGTGTAGCGGATGTGCAGACGCCAGATGATGAGCTGCAGAGGGCACTGAACTGGGCGTGTGGGAAAGGAGGAGCAGATTGCACTAAGATTCAGCCAAACCAACCCTGCTACGTCCCCAACACCCTTAAGGATCATGCTTCTTACGCCTTCAATAGCTACTACCAGAAGTACAAGCACAAGGGTGGCAGTTGCTACTTCAATTCTGCCGCTATGGTTACCGGTCTTGATCCTAGTAAGCACCACAATCTGACCAGTTTAACAACTGCCTCCACCTGCTTGTTTATAATATCTGATGTTCCATTCAGCATTTATGCATAAAACCATCTATATATTAGCAAACTAATTAACTGACGTTTTATGGCAATTTTTGCAAATCCACCTCTCGCACCAAGCCACGGGAGGACTTTATTTGCCGCTGTTTGGGGGAGATATGGAAGTTGCAGTCAAGCTTCTTTGTGAGCTAGTCTAGTAATTTAGACCGCCGTTGGACCTAGTCTAGTAATTATGCTTCCGTTGCCCCCCACCCCCAAAATACCAATCCATTTCATCCAGCCCTATATAGGGGGTGCAATGGTGCGGGTCCTTACCATCCCAGGAAAAAAGAAGAAAAAGAAGATAACTGGATTCATCGTTGCATAATGCCCAGTATCTCTTGGATAGCTGAAAAAAGGGCTAGTTTGGATAACCTTTTTGGTTTGCCTTATCGTAGGCTAAAGTAAAATGTCTCTCTAAAACTGTCGTCTTCTTCCCTTCTGCCAAACATTAGGCAATTTGTGATTTTTAATCCATCCCACTGCATTAGACCCCTCCTTCCTGCACCCAACTTTTAACTAGGACTCTTAGGGTATGGATTAACATTCTTTTTTTGGGGTTCAATGTTCTTGCATAATCGCAATTAGTAATTAGAGCAGCTTGGTAATCATATTCTTTGCTTGTTCTTAACTTGCAGGTCATGGTGGATGCAAGTACGAGTATATCCCTTGAGTTGAATCAAATATGGTAGACGCTGTTATATTTTCTTTGGAACTTTCCCAGATTCCTGATGGTCTTGAAGCCTATGTAGTTTTGAAGTGTTCCCGTTCAGGAATATTATCCTATTTTCTTTGTCCTACGATCTGCCGTTCTTCATTAACAAACGAGACTTGATCAGATATATCTTTGTGGAGCGCTCTGGCATAGAGCAATCTAGTCTTGTCCAAAGTAACTTTATCGGTTCGAAATTGATTTCCAATCAAACTTGGAAATTCATTGAAATTGGTTACTCCCCAATTTTGAGTTCTAATCCAGCTAGTTGAAGCTAGATATGAGCATACTTACAAAGGATGTTTCCCTGATCAGTTAGTCTGGAACACGGATGGCTAGTTATTCCACAATTTGGTTTAACTTATGCTTTGTATCACTTGTTCCTGGAATGCAGATTGGGTGGGATGCAGACGGTCGCGCAAAGTTTGATTATCAGTGGTCTGAAAATAGATCATACCCTGTCTCAGTGAATCATCTCTTTATAGAACTGAGTAAAATATAACAATAAAGATTCCCATCTAGTTTGCTTCTAAATTCGATCTAAACATTTCTTCCCCCATTTCCTCTTGCAAAACCCCTCCATTACAGATAATGATGGTTGCCCCACTCTCGACCCCAAAAAAAAAATAATAAAAAAATTGATGGATGATTGCCAATGCTTCCAGTAGAACACCTTGGCTTCAATGCTGTGCGTTTCAGCAGTATTATGCTTAAGTGGCTCAATGTAGCTCAACTCCACAGCCAAAAAAGGACTTTTTTTTCAACTTATGTTTGTCATAAAAGGTAGTTTTAATACAAATGTGCTTATAAGGCTTTTGAGAGCATAAACTCCTGAGAATATAATACAGGAATTAGGGGTTTATGACTCTGATCTACCTCATATTATCGATCTGTGGAGCATATTATTGTCTTAGCTCATCTTCCTTCAGTTGTGGTTCCTCAGCTGTTGTTCTTTGGTTTCGGGTTTTCCTTAATCACTTCGAGCTTCTAGTTCATTGGCAAAGTTTCCTCCATTTTTTGTAGCACTTGCACATAATTTTGCCTTCTCATTTGATTTCTTGTTTCATTTCGTTTTGCTTCCCCAACCTGAGGACTAGCTAGCCCTTTTGGCAATTAGTTAATGAAAATATCAAGCTTACATGTGTGACCTTTATCCTTGTTCTTGCTGATCAAGGGAGTTTTGAGAATATTTAGAAAGAAAGTTGAGAAAAATTGAGAAGAAAACAAGACCAATATCCCAAATTTTTTATAATGTTTGGATACTAATAAAAGATGGAGGAGAAGGGACGTTAATAGAATAAAAGGTAACTTAGAGAAAAGACGATTGAAGAAAGGTACTTTCTCTCCATCTTGTTTGAATTTATTAGCGATGTGAATGGAAAGGAAGCGGAATGAACCCATTAAAAATCATTCCACTTCATTGAATTTTGCAAATAGGGTCAAGAGGGGTTAACGAACTGCCCTTCCCTTCCCCTGCCCCACTCTTAATTCAATTCGAATAAACTGTTAGTCCCTCAATTTTGTCCAACGTACATGTCATACTTTCAGAGATTATGTGCCTCTCTAATACATATAAGCAAATGCATCCAAATCCAACTCCAATATCCCAAAAATCCCGCCATCAGGCGAGGTGTGAGGATTAGATGCAGCTGTCTTACTCCTGAATTGCAAAATTACAGAGAGATTGGTTCCGATTGACCCTGTATTTAAAAAACCATAAACTACCCATTACTTCACAGAAACGGAGCAGAAGAAGTTTAGAGAGACATTTTGCTTTAGTCCATACAATTCAAGCTGAAAAAATAGTCTAAACTTAGCTTTTTCAGCTACCAAATTTCGGACAAAAATAAGCAAATACATATTATAAGAAAAAATGTATGACAAATATACCCAAAATATATATATATATATAAATGAGATGTGGAAGTACATACGTTCAAGTGTACATAATAAATTACCCCATTTTACCTACCCAACTTGCCCTCTGTTCAAATAAACTGTTATTTAGTCCCTGAATCCACCCACTTCCCGCCCTGGCTTACCTATATGTTTTCTATTAAGCCGTAGATTTAGAAGGCATCAATTGTATTTTACGATTGAAGATGAGATGCTAGATTAATGAGGCATGGTGCAATTGCAATCCCCACATAACAACTACCATGGCCACAACATATACTACAATACCACTTTGTTCTCTGATATACATGATGTTATTTTGTGTTTCTTGGTGTAAAACTATTTCCGTATTGATATCCTCCAAGCAGATGAAACCAGATCCAATCTACACAGCCTTACCCTTGACAAGCACAGAGGCTGTGTCTTTGGCTAAAGAGTGTGCTAATCAATTACGTGAAATTTTTTTGGTGGCATTAGGCAGAGGGCAGTACTGGTTTTCCCAAATCTGATCGTAGCCATTTGATTGTTCGGGTTGCTGCCCATCGTAGCTATGAGCTGGTTTGAATTGCAGAACTCTGGCTGCATCCTTATCTCCCCGACCACTGCAGTTGACGACAACCTTGGTGCCATGAGGCAAAGTTGGGCATAACTTCTCCAGGAAAGCCAGGGCATGGGAGGCTTCGAGGGCCGGGAAAATCCCTTCTAATCTGCACAATCTTTTATATGCTGCAATTACACACCACCATCACAATTTACTGTCAGCTTCAGATCAGGACCAACCCCCCGCCCCCCCCCCCCAACAACAAAAACAGAGGGACCGACTTTGTGTTTGGAGCTTACCTTCTACGGCCTCTTCATCTGTGACAGTGTCAAACTCTCCGCGACTACTGTCCTTCAGGTAGCTGAGCTCAGGACCAACCCCAGGACACTCTAATCTGCAGGTCCATATCAATTGTTACATATGTTTCTTGTAATTTTCATTGCTCCCCTAGCCACCATGTCTAGGACTAATGACTATTTTTTTTCTTTTTTTTCGTTTGTTTTTTGGTCTTTTTTTTGGGGGGGGGGGGGGGAAGCTGGAGCCTTGTACCACAGTGCGGCTGTGCATCATGGGACTGTCTTTTTCACCTGGCTGTCTATTTTGTTGACAATGGAATGGCTGTACGATAAAGATTGAATAGAAACTGGTAGGTCACCTAGCTGTCTTTTTTGTTGACAATGGAATGGCCATACGATAAAGATTGAATAGAAACTGGCAGGTTTGGAGTACCAATCCGAATATTGGTAAATGCCAAATTAGCCTTTGGGATTCGATCATCGTCGAGTTGGAGCATGTTAGAGGTAATGTTGTCTATAATTGGGTGCTTTCTAAACCTAGTATCAACATCCACACCAAACTTGCTTGTTTGCTTGAGTTCGACCATGTGATAATAGTTGGTTGCTTGAATCCAACAACTTGAAACGAAAATTGATAGGGTAGCTTAAGCGGGGCAACCTGAATTTTATCCGAATTGGAATGTACCTATCTCAAACTGAGTTTGCATGGTACTTTTTCTCTAGAAAATTGCATGCAATGTTACAGACAAAATCATTATGCCAACTAATATAGAGAACTTAACTTGACCCGAGTCTGAATTAGCCCAAGCTAATCTACTGCCAAAATATATGACTCATTTACTAGGTCTAGTTGTGATAATATGTATGTATGATGAACTACTCACCCATTTGCAACAGAATGTGCATGAAGAATTTGACCTTCATCATCTTGCAACAAGTAGCTCATAGTCCCATGATAAACACCCACATCTCCTTCAGCTAAAGTGGCTGAGTGCTTTCCACTCCATAATCCACACCCAGCAGCTTCAACTCCCACCAGTCTCACTCCTTCATCATGTCTAAACTCATGAAACAAACCCATTGCATTTGACCCGCCCCCAACACAGGCAACCAGGACATCCGGCAACCCGCCCCATTTCTCCATTGCCTGCCTCCTCACCTCTTTCCCTATCACCGATTGGAACTCTCGGACCATCGTCGGGTACGGGTGGGGTCCGATCACCGATGCCGGTGAGTAGTAGCTGGTCTCAATGCTTCCTACCCATTCTCTGATTGCTTCTGAACTTGCTTCCTTGAAGCTCCCTTCTGTTGGCTTCACCTATGTATATATGATGATGTGTTAGGTTTGCATTCATTGCTAAGAGCACTTGCATTGGTGATCCATATTTTTTGATCATAAGTAGGACCTACACCTTCTACAACATTCTACAATTCAATTTTTTCTCTTCCTTCTACACCAAATGGATCAACAACTTGGATCACCTAAGAAAATATTGCTCATTGATCCACATCTAAACATATTTAATTAATTTTAGTTTTTTATTTTGTACTATTTATTAATGTAATTGCCCCCCCAAAAAAAGGTTGTGAGCAGATCACTGCAGGGAGCCAGACCACGGAGCGATCCATGTGGATCACTGATGCAAATGATATTTTAGACGATGAGCCTCCTTTTCTGACCATGATCCAACCAATGCAGGTGCTCCAAGCAGCATAAGCGTAAAAAACTGTATCTTCTTGAAAAGCGGGACTGACACTGAAAGTTATTGTTGTCTTGTTTGATTGTATATAACATTGGATAGTTACATGTGTTTCATAAGAAGTGAAAATGACCCTTTTTCATATTTATAAAAAAGTGTAAATGCATGTTCTGTGAAAGACGATTCTCATATTAATTTTTCTTAAAATTTTATCTGACTTCTATATATAGTGGATGATGATGCGATTAGAATTCATATTTCTTTTCCTTAGTAAATATTATTGGTTTAACTTTAGTTAACTTCCCAGGCTTTATGTTTTATTTTGTTATTCTTAAGGGCAATGTTCTATATTGATAGTTATTAGCTTATATTTCCTGAAATAGACACAAACCAAACATTAAAAAAAAAAAAGGCTAATACATGCTTGGGAGGATGTATGCAGTGTGTATAAAAAGGATATGAACGTTTGTTATGAAGCATGAATACATTTGGTCTTCAAGTCTCATGAATAGATATTGTCACTTTATATCATCAACATGAGTCGTGTTGTTAGTAGGAATGTTATTTTCATATTACGTTGGAGTGCGATGAATATTATTTTCATATTTTGTAGAGTATGTATACATAGTGTAGCATGATAATGAATACGTGACAGGTATGGTGAAAAATTAAATACGTTAAATGACATATGTTTAATTAGAATGTGCACGTACTCTCAAGTGTCACTCAATGTCATTCATCTCTCACAAGAAATTGTTAGATCTATTATCCGTGATTACTATGTTGATGAAATCTAGATCACAAAAATGATAATATCTGTTCTATATTTTTTTGTCAGATAACGACATTTTTCATTTCTTTTTCTTAGTAGCCTATCACGATATATATTCGCATATTTTTGCTAACATAAATTTGGAGTTGTATGACTTACTAATAAAAAGTTTTAGTCTTTGTGATGGGAGAGTTCTACCCCTAATTGGATTAACAGTAGTTCGACTCCAGTGAAATGAATGATCCAAAATCCCCAAAAAAAAAAAAAAAGTCTCTTTTGGGAATGAAATCTTGATTGGTGGGATTCAAGCAAAGAAAAAACGCGAGGCTAGTCATAATCACAATATCATGAAGAAAAGTACGAGGTTAAAAGGTCATCTCACTTGGGCCCCCAGTAACTCGATGAGGCTCACAGCAGATGGTCGCCTCTCAATATCTGCTTGGCCCATGAAGACTGTGCATTGAAGGCCCAGCTTGGCACATGCGGCTGCGGTGGCCAACCCATGCTGGCCGGCCGCAGTGGCGGTGACGACGGTGGTGCAGCCCATCCGTTTAGCCAGCATTGACTGTGCGAGGGCGTTGTTCATGTTATGACCCCCACCGTAGTTGAGATCTTCTCTCTTCAGATATATCTCCGGACCTTGCCCATTTACGTCCTTGTAGTACTTTGTTAGTCTTTCGGCATAGTATAAGGGTGTTTCTCTCCCCACATAGTCCCTTAGTCCCTCTGCCAATTCCTCCTATTGACAAAATTTTAAATTAGTGGTTGATTGTATATCTTAGGTGTAAACAAGACTACAAAATCGCTTATTCTTGGTTAGAACATTGCATAAGAAGTTTAACTCTGAATAATCAAAGATCCTAAACATGTCAAGGAATAGGCTCAATCGAAAAATTCAACTTATGTAATAGAGAGAATAACTGATTACCTGAAATTCAGGGTCATCAAGGGCTTTATAGAATTCGTCTTCTAGGCGGTTCAAACATGAGATTAAGAGTTCAGGGACGTATTTGCCACCGTATTTCCCAAACCTTCCAGTTTGGGTTTGGGTTTGGGTTCGAGTTTGGGTTGTATTAATAGTAAAATTAGTCATATGAGTAGAAGAAGCAACACCTTTGTCCACCTTGATTGAAGCATTAGTTAGCTTAGTTGAGCTTACCATGATAGTATAACATGATTTTCCACCCTTTTTTGCATGCGTATGGGGCAAGTTCTGCCATGATGGAGCGAGGAAAGTTGAATACTGGAGGTAGTTGCATACTGTCCTCATTTCAAGAGAGAGAGTGAGAGAGAGAGAGAGAGGTAGATGGGTTTGGTCACATTGTGAATGTATGACTTCCTTTTTGTTTGAGATGAGATTGAATTGGGCACTCAATGGCTGGGATTTATAAGCTATGAGGACTAGGATGATCAGCAATAAGGACAAGCACCCAAGTCGTTTTCTCAATGAATTCTATGTTACGATAACTGCATGTTTAGAAACGTGTTCATATATCAACGTCAATAATTTATAGGTTCTGCATTTTCGAAGAATTTAGAAAGAATCAAATACAGGTAATCTTAACCGTGTATATATTCCTGTTAGCATAGCAATAGAGCATTTACAATGCTAGATACTGGAATTGGGGGATTTAAAGTTGCCGCGTCGTCAGAATAATACTAATTCCGTACTATGTGAAATCCACCTTATAAAATCAAGTGTTTAATAAAGTTACTTAAAAATCTCTTTTTAATGTAAAATAGGTCTCACTTTTTTTTTTAAAATAAAGGTAAGTAAAAGAAAGATTATACGCCTCTGCTTACAAGAGCCCGTCCCATCACGTCATCGTTCAAAATAGTCATGAGCTCCGAAGATGGCGTAGAATCCCACAAAGTAGATGATGAACAACCCTGTCTTACCTTAGCCAGGTAGTCAGCCGCCATATTAGCCTCTCTATAAATATGTAAAATCTTGAATTGCTCCATAAGACTTAAATATCTGAAAATATCTCGGATGATAATCTTAATCTGCTAGGGAACGAATATGGACCCTTTAAGTGCCTATATAACCGTAGCATTATCCCCTTCAACTATAACACGTCGAAAGTCTGCTTTAACCACCTCCTGCAACCCATCCCGTAGTGCTCTAGCTTCAGCAACCAAAATGGTAGAATCTCCATAATGCTCGGCACTTGCCTTGATGAATCGACCCCCCAATCCCTGATGATGAATCCTCTTGCTGCAGAGTTATGTGAAAGAGATCCGTCAAAATTAAATTTGACGAATCCCCGAGGGGGGCATTCCACCTTACAATAAAGTTTGAGGAAGAATCTCGCTGATGACCCCCCCAACAAAAATAATCATCCGACATGCAAGTTCGGATTCTCCATTCTGCAAACGCTTTTTTCGCATGGATTAGAATTCTTGTAGGATTAGCATGCTGGTTTTGGAATACAAGTGCATTTCTACCCTTCTAAATACTCCATACTAAGAAAATAGCTTTAGTAATGGCATTAGGATTATCATTTTGACGATATTTCTTAATGATTTGAAATGAACATTGATGACCATTAGAAATGTCATGTAACGGCTACCACTTACGCTGCTGAGCTAGGTCCCAGATAGTAAATAGGTCTCACTTATTATTATCACTTTCATTTTTTTTAATGTACTCTCAATTAATTTTCACAGTGCATGTTTAGATATTACTTTTGCAAAAAAATATTTTGAGCATTGAAATTCAATTATTGCAATCAATTTTTTGTGCCCATCAGCAATCTTTTCCCCTTATTTTAAATATAAAAACCAAATATGGTAATATTTTTTCAAGTGTCTCCTAAAACAATATAGTTCTTCTTTTTGAATAATCCAAAGGAGCTTTTTTATTTGAGCTAAATCAAAAGGTTAAATGGGAAAACATTTGGCTTAGTTGACTTTTACAGGATGAGTGTGGAGGTTAATTAAAAAAAGAAAAGAAAAAAGAAAGTTTACAATTTTAACTGAACAAGGAAAGGAGCAGGCAAGCAGGGCCCAGCGCTCCATGTTTGTCGGCCACTTTCCTTTTTTTATATAATAATAAAACTGGCCTTAAGTGACGCGTGTGACGCAAATGTTTACGAGAACGATGCGTACCAAAGTGGAGCCCACAGCTAAAACGCAGAACCACAGTGTTTTGATTTGGTAAAATTGGGCTGAAATCCGCTTCGAAAGCTAAAGAAATTGTTGGGCCACTTTCGGGGTAGTTCGGGCCTCAAGTAGAATTTTGCTATAAATGACCAATTTGTCCTTTTGTTTTTTTTTTAATTTTTTTGGTTCATTTGATGCCCGTTTTTCTCTCCGTTCCTCCTCTGTCTCCCAATTGATTGCATCCATGCATAACATTAATCAACTAAATTTTTGGTTTGCTTTGCTAATATTTTTAATTGTTCCTTTTCTCTATCCCATTTTGGCATATGTACATATACTGTGCCCAACCAAAAAAAAGCAAGTAAGTTTATATCTATGTAGTTTAGTGGCACAGCTAAGAATCAAATCAAGGAGTGTTGAGATTATTAAAATAATAGGCTTTACTGAAGCCCTCCATACATTGTTGTAAAGGGAAAAAGAGGGGAATCTACGGACAAATGCTTAATTGAATACTTGTCTGCAATTAATTTTTCATGATGACACTGAAAATAATACTATGAATATCATATGCAATTTGGAATTTGCTAGCACTAATCAGATAGCTACAAGCAAAATTAGGATTTCATAAATTAGGGTTTCATAGAACAAACAAGCAATAACAAACAAGTTAACCTACCCTAAATCCCCGATCAAGATGGCAACAATTCAAATTTCTTAATTCATAACTAAATCACTAATTAACGACTTAGGTAACACAAATTTTAACTCGAATTAGTAAATTAAATATAAACAAACAAGGAATAACAAACCAAACTATGCCAACCTTAAAGTCCCCAATCAAGAAGGCAACAACCTTGATTTTTAAATTCATTAGTACATCACTAAATTAATCATTTATGTAAATCAAATTTAACTAAATCTCTTAAATTAAACATAAACAAACAAACAAGACGACATAATTACAAACTAAAATTGGAGATTTACCTCAAATTTGGATTTAGGTTTAGTGCTCCAATTTCAAATCAAGAAATGAGAATGATTTGACGAATGGAAATGACAAAGGAGAGCGAGGAAGGTAGCTCGCCAGCAGGTGAACCGACGGCATCATTAGTCATGGCGAGCAGTAGGAGACAGAAAGTATAGGAGGGGAATGTGCGGTGAGTCGAAGGGGGGTAGAACAGGCGTGTGGGAATTATAAAAAACTAGACATGAGCCCCAAAACTTGTGTCTGAGCATGGCTCAGTGCTCGTGGTTGCAAAGGATCTAAGTGTAGGGTGGTTCGGCCTTGTGCAACCTGGTGGTGACATCGTGGGCATCTGGCAGGGGCGAAAGTGGGGCGTCTGGGCAAAGTGAAGGGGAAAGGGGATCATCTAGTGTTGAGTAAAATTATCGCAAATCACAGTGTAGCCGTAGCTTGCAACCGGCAAGTATAAGTCGTGTCCACAGGGAACTCGATTTCAACCACCAAACTGACTTTTAACACTTAATTTAGGCAGAATATTTATTGAGGTTGATAGTTACTGAAAACAGTCTGTTCTACTTAATGCTAGTAAACTTGACTAAATCAATATGTGATAACGATCTTAGGTTAGGGTTCACTACACTATTATACTTTGTGATCATTAACTAGGTCATGTAAACTTGCTCATGAAAACTATTGGAATGGAATGACTACAAATTGAAACACATCTATATCTTCTTTCAAAGGTTGTATGTTGGACTGACTAATAAATCCTAATAATCTATTTTTATGAAACTAGAATTTTCAAAGCCACAAAATCGAGCAATCAATATTCCCAATCGAAACCCTAACTGTTTGCACATCAGGATATTCAATTGCTCACAAAGTCGTAATAGATAAAGGATTCAACTTTTGTTGATCTCTTAAACCCTAATTAAGAACAATGAATAAATCTCTTTCAAGCAATCCAACAAACATCTGGTGTACTAAACAAGAATCCAATTCATAAACGTGGACGTAATTCGCAAAAACTTAGAACATGATTCAATTAAGCATGATAGGGGCTGCTCCCAACCCCTGTTTAGGAATTATATTTAGCCTCTACACATAATCACAATCACAATCCCTAACCCAAATTTGATAAACATGGCTAAATGTGAATCTTGAATGGAAATTGCAAAGAGAAAAGGAAGGGATACAAACTTGAATTAATCATCGCAATAAATCACAAATTCAATCCTCAAAATCCCAGCAGGACAAGTCTTCAAAAGTACTGTAGAAAAACCTAACTTTCACCCTTAAAAAATGCTCTCCAATAAAGACTCCAGATGTCCTCAAAACATGTGCCCCAAAAAAAAAACAATTAAGTTAGGAAATCTGATGGGCGCACGGTTGTTTGACGATGCACAACCATCTGTGGGCCTCTTCAGGTCGTGAAATCCTACTGCAAGAAATAGTGCATGATTGTGCGCTCATGCCTATCCAATCGTGCACCCCTCTTAGGCTCCTCAAGCTTCCTTTTCGGGCCCTTCGTACTTCGTAAGACTCCTTTTTTGCTTGGAGCTCGTCCTCTAGGCTTCCTTTTCTACCAACCCAGTGATTTCCTCAACTTATTGGCTTCTATCCGCTTAAAATAAGGAAAATCATACAATAAGTGCAAAATAGACCCAAGGAAGCAAATTCGACCCTTCCTCTCAGCATGAGAATAAGAGGGAAAAGGGTAAAATAGAGGCTCAAATGAAGTCAAAATTCACGTTTATCATCAGGGCACAGACACAGGTACTACTGAAGGAATTGTTTGGAAGATTATAAGTTGTGTGAAAGTGGATTTATCTGGAATTCCATACAGATAAGATAAGGATGCTTTTTTTTTTTTTTCAAATTACCATTTTACCATTTTTTTACATCATACTAAAATTAAACTATGCATTTATATTTTATATCAGATTAATACATATATATATATATATATATATATATATATATATATATATCTATATATATATATATCTATATATATATATATATATATATATTATATATATATATATATATATGTACACACACACACACACACACCACACCACACACACACACACACACACACACATATATATATATATATGTAATATTTATGTGTTTGAAAATTATGCGTATAAAAAATGTCATAAAAAATATCATAAATATTATTCCAAAACCTAAACCACCCCAAAAAAATTCCCAACTCTTTTACACACACAAAAATTCTTGTATGAGATGGTATCACGAAAATTTATTCTGAGACTGCCTATATGTCAAGACATTTTCCTTTCAAATTTATGAAGTGATTAATGAGTGTGTCATGCATCTCACGATATAAGTCATTATGAGACGGTCTCAGACAAGACTTACTAAAAAAATATACTAACTTCTTTCAACTTCAATATGTTTCAAATAATTTCAACCCACTTCTATCAATCTCAACATCCCTATTTCCCAATGAAAAGAACAAACCTTAACTATGGGACTGGGAATTTGGGTTTTTTTTGAGAAGATTAAAAAAAAAGTTACATTAAATGTGTCAACTGTAATTACGCTATTGTTTTGAAAATTGTAATTTACTTAGGGTGTGTTTAGTAGGGGGAAAAATAATTTTCTCGGAAAATTATTTTCCAGGGAAAATGATTTCCCAAGGAAAATAATTTTCCACCTACATTTTCTACTGCTTGGTAGAATGGAAAATCATTTTTTCGGAAAATCATTTTCCGCTATTTGGTAGAATGAAAAACTATTTTCCAATACCATAATTCTCAAGTGTTTGATACTAATAGGCTAAGCTAACAGATAAACGGTCAATTTAGCCATCAAGCAGTGCTTACAAAGTTATCAAACAGTCACAAAATCATAATTCTCAACTATTTGTTCTCCTTAGCCAAAAAAGGGGAGACAAAAAAGAGAGAGAGAGAGAGAGAGAGAAATATCACTTCATTCAATTGTTCTCCTTGAATTTTTCAAGCCAAATCCTTCTCAGTTTATCGCTCTTCGCTAGAAAGCCATTTGCAAGGTTTTAGGCTCTACGAGGTGATCGAAAGCACTATCCAAAAAGTACTCTTCAAACTATTTGATTTTCATCACTTCTTGATAAAGAAGGTCGACGTCGAGCTTGGATTTAGATATCTTTTATAGAGCTATAGTGACTTCTGCCATTTGGGTGGAGATATTTTAAAGTTCCAAATCGTCGTCACGGGTTCTCTTTCGACTTTTTCTTGATTCTAATGGCGTATTTGAAGTCGATTTTAAAAGTTCTTGAACACAGCGGTGAGAGTGCTTCAACCGGCTTCCAACAATGGCGAGAGGCAAAACTTCCAAATTCAAGAGAGGGAGTAAGACTTTCGAATGTTGCTGAAGCTTTCCTGAAATCGAACAGAAGTTACAGAAGCAGAGTTGTTTTCGAGCCCCAGGAAAATGATTTTACGACCATTTTCATGTGAAAACATTTTCCTTTTCAGGAGGTAAAATCATTTTCCCCTGAAAATAATATTCCCCTCCGCTTTTTACCAAACAACGTAAACTAGAAAAATCATTTTCCGAAAAAATGATTTTACCTCCTACCAAACACACCCTTAGTATTAATTATTTTTAACCACTAACCTTATAGCAATAGTTAACAAAACCCAAAATATATTTCTTAACCACTGCTCATAAACGTCTACTATCCTTTTTATAAGATCTATATACCGATCTTCCCCCCTCTCCTCCCTCGTTATCCCACTAGATTTCTTGGATTGGTGGTTCAACGAATTAAGGCTATTGTATTCTATATTTTTTGGAACTTAGTACAGCAATATCATCAACCAACAAAGCCTATATTATATGCTCAAATGTGTGTATTCTTATGTGACACATAAATAATTATATATTAAAAATAGAATATATGATAAATATACCCCAAATAATATATATAAATTAGATACGAGAACACATATGCACAGATGTAAATAATAATTTACCATCAAATGAAATTTCCGACTCTAGGATAGTTACAAAGAGCTATAGATGACATAATGGAACTTTGAACAAATTAAGATTGTAAAAAGTTTAGCCTTCGGCTGCCAGGATTGACGGCTCTCCTTGTCCAAGGCCCAGTGAAAACAGTAGAATGCACATTGAATATAATAATCCAATCTGGGGATTAAAAAACGTTTAAATGACTGAAATGACTATCAATATTATTAAAGAGGCACTTTTTCAAGGATCATACATTTAAAAGTTTAACACTTAAGCGCGTTGTGAATCATTATTAGGATATGTGTGGGTAACGATAAGCATATTGAAAAGTTCATGGTGATTTGGGGGATCAATCAATGATCATTAGCCGTTTTGGAGTAGCTATCCACAGACAAGAGGGAGCCAAGGTGTGAAAGACTGCCTGCATAGTAGGAAGTCGAGTCTGGAGTTTAGGTTGTTTTAAGGCGTAACCACTTGTACCCACCCTCACATCTTAGGTCCATGGTCAACCAGTGACGTACGCGGCGAACCAGCCTATCCCCCTTTTTTTTTTTGAATTTTGGAGTGGGTTTCAAGTGATACAAAGTTTAATAATGTCACACACCATTAAAACATTTTTCCCCATTCGCAGCCTACGACCCGCCCTGTTTGTTAACGTTGCAGTGAGGTTCACCGAATCCCAACGCGACCATCGACCAGCAGTTCACAAGGCACGTTAGCTTGGTATGCTGCATTTCCCACCTCTAGCGTGAAAGGTTACAATGAACCCCAGTTTTCACTGGTGAAGTACTTGACTTTTCTAGTTTTTATTCGAAGTCATCGAGCGATGTTATCTTTTAAAGTGACACGGACAATCATTTTTCGATAATGTCACTTAAGGTGATTGCCACTTAGTATTTTCATTGAGTAATATAATATATTTGGTTTGAGTTTTATAAACTAAAAGGTTCTCTAATGAAATAACGTTAGCCCTTGTATACCAACAATTGTTCGACTACTCTAATGAAATGATGAATTAAAGATTCAGAAAACGAAAAAAAAAAAATCGGCCATACTTTTTAAGCGTGACCAGACATCTATTCTTTCATGTACAAACGAACACAGCCACCGTAAGATAGCTTAATAAAAGGTGTATATGAGAAGAGTTGGGGAAGTCTAACCCGACACAATAATCCGACCTGAAGCTACTTGAATCATGTTGACGTCATTTAAGCATGTGAGGCTGGAGGAGGTTGAGAATTTTGCTCAAACTTTCCTCATAATTTTATGAGGAAAATTTTATCATTTGTTTCTAAAAATTTTTTCACCTAATTTTCCTCTATATTTTTTTTCTTTGTGATTTTCTCTAAACCAAACATAGAGGTGGCAAAATTCGCGAATTCGGACAACCTCGGCAAAATAGCTTTTGTTTTATTCGTTGCTTTTACAAATTTGCCCTTGCCAAGTTGTAATTCTTTTGTAAATTGCATTGAGTGTTATTTTTTAATTATTCTTCTTCATCAGTGTCGTATGTTATTTGGGATTCACTAATGTTCATATTTGGTGGATACCATATCGTGTATTCAAAAGTTTTTTCTAACAATGCAATATTGTCTTTTATTAAGTTTATTGTTATGGGCTGAACTCGCTCAGGTATAGTTGATAAATAGTTTAACCTGTTTTTATAGTGATTTAATAAGTTTTGTCTAATACTTCTAGATGTTAAATCAAAAGATCTTAGATAATCCTATGCTCTTTCTTGCGTATAGTAGTGTAGTTCTGGAAGATTAAATGTTTGTCCGGCTAAGTAGTTTCCGTCTTTGTCCATCTTAGAGTTAGATTGTAATTTGTTTTTAAATAAATTCATTTGTTCACGGTCTAGGGCTCTGATACCATTTATAGGGAAGTCGAGTGATTTTTATGGAAAAAGCGGTAAAACTATTTGTTGAATTGCAATGAGATCTATCAAATTTTAACAACGGTACTCGGATACTAGATTATCAAATGAAACTTTAAACTTAATATCATATAATCCTAAAACAAATCTGAATCAAAAAAATTATACCTTTCGGAGTTGGATCTGTCTTACTCCTTTGTGCTCGTCTTACTCCACCCTGATGCGAGACTTACCTACTTGTTCAGACCTTCTCCTTCTCCTTGATAGTATTTTCTCTTTGATCAAAGTTGTAATAACAGCATTATCGACACAAAGTTTTGAGAAAAGATTTCTCTTTTTATTTCATTGATAATTGTTCTCCTTTCCCTAAAGGGAGGAAATCAGAACATTTTTTGAGAGATTTCTTACAAAGAGATTTTCTTTTTTCCAAATGCCGATACCTCTACTAAAATCGGCTAGCTCATTTATAGAGGAAGGGGGTTTGCCATGACATAAGCGCTTACATCATTGGAAATCTAAAAAGATAAGATTGTCTGGCTAAAAGATAAGCTTCGTAGATAAGGCTCCACTGTTCTTGATAAGACTACTCTATGTCCTTTGTCTTGTTGTGTCGGTAGAGATAAGAGTTGATAATATTGTGGCCCCTTGTGTCTCACATGATGACTAGGTGAGAATCTGCTTTTGTGCTTTGCCTTGTTCCACTTTATAAAGTTCAGAAAATTTCGTGCGTACAGCTGGACTGCCTAGAAATTTCTTGGGCTCCAGTGCATAGCTAAAGTCAAAAAGTTGTTCATCGACTGAGATATGTTCAGCCCCTTCAGTAGTGACTAGAATTAGATTTTTGTCAGAGTAAAGAGTTCCGGCTCCTTTGGTCATTAGTCGCTTGCTTTGGCATTTGATTGCAAGAGCACCTGCTGGTCGTTTATAGTTGATCCATCCTTTGTCAAAATGAGGAGTCTTATAGTGTTTGTTTTTCTCTGCTGCAATGGTGGGGAGTTTTGTAGTTGTTCCAGCTCTGGTAACATGGGTGATTTCGACTAAATGAATGGAAGGGTAAATGGTGTCTTCATCCTTTTTAGGGGAGATGGTAAAAATACGAAGACAAATATATTCTTGTTGACCGAATTGCTTAATAGCATGTTTAAAATTGGTTGGAAAATATTGTATTCAATAAGACTAAGGCTTGGGTATAGATAATTTAAATATCCATACTTCAAGAGTTCAAAAACGATATCAGGGTTGACTTTGGTGAAAGTAAGGATTCTAGGAAAAAGTAAATCTCTAGGGTTGTAGTAGAGTTCAGGTATGCTAGAGATCTTTTGGTAGGCAAGCACTGTTACTTTATAATAGTTCTTGTAAAAAGAGTCCGATAGATCAAGAATTCGAATACCAGTATTTTAAATAACTGGTCTTGCAGCTAATAACTTAGCTTTTAGTTATTGCTTCTCTTTCTCTTCTTCAGAGAGGGGGTTTGAAGAGTTTCCCTGATTTGGTCAAAATTAGAGTTCAGAGAGTTCAGAGCGAACTTTTGTAGTATCCATCATGGAAGAGTTCAAAGAGTTCGACTTGAGCTGTTCAATAGTTCGATGGAAATATGTTGTTAGCTCTCGAGCTTTTCCAAGATCAGCTCTGAGATCAACAATCTTCAATAACTTCAATTTTCTCATTAACAACTTCACAGTATTCATTAACATTTATAAGAATGTCTTCAAAGTTCTGGATTAGCTGAGTGCTATCCACTTGTTCCATTGGTGCTTTGTCTTTGTTCGTTGAACTCATGTTCTCTTGTTAAATAATCTGCAATAAAATTGTTCTTACCTGCAACATGCTCATACACAGTATTAAATTGGGATAAAAATAACTGCCATCGATGTAATTTACGCATGTGAGGTCTATTGTCTAAAGCTTGTTTTACGAAAGTGGTTGCTGCTTGATTATCTGTTAATACTTTAAATGGTTTAGGGAGCAAAAGGATTCTCCATTTAGTAATTCCTCTAATAATCGCTAACCGTTTCTTTTCCATAGTATTATAATTTTCTTCGCGATCAGAAAAAATTCCACTGTGATAACCACAAATTTCATTTAAATCGGTTTTCAAAACTGCTGGCTATGTTTTATCAGATGCGTCTGTTTGGAAAATTAAGTTGTCTTTAGGTTCAGGGAGTCTAAGACTGAAAAGTTGTTGACATTCTTCCTTTAGTTTCTTCATAATTTCAGTATGTTTTTCTGTCCGACCAAGAGTGTTATTTTTTCTGAGTAGACTTTGCAAATGTTTTTTCTTTTTTGCTAAGTCTGGGATATAAGAGCTTGCATAGTTTAATAGTCCTAAAAAACCTTAAATTTGTTTCTTTGTTCCCAGTTGGTCTGGATACTCCATGATTTTTCTAGAGATATGAGGTTGTAAGCTGATTCCGTTTGTGTCAACTTCAAATCCTAAGAATTCAATTTTCCCTTTTTCAATTATAGCTTTTTTCTCACTTAGGCAAATGCCTTCTTTAATAGCTATTTCCAGAAATGTGTTGAGATGTACTCGATGTTCTTCAAGAGTGTCTGAACTTATTAAAATATCATCTACATAGATAACAAAAAAACTGTTAAGGTGTTTAAAGGCATCGTCCATTCTTCGTTGAAAAATTCTTTGTGCATTTTTTAGTCCAAAAGGCATAACAATCCATTCATAAAAACCTTGAGGTGTACTAAAACCTGTATATTTAATACTTGTTTCTTCTATTTTAATTTGCCAAAAGCCAGATTTGCAATCAAATTTTAAGAAAAATTTTCTGTTTTTTGCAAGGTTAATTAATACTTCTTTGTTGGGTAAGAAATAGTTATTTGTTTTTGTAAACTAATTTAGCTTTTTATAGTTGATAACCATTCGGGCTTTACCTCTTCGACATTCTGCTTCATTAACTACCATAAAAGCTGGTGAAGAGTAGGCTCCATTGGATGGTCTAATTAGTCCTTTTTCGAGTAATTCTTTTATTTGTATAGAGAATTCTTTAATGTTCTCTTTAGAGTATAGCATTGGTTTTTCTTTGATATAAATTTCCTGTGTCAGTTCAATCTTAGCTCGAGGATGTTCAAGTTTCCAAAATTGCAATGGATTTTCAGAACAAATTTGTTTGAGTTTTGCTAAAAGGTCATCTCTTTTAATTATACGAACTGTAAATATAGGTTTTTGTGTTTGTATTTGAAGTGCTATGTGTTCATATCCATGTCTACTACGCTTCGCGCATACTCTATAGGGTTGTTTTAGAGTGGGAATTTTCAAAGTATGACCACATTTTGTAGTTAAATAGACAGTATAAGGGGTTTGTGTAAACTTAGCAAACTGTTTTAAGAAGTCATTTCCGAGTAAAATATCATAACCAGAATTATATTGTAATACAGTGGGTATAGTAAGGATTTTATTACCCAAGATAATGGAAACATTGGTTTGAACCAAGTCTAGATAGGTACGAATAGGATGAACGCCTTTGATTCGAATTTTACGATCATTTGGGAGTTTATCCCATTTTGGAAGTAAAAAGTCTGGAAAGAAAGTTACTTCTGATCCTGCATCAATTAAAGTAGTGGCAGTGATATCTAATTCTTTGACAGTTACATCTATATACGTAAGAATCGGTATTTCAAGTTGCTTCATATTTTTCAAGAATAATTGTAGTGTATTGATTTATAAGAGTTGTATGAGTAGGACCAATTTCATAGTTTGTATATTGGTCAAGGAAATTCATTCCTAAGAGTATATGATAAAAGTCATTCTTGATTGAGTGATCTATATAGCAATCAAATTCTAATAAAGTGGAATTAGGAGTTTTCATCATTATTCTAGAGATTTGATTTAGAGTTGCTCTCTGACCATTATAGGTAACAAAGTTATATTCTGATACTGTTGAGATTGATATGGGCAAAGGTATGCAATGGCTTTGAGATGCTCCAGTATCAATCAAGATTTTATTAGAGATCCAAGTTTGTCCATTAAAATAGTCCAATTTTACTTTGTAGGTACTACTTTGAGTATTTGTTAAAAAAGGAGGTTTTGATCTAGGGATTGTACTATAGCTTCGTTTTAGAATGGGTTGATTCGCTATTTGTATTCCTTTTTCAGTATAAGAGAGTCTCGGTGCTTGATAGATAGTTGATGTTTCATCTTCTTCAACTAATTGAAAGTCTGTTAATGCAGGTATTTTAGCTTCTTGCATAGGAGGAGAGATTATGGAGCTGATGGTTGAAAAAATTGGATCGACAGTTATTTTTTCTGTTTGTTTTACATCTTTGATAGGAAAGGTAGTAGTGGAAAAAATGTATAAACCTCTATAATAAAAGGATAACACATCATTTCCTGGTTGTAATCCGATATCTGCTAAAAGTTTAAATTGCAAATTTAAGGTGTCTTCTATATTTTTACTTTGTAGAGTTACCGAGTAATTCGGGTAGCATTCAAAAATTAATTTTTTGTAAATTAGATTTCCTTGTAGTGTTCCTAGATGATTGTTTTGAATATTTCGAAATCTTTGATCATGTAGAAATAGAATTATAGGTGAGTCGATACCTTCTTTGAAGCATGCATTTACAGCAATTTGTATTCCTTGCAAATGGACATACTTAATTAATTTTCTATCCTTAGTGGGAATTTCTTCTAGAAATTTATCAATTATTTCTTGACTCATTAATCGTAATCGAATATTTCCTTGTAAATGTTGAATTTTGACTGGTTGTTCTGCAGTATAAAGCTTAAAGTATCTTATTAATTTTTGTGTTAGAAAATTATCTAATTTTTTCAAAGATAAAATTTCGAGGGTCTTTCAAAGACAAAACTTTGTACCTACCAAAGCGCATGGGTAGTTTCGCAATTCGTGATGTTGGGACGTATAATGATTCCCTTTTCATGGGACAGACATGGGGCTCTTATGTGCTGTGAGACAGTTCAGAAACGGATTTAGGTAGAACATTGGCAAAGGTAACCGCGTACGAATTAGGACTGATACCTCGTTAGCAGACACGACATTGAGATTATTCAAGCATCAGCAGGAAGCTTCAATATGGTGCAATCGTACGGTCAGTAACCTTCTAGATCAAACAGGGCAGCGATGGAACACTTCAGTGATTAGGAGATTATTCTTGCACGAAACCGCAAGAAATATATTAGCCACTCCTATCTGACCACATGATGGAGGATGGGATTATCTGGGGCCGTCCCAACACAGTTAGAATCAAGTCTAGGTAGGCGTGGCTAACTCAAAGCCAGGTAGGCCAAACACACGCCCAATCATATATGGTCAAACGTGGAAGGTCCTCTGGACATTACAGATCCGATTTAAAATGGGGAAACTGTTGTTTTGGAGAATATAATGGTCTGGCTTTACGCACCAACTACCATACGCGAGGTATGACTCAGGAAATGCAATGCTTGCTATGCTCCGAGGAATCTGAAACCAGGGAACACCTGTTTCAAGACTGCCCTACCATCCGGTGACTTTGGGCTTCATGTAATTTGAGTATTAGGGTGGAAGCTAATTGGGATACACTGTTTGACTAATGGCTCAAGAGCTGGCTACTCTACCTGTATAAGGTGGACAAGCAAGAGCAATATATGGTAGGCCAATTCATCTGCTTGCTCTGGAGCATTTGGTTACTTCAGGAATCAAGCACTTTTTGACAAACTACGGCTACATCCATCTGCTATGACATGATTCAGGTTTACTATCAAAGTTGTATCACCACTTATGCGTGTACACACGCCGAACAATCAATTACATGCGGTTTGTTAACCAGGCCTATTTAGTTAGGCCCGACAGCCACTTAGCCTGGGGCAACAACCCTAGTTGGCCCCATAAGCTATAAAAGGGGGTTTTGGGGGTCAGCCACACATAGCACACGCATATATAAGACACAAATCTCTCAGACTTTCTTCCCCTCCCCTCATGGCCGTCTACCATCATTGCTGAGCATCGGGTTTAGGACATGGGTACTCCTAGACGACTCTGGTAGCCACCACTCATCACTATATATGTGGACTACTCTCGACAGTTATTTCCGCATCCGGGTCAGTCCTAATTCGTCTAACAGTGGTATCAGAGCCTAGACTGATCGAATTAGTCCCGTTAAAAAGAATTGAATGATCTGAATAACAAGTATGCTTAGTTTTGAAAACATGATATATGATTAGGTATTTAATTTTCATGCAAGTCAAAACCTAATAGCATGCCTCTGTGACTCGAATTGGCTAAAGATTAAAATTTTTTTGCCCTGCTCACTTATTATGTGTTAATCCCGCATCCAAATTGCTTAACATGTTTATGTCCTACAAGCATGATTTTTTTTTTTTTATGCGAGTATCCGTTAATTGAAGCTATGATCAGATTAATCAATTTCATGCTTTATGCCTTGTAAAATTAGCACGCCCAGTTAAGTCATATATTACCAAAAAAGGGTCAATTTTGACTGATAATTCATGATTAAACTGAATTATGATATAATCAGAAGGCATGACTACTTATACTACTGAGTACAATTATGATGAGTCGAATTCATGAATGCATGATTTGTATGCGGCTGTTTTTTTAAAAATTCAGATCTGAAAATCCTGATCCAAGAATTCATGATATGTTCTGATTCATCGAATGTTTAATTCAAAATCAGATAAATACCATACCCAAACCCAAAACCCTAATTAGGAGTGGCAATTTCACCCGCGCCCGTTCGATATCCATTTCACCCGATCCGAAAAAGCGGGTGAAAATCCAAAATATATGGATGATGGATGGCTGATGGATGATAGTTTGACGGATTGGATTGGATCCGGGTGATGCTCCATCCGACCCACCACCCGATCCATTATCCGCTTAGTCATCCACTTGTTTATCTCTTATTTGCAATGAGTTTACTTTTTATTTTTGTCTTTTAAATTTTACTCATTTTTTTGGACAATTATATACTTAATTTTATGATTTTCGTCAAAGTTAATATGATGAATATGATATTTATTCCTTCCGTATACCTAACATATCTTTTTTTAAACTTTTCAAAAGACAAAGATTACTTTTTTATATAAATTTGCTAACATATTATATATAAACTTTTATCACCCGTTTACAATCCGATCCACCCGTTTTCACCCATGGATGATGGATGGATGGATTGAATTAGATTTTTGCAGATGATGGGTGGGTTGGATGAAGCGGATTAAAGCGGGTGATGGATGAGGATGATGGTTCACCCGATCCAAACCCGATCCATTGCCAGCCCTAACCCTAAAACTTCTATGCCTGAATCCCGACCTTGGCTCAGATTCAAAAGAAAAAAAAGAAGGTATAGAGCCGACGATGAAGGTTGTTTCACGATTTTCTTCCTTCCAAAATCCCTCATCATTGCCGATCTACGCAGACATAGAAAGAAAATCAAAAAAAAAAATCCATCTTTGAAAGCGCGTGCATCCACACGCCGCCGCCTCAGTGGCGCGTTGGGCACGTGGGTCGCTTCCCGGATTCATTTTCGGCCGATCTACAGCGAGGTACCCTCGGTTCTCAACGGGCTAGCGTAGATTGAAGGCTGAGAGTTTTTTTGTGGCGGTGTGGTGGTGGTATCACTTGGCTTTTTTCCTTCAAGGTACGGTGGCCATGTAGAACCACCGTTAAAGACGGTTGCCAAGGGGAAAGGTAACGGAGCTCAGTGGTCCAATTTCATTGCCATGGCGGTGCGAAGGCAGAGAGGAGAGAGAGAATTCGAGAGTAGGAGAGAGGATTCGAGAGGCAGGCAGAGAGAGGAGGGAGAGAATGAAGATCAGATTAGGGTTAATGAAGGGAGGCATGGATCACTCACTTATAAAAGGCGCCCCCCAATTTTGGGCTGGTTTTAAAAGGGAAAAAGGAAAAATGAGGTCCCGATTTGTGGGCCGTTTTTTGGCCCAAAATATTTGTTTTTTTAATTTGGGCCGTTTTATTTAGGCCGATTTTGTTTCCATTTCATTTTGGACCATTGAATATATGCTCGCATGATAATATAAATTCGTTTTATATGTTGAAAGGTGCCATAGGATGGTCATATATTTATTTTGATGAATTAAATTCTCTCTATTTTTAATTTCATGTTATTATCGTTAATAGTATGAAATTTTGAAGTTGATTATATAATTTTGTGCTATATATATTAAAACAAAATGAAGTTACGTTAAATGAATTAGTTTCATAAAAATTATGTAAATATATATTTACGTGATTAAAAGTGAATATCTTCGTGATAGTCATTGGATTAAAATATTAATTAGCTTAACAAAACCTTTAAGGAAATTCTATGAAGTTAAGCTAATAATTAAATTAAAGGAGCCCCAAAGTTCGTATTTATACGTGATGATTACGAGTTTAGCAAAATTTTCTAACGTATATTATGAATGATGGGGTCTACTTGATAATTTAATTATGAAAACAATATGTCTAACAAATAAGAATATACTTTTAGATATGGCAGCTAGAAACATGATAGATTGTATGCAATCTGATGACAAACTAGATGGTTCAAACTACGACGTCTGGCATCTGAAAGCCCAGTTATATTTAAATAATGATGATATACTGGGCCTCTTGACCTCCTCTATAACTGCTCCACCTGAAAAGGATGAACAAGGTAGGGATATTACTACAACTAAATAATACAAAGAAAACCTAAAGGCGTACCAAGCATGGTTCAAACGTGATCGTTCTGCACGCTATACTATGCTGTCTTGCATGCAGGACGATCTCCTAGTGAATTTGAATGTTTCCACACTACTAAGGACATGTGGACGCAGCTTAAGGTAAGGCTCGGACAGACATCTACTACAAGGTTGCGTACCTTACAGCTAAAATAGATGCAGTATACTATTGACTCCATTCGCAGTATCTCCGAACAACTTCGAACTATGAGTGCTATGGTTCGAGACCTTAAGGCTGCAGGGCAAGAGGTTTCTGAGGACGAACAAGTTCTAAATGTGATTAGAGCTCTTCCCAATGACAATGAATATTGTAAGAGTTTTAAAGTATTCATGACACACAGTGAGCACATCAAGACATTCGAGGCAATTTCCAAACACCTCGAAATAGAGGAAGAGCATTTAAAATTACATGCGCCTTCTAGTATGGCATTCATTGCTAAAGGACTGGGGCCCAAGGGCAGGAAACCTTATCGTGGTAAGAAACCTAAAAAGGGTCCCTATCCTCCTCAGAGCTCTCGCTCCAACGGTGGTACTACCAAGAAGCATAAGGTTAAGGGCAACGGAGCTAGGGAGATGACACGTGTGAAGTACTACAACTGTGGAAATAAGGGCCGTTTCACTTGGGATTGTCCTGAGCCAGCCAAGGTACCTACTTCCACTAAAACTCCTAAATTATATGTTTGTTCCCATGTATTCGTTGCTAACTCTCTTCCTCAATGGATTGTAGACACGGGGGCAGCAAAGCACATAGTTCAGGATAGGGCTGGATTCGTGGAGTTCCATCGCTACCCGGTGGGCTCACGGACTGTCGTACTGGGGAACGGCAGCGAAGAAGATGTCCTTGAAGTAGGAACGTACCAGCTCAAACTCTGTGAAGAAAACAAGCTGTTTCTTCATGACGCCCTCTATGCACCTAGGGTGCGATGCTCCTTAGTTTCTTATGTTTTTTTCAGTGAGATTAGGTTTTACTTTTGGTTTTCGTCAAGACAGTTTAGATTTGTTCTATTGAAAAGAGATTTTATTGTTTTGGATTTGGCTGATAACTATAATAATATATCCTTTGCTTATGTTTCATCCTTTGACTCCAATTATGAATCTGTTAAGTGACATGCTAAACTTGGCCATGTGGCCCAAGATAGGATAAATAGGCTAGCTAAAGAAGGTCTTCTAGACTGACTCATTAGGGTTAAGTTGCCTAGGTGTGAGTCATGTTTAACTGAAAAGGCAATAATAAAGCCTTTCAGTAAGGCCTCGAGAGCATCTAGTCTCTTAGAATTAATTCACTCAGACACATGCGGACTCATGAACATTAAAGCACGACATGGGGCTATCTATTTCATTACTCTCATAGACGATTATTCACGATATGGGTATGTGTACCTACTATCTCATCGCTATGAGGCACTCGGCGTGTTCAAACGCTTCGTAGCAGAAGTAGAGACTCAATTAGAACGTAGGGTTAAGATCCTTCAAACTGGTGGAGGTCGTGAATACCTCTCTGATATGTTCAAGGAGTTCTGTAAGGAAAAAGATATACAAAGATAGCTAACGATTTTACGCACTCCACAATAGAATGATGTTGCAGAACGCAAGAATCGTACATTGCTTGACATGGTCAGGTCAATGATGACACATGCTAACCTCTCAATCAGTTTTTGGGAGGATGCACTGCTTACAGCAGCCTACATCCTTAACCGTGTGCCGAGCAAGAGTGTACCTACTACACCATATGAGTTATGGCTTGGTAAGAAGCCATCCTTGGACTATTTATGCCCATGGGGTTCGGCTGGCTATATACATAACCTAACCCATAAACATGAAAAATTTGGTCCAAGAGCCACCAAAATGGTATTCATTAGGTATCCCGCACAATCTAAAGGATATATGATGTACGGGGAACATCCAAATAGTGGCATGACAGAAATAGATTCCTGCAATGTCGATTTTCTCGAGGATGAGTTCCCGACCATTAGTGAAGTCAAGAAGGATGTCGAACTGTTTAAGTTACAGCAAAATATTCAGCCATCATTCGGTGAGCGGGAGAATTTGGATTCTAGCCAAGTCACTAAAGATGGTATGCCTTCCATATCCGAAGGGAATGAGGAGACTTATCTGCACAGAAGAATGAGATATGTCATTGATCTCTTATACATGAGGAAAGTCAACCTATGAGTGACGTCCATCCTCAATCTCCAGTCCCCGAACATATAGTTAGTCTATATGTTCGGGATCCCACACCCCAGAAAGATAGTGGGAGCAACTCTCTACATGCGCAGGGTTCCACACCTTTTAGAGAAAGGGGGAGGGATGCCTCACCCAGGCAGACAAACAATGAAGGCCCCAAGCTTCGAAGGAGTGAGTGTGGAAGAATTCCTTGACGATATTTCAAAATCAATGAGGAAATTTTCCTATGCACTCCCTTGGAAGTTGAGGAGCCTATCTCTTATCAAGAGGCAATCAACTCACCAAATCACAAAGAGTGGATGGATGCCATGAGGGATGAGATGAATTCGATGGCAAGAAATAAGGTTTGGGAACTTGTTGACTTTCCACCCCAGCGTAAGTCTACTGAGAACAAGTGGGTTTTCAAGATAAAATGTCGGGAAGATGGCTCGATCAATAAGCACAAAGCCTGTTTAGTGACAAAAGGGTTTACACAAATTGAGGGTGTAGCATATGAAGAGACATTTTCTCCCGTGGTGAGATTTGCCTCTATTCGCCTACTCCTAACCATGGTTGCCCATTTGAACTTAGAGTTGTTTCAAATGGACGTAAAGACTATTTTCCTTAATGGTAGCCTTAAGGAAGAAATCTATGTAGACCACCCCATTGGTTTTGTGTCAAAGGGACAAGAGGAAAAGGCGTGCCATCTTAAAAGGTTCATATACGGTCTTAAACAGTCTTCCAGATCTTGGTACTTAAGATTCCATGAAGCTATAATTTAGTTTGGCGTATCTATGGTTTCGAAGGACCACTGTGTGTATGTCAAAAGATCAACCGGGAGGATTATGTTTCTTACCCTATATGTTGACGACATACTACTGACTGGGAACAATTTGGAGATGATCGAAGCCACTAAGAAGTGGTTGTCCTCCGTCTTTGAGATGAAGGACATGGGTGGAGCTAGGTACGTCCTAGGCGTAGAAATAATAAGGAATCGTCCTAGGAAACTTTTAGGTATGAGTCAGGAGGCATATATTAATAAAGTCTTAGAAAGATTCCGCATGCATCATTCCAAACCCATAGACACTCTAGTTGAGAAGGGTTTAACCTTAAGCCTCAACCAATACCCAAAAACAGACAAAGAAAAGGAGGCCATGAGCAATGTCCCCTATGCTAGTGCCATAGGAAGTTTAATGTACGCCATGTTATGTACACGACCGGACATTTGCTTTGCGATTGATTTGGTAAGTCGTTACCAAAGCAACCCAGGACAAGCTCATTGGCAAGCCGTCAAGAGAATCACGCGTTACCTTCGCGGTACAAGCGACTTGGTCCTATGCTATCAAGGCGGGGACCTGAAGTTGAGAGGATATTCAGATGCCGATTGGGGTGGTGATCCGGATGAGTCTAGGTTAACCTCGGGATATATGATCACCCTGGGTGGGGGAGCTATATCATGGTGCAGTAAGAAGTAAGACTGCATAGCTCTGTCGACCATGGAGGCAGAGTATGTCGTATGTAGCCTAACCACGCAGGAGGCAATGTGACTTAGCAGTTTCCTCTAAGATCTTAACCTCACTCCTAGAGTTGGTGATCGTGTAGAGATGTTATGAGACAACGCAGCCGCCATCCAGTTTGCTAAAGATCCGAAGTTCTATCGGAAGACCAAGCACATCAAGAGGCGTTATCACTTCGTGCAAGATGCTATAAAGAAAAAGGAGGTTGCCATCAAGTATATACCCACTAACAAGATGATCGCTAATCCATTAACTAAGCCGATTCCTAGAGATGCTTTCAAAGCACATTCGTTGACTCCAGGGCTTCGCAAAGTTTAGTTTTTTGATAGAATCTTGTTATGTATGACAGATACGTTCTCCTTGTAATGAGCATTTATGAAATAAAGATTGAAGGTTCTTTTTCTAAATGCTTTGTGATTTATTTGTTAGACATGTTGAAATGTCACAAGCTTCTGATTGGCCTAGTCATACAGACAATTGCCCTAACGCTTGAGTAGTGGGTAGGATGAGACAGAATCATATATTACTAGGGGTGCAATATTGATTATTGTTACTGGAAGTGTATGAATGAGAAATAGTCGCCTTAGTAAGTCTATGATGAGACTCGAGGGAGTTGAATTTGAGACATGATTTCATATTGAAGCCTTAAAAGTCGAATCTTGAGTGTCAACATTAGCATTTAATATGCTAATCTGGTGGCTCAGGTTAGACTTTTTGGTAAAAATCTAGACTGGCGATTCGCATGGTATATAGAGTGACGATCCCAAGTAAGTAGGAGTTATGTCATGACACACATCTCATACAGTGTGTGCTTAAAAGACAACAATATACGGAGTCACAATTGACCTCCCTATCTCTTGTCAGTGTGTGACCCTGTAGACGATGACCCTTTAACTTAAAGCTATGGTATGAAGTCAAGGCTTGATGTTGCTCCTTTAATGTGTTTCTCAAGAACCACAATGTATACGGTTCAACAAGAACATGTTAGGAAAGCAATTAAGCTAAGACACAATATCATGGGTGTTTAAGAAAAAGTTCATCTGTCATCACCAATATCAGCCCGGCGATTATATTAAGTATATAGTTATATGATATATCATGGCATAAGGATTGGAAATACTACTGGTGATGTTTAGGATGACTTGAGGTATCGTATTTTGTAAAACTGTTATATTAGTCAGATGGTAACTTAATATAGCACTACTTGTTACTTTTCGATCGCACGTCATATTTCCGGTATGAAGTGTGAGGAGTTGTGATTGGTAGAGAACATGTGTTTGCGGCCTTCGTAGCCGAGTGGGAGCTGTTAACCGGGCCTATTTAGTTAGGCTTGACGGCCACTTAGTATTGCCTAGGGCAACAACCCTAATTGCCCCCATAACCTATAAAAGGGGGTTTTAGGGGTTAGCCACGCACATGCATAAGACACAAATCTTTCAGACTTTCTTCTCCTCCCCTCACGCCTGTCTACCATCATTGCTGGGCATCGGGTTTAGGACATAGGCACTCCTGAGACGATTCTGGTAGCCGCCACTCATCACTACATACGTGGACTGCTCTCGACAGTTATTTCCGTATCCAGATCAATCCTAATTCGTCTAACACGGCCCAACCGTCCGGCGACCGAGCTAATGGCAAATACATCACAATTTTGTCTACTATTTGGGGTTGGGACATAGTGATGCAACCATCGCACTAATCATTGGCAGGCCGTGGGGGTGGTAGCCTATAATGGGTCAGCTAGCACCCTATCCATTTGATGACTAATTCTCGCCAATTCTGCCTTCACCAATGAACTTATAGTGCTGGAATAGTGGCACTCGAGAATACGAATTCTAAAAACCGGCAGGTGATTGATATATGGACTGACTCGTGGGACATATATGTCACGTGCGTTTCAAGGAAGATCACTCATTCCTGCACAGGCAAAAACACTATTTGCTAATTGTGGCCGCCTCAATCAACGGTTTAGTAGTCTTAGAGTATTTAAAGTTCATAGACTATTAGTTAAGCAAGCTCACGTCTTAGCAGTACAAGCACGAAAGTCACGTGTGCTGCTAGCCTAAAGGTAATGCATTTGATCTCGCTTCTATATTACCTATTGACCCAAAAAAAAAAAAATCTTATGTCAACTTGTACAGTGAGAGTAAGCTATGCTCTTGATATTGACAAGCTATGAATTGATGCAACTAGTTGTCCATATCATATTTTACCGTTCAGGAGAAGAACACGTCCCAAATACATACATTCAAATAGGGTCCCAAACAATACGTCATATTATGGTATTCCATAACCACTAAATAAAAAGGTTAAGGAAGACATGCATTATATGAATTTCATATGTACTATTTTGCAGGATATAATAATAATACATAAAACTATAAAAGGTTGAGATATGAATCTTGTGGGGCCCATGAATAATATTGCATGCCTTAAATATGTTAGCACTATTTTTTTTTTTTTGGGCTGTATAGGAAGTACAAAAATTTAGGCTTCGTTAGGACCTTGAAAAATTTGGTGGAAAGAAAAAATTTGAAAAAGTTACTTTTTTTCTTGTGTTTGGTTAGGGGTGGCAAAATTCGCGAATTCGGACAACATCGACAAAATAGCTTTTGTTTTATTCGTTGCTTTTACAAATTTGCCCTTGCCAAGTTGTAATTCTTTTGTAAATTGCGTTGAGGTGTTATTTTTTAATTATTCTTCTTCATCAGTGTCATTTGTTATTTGAGATTCGTTAATGTTCATATTTGGTTGATACCATATCGTGTATTCAAAATTTTTTTCTAACAATGCAATATTATCTTTTATTAAGTTTATTGTTATGGGATGAACTCGCTCAGGTGTAGTTGATAAATAGTTTAACCTGTTTTTATAGTGATTTAATAAGTTTTGTCTAATACTTCTAAATGTTAAATCAAAAGATCTTAGATAATTCCATGTTCTTTCTTACGTATAGTAGTGTAGTTCTGGAAGATTAAATGTTTGTCCGGCTAAGTAGTTTTCGTCTTTGTCTATCTTAGAGTTAGATTGTAATTTGTTTTTAAATAAATTCATTTGTTCACGGTCTAGGGCTCTGATACCATTTATAGGGAAGTCGAGTGGTTTTTATGGAAAAAGCGATAAAACCATTTGTTGAATTAATTAGGTAATTCATGCAATGAGATCTATCAAATTTTAACAACGGTACTCGGATACTAGATTATCAAATGAAACTTTAAACTTAATATCATATAATCCTATTAAAACAAATCTGAATCAACGAAATTATACCTTTCGGAGTTGGATTTGTCTTACTCCTTCGCGCTCGTCTTACTCCACCCTGATGCGAGACTTACCTACTCGTTCAGACCTTCTCCTTCTCCTTGATAGTATTTTCTCTTTGATCAAAGTTGTAATAACAGCATTATAGACACAAAGTTTTGAGAAAAGATTTCTCTTTTTATTTCATTGATAATTGTTCTCCTTTGCCTAAAGGGAGGAAATCAGAACATTTTTTGAGAGATTTCTTACAAAGAGATTTTCTTTTTTCCAAATGCTGATATGTCTACCAAAATAGGCTAGCTTATTTATAGAGGAAGGGGGTGTGCCATGACATAAGCGCTTACATCATTAGAAATCTAAAAAGATAAGATTATCTGGCTAAAAGATAAGCTTCGTAGATAAGGCTCCACTGTTCTTGATAAGGCTGCTCTATGTCCTTTGTCTTGTTGTGTCGATAGAGATAAGAGTTGATAATGTTGTGGTCCCTTGTGTCTCACATGATGACTATGTGAGAATCTGCTTTTGTGCCTTGTCTTGTTCCACTTTATAAAGTTCAGAAAATTTCGTGTGTACAGCTGGACTGCCTAGAAATTTCTTGGGCTCCAGTGCATAGCTAAAATCAAAAAGTTGTTCATCGACTGAGATGTTTTCAGCTCCTTCAGTAGTGACTAGAATTAGATTTTTGTCAGAGTAAAGAGTTATGGCTCCTTTGGTCATTAGTCGCTTGCTTTGGCATTTGATTGCAAGAGCACCTGTTGATCGTTTATACTTAATCCATGCTTTGTCAAAATGAGGAGTCTTATAGTATTTGTTTTTCTCTGCTGCAATAGTGGGGAGTTTTGTAGTTGTTCCAGCTCTAGTAACATGGGTGATTTCAACTAAATGAATGGAAGGGTAAATGGTGTCTTCATCCTTTTCAGGGGAGATGGTAAAAATACGAAGACAAATATTCTTGTTGACCGAATTGCTTAATAGCATGTTTAAAATTGGTTGGAAAATGTTGTAGTTCAATAAGACTGAGGCTTGGGTACAGATAATTTAAATATCCACACTTAAAGAGTTCAAAAACGATATCAGGGTTGGCTTTGGTGAAAGCAAAGATTTTGGGAAAAAGTGAATCCTTGGGGTTGTAGTAGAGTTCAGGTATGCTAGAGATCTTTTGGTAGGCAAGTACTGTTGCTTCATAATAGTTCTTGTAAAAAGAGTCCGATAGATCAAGAGTTCGAATGTTAGTATTTTGAATAACTGGTCTTGCAGCTAATAACTTAGCTTTTAGTTGTTGCTTCTCTTTCTCTTCTTTAGAGAGGGGATTTGAAGAGTTTCTCTTATTTGGTCGAAATGAGAGTTCAGAGAGTTCAGAGCAGACTTTTGTAGTATCGATCATGGAAGAGTTCAAAGAGTTTGACTTGGGCTGTTCAATAGTTCGATTGAAATATGTTATTCGCTCTCGAGCTTTTCCAAGATCAGCTCTGAGATCAACAATAATTTCTTCAATAACTTCAATTTTCTCATTAACAGCTTCACAGTATTTATTAACATTTATAAAAATGTCTTCAAAGTTCTGGATTAGCTGATTGCTATTCACTTGTTCCATTGGTGCTTTGTCTTTGCTCGTTGAGCTCATGTTCTCTTGTTAAATAGTCTGCAATAAAATTGTTTTTACCTGCAACGTGCTCATACACAACATTAAATTGGGATAAAAATAACTACCATCGATGTAATTTATGCATGTGAGATCCAATGTCTAAAGCTTGTTTTACGAAAGTGGTTGCTACTTGATTATCTGTTAATACTTTAAATGGTTTAGGGAGCAAAAAGAGCCTCCATTTAGTAATTCCTCTAATAATCGCTAAGAGTTCCTTTTCCATAGTATTATAATTTTCTTCGCGATCAGAAAAAGTTCCACTGTGATAACTACAAATTTCATTTAAATCGGTTTTCAAAACTGCTGCCCATATTTTGTCAGATGCGTCTGTTTGAAGAATTAAGTTGTCTTCAGGTTCAGAGAGTCTAAGACTGGGAAGTTGTTGACATTCTTTTTTTAGTTTCTTCACAATTTCAGTATATTTTTCTGTCTAACCAAGAGTATTATTTTTTCTGAGTAGACTTTGCAAATCTTTTTTCTTTTTTGCTAAGTCTGGGATATAAGAGCTCACATAGTTTAATTGTCCTAAGAAACCTTGAATTTATTTCTTTGTTCTCAGTTGGTCTGGATACTCCATGATTTTTCTAGAGATATGAGGTTGTAAGCTGATTCCGTTTGTGCCAACTTCAAATCCTAAGAATTCAATTTTCTCTTTTTCAATTACAGCCTTTTTCTCACTTAGGCAAATGCCTTCTTTAATAGCTGTTTCCAGAAATGTGTTGAGATGTACTCTATGTTCTTCAAGAGTATCTAAACTTATTAAAATATCATCTACATAGACAACAAGAAAACTGTTAAGTTGTTTAAAGGCATCGTCCATTCTTCGTTGAAAAATTCTTAGTGCATTTTTTAGTCCAAAAGGCATAACAATCCATTCATAAAAACCTTGAGGTGTACTAAAACCTGTATATTTAATACTTGTTTCTTCCATTTTAATTTGCCAAAAACCAGATTTGCAATCAAATTTTGAGAAAAATTTTCTGTTTTTTGCAAGGTTAATTAATACTTCTTTGTTGGGAAAGATTAATTAATACTTCTTTGTTGGGTAAGAAATAGTTATTTGTTTTTGTAAATTGATTTAGCTTTTTATAGTTGATAATCATTCGGGCTTTACCTCTTTGACGTTCTACTTAATTATCTACCATAAAAGCTCGTGAAGAGCATACTCAATTGGATGGTCTAATTACTCCTTTTTCGAGTAATTCTTTTATTTGTATAGAGAATTCTTTAATGTCCTCTTCAGAGTATAGCATTGGTTTTTCTTTGATATAAATTTCCTGTGTCAGTTCAATCTTAGCTCGAGGATGTTCAGGTTTCCAAAATTGTAATGGATTTTCAGAACAAATTTGTTTGAATTTTGCTAAAAGGTCATCTCTTTTAATTATACGAACTGTAAATATAGGTTTTTGTATTTGTATTTGAAGTGCTATGTGTTCATATCTATGTCCACCACGCTTCGGGCGTACTCTATAGGGTTGTTTTAGAGTGGGAATTTTCAAAGTATGACTACATTTTGTAGTTAAATAGACAGTATAAGGGGTTTGTGTAAACTTAGCAAACTATTTTAAGAAGTCATTTCCGAGTAGAATATCATAACCAGAATTACATTATAATACAGTGGGCATAGTAAGGATTTTATTACCCAAGATAATGGAAACATTGGTTTGAACCAAGTCTAGATAGGTAGAAATAGGATGAACGCCTTTGATTCAAATTTTACGATCATTTGGGAGTTTATCCCATTTTGGAAGTAAAAAGTCTTGAAAGAAAGTTACTTCTGATCCTGCATCAATTAAAGCAGTGGCAGTGATATCCAATTCCTTGACAATTACATCTATATATGTAAGAATCGGTATTTCAAGTTGCTCCATATTCTTTCAAGAATAATGGTAGTGTATTGATTTATAAGAGTTATATGAGTAGGACCAATTTCATAGTTTGTATATTGGTCAAGGAAATTCATTCCTAAGAGTATATGATAAAAGTCATTCTTGATTGAGTGATCTATATAGCAATCAAATTCTAATAAAGGGGAATTAGGAGTTTTCATCATTATCCTAGAGATTTGATTTAGAGTTACTCTCTGACAATTATAGATAACAAAGTTATATTCTAATGCTGTTGAGACTGATATGGGCAAAGGTATGCAATGGCTTTGAGATGCTCCAGTATCTATCAAGATTTTATTAGAGATCCAAGTTTATCCATTAAAATAGTCCAATTTTACTTTGTAGGTACTACTTTGAGTATTTGTTAAAAAAGGAGGTTTTGATCTAGGGATTGTACCATAGCTTCGTTTTAGAATGGGTTGATTCGCTATTTGTATTCCTTTTTCAGTATAAGAGAGTCTCGGTGCTTGATAGCTAGTTGATGCTTCATCTTCTTCAACTAATTGAAAGTCTGTTAATGCAGGTATTTTAGCTTCTTGCATAGGAGGAGAGATTATAGAGCTGATGATTGAAAAAATTAGATCGACAGTTATTTTTTCTATTTGTTTTACATCTTTGATAGGAAAGTTAGTAGTGGAAAAAATGTATAAACCTCTATAATAAAAGGATAACGTATCATTTCCTGGTTGTAATCCGATATCTTCTATATTTTTACTTTGTAGAGTCATCGAGTAATTCGGGTAGCATTCAAAAATTAATTTTTTGTAAATTAGATTTCCTTGTAGTGTTCCTAGATGACTGTTTTGAATATTTCGAAATCTTTGATCATGTAGAGATAGAATTATAGGACTAGTCAGGATAATATGGAAGGACTACCAAAGCAATTTTGGAAAATTTGGGTTGCTAAAGAACAAAAGGATCTTTTTCACAACACTGTGCTGATGAATTATCAGGCATTTGAGCGTGAATTAGATGAAGGAATGTTTGGAGACACAGATATGTTACAACTATTAAAATATTTACGTCAAAACAAAAATAACTGTTTATTTTTTGAAGAAAAAATAATGATTATATTCAACCAACTTATAAAAATCTATTTAATTGAATAAAATTTTCTAGCAAAATGGAAAAACCCGAAATACCCAAACTCAAAACAATGACTCAAACAAATTATGAATCTATTCTCAACTTATATAAAACTTTTTCTACAAAAGAAATAGTATGAAAAGAAAAATTTTATATACAAAAAATTGAACAACTAAAAAAAAATAATGCCTCGAAAGAAATAATTTGGTTAAATAAAGACAGATTAGATCTCTTATTTTATGAAGAAGAAAGAAGAACGTATCTAGAAATTTGTGAAAATACAGACAACAACGATGATAATAACTTTGATCAGTTTGATACAGAATTTTGGTTTAATGATAAAGATTAATAAACAATTAGCTTTCCACAACTAGAAAACGAACTAAAAGCTGTGAAAGAAGAAAATAGAGAAATAAATAACTCTATTAAATAATTAGTAATGTAGATGCAACTTATAAATTTAACTTTTGAAAGAATGTTAAAACCCAAACAAAAAAAAGAATATACTCCTATAAAAATTAAACTTCCTGATAAAGTCAATCCCAACAGTGATGATGCTAAATATATTGAATGCTATCAGAATAATATTTTAAAAGAACAAGAAGAAGCTATTCAAAAAACTATTGAGGAAAGAAGATCACTAAAAGCCAAAGAAAAACAGGAAGAAGCAGAGAGTAGCTAATAATGGGAGAATATAATAAAGCTATAGAAGAATTGTTAAATGACTTTGAAAACCTACAATTAACTGAAATAGTTAAACAGGTTAATATGCAAGCAGGAACACCTACAGGAAGTGTAGGAAGTAACAATCCAAATAATTATGCAACTGGAGAACTTTCTAACCCTTTTAGAACTAATTCAATTCATAAAAATAAACATACAGCTGACTTTCAAAATAAGAGAAGACCTCCAATAAGAAAGAGCACTATCAATGAAGAATTTAAATAGAAAAATCCTTTTCTTTTAGAACCAGTATCCGTATGGGGATATTTTTTAAATATAGACTGTGTAACTGATAAAAGAGCAGCTTTAGACACTTGGAGAAGTTCTTTCATATTATCTTTAATGCAAAAACCAACTTATGCTGCAAAAGACAGAGATGTTAATGCTATCTATAATTTAATAATCTACTCTTTGTAAGGAAATGTACTAAATTGGTATAGTGGAATATCTCTAGCACTAAGAAATTTAATAGAAGTGGATGTAAAAAAAAATCTTGGAACTTCCATCGAACATGGAGTATGGACCTTTGAAAAATATCTATTAGGACAATTTCAAGGATACGAATTTATTGAAAATCCAGAATTAAACAGACTAGAAAGGAAAAAAGAAGCTTTATACAAACTTACCAATTTAAGAATTTGTAATTATGCAACTACAAGAGTTTCTTTTGTGAATTTGAAAAATACTACTATGAGCTTTATGATTCTACGGAAAATCAAGAGCCTTATATCCAACTTGTACTAAATAAATTTCCTCATCCATGGAATAAATACTTTTCAGATAAGTTTGAAGTATATGCAAAACGTCCTTCTATTTTTCGATCAGTAGCCGCAGTTCAGACACTAATAAACAAAGAAATGATGGAGCTTTGTTTACAAGAAAGTAGAAGAAGATATATTAAAGAAGTAACTCTTTGCTATGAAGATGTAAAAGAACCAGGACAGTATGGTTGTGAAAATTATCCAAATTTTAGACCTAAAAAAAAAAGAATTCCAAAACAGAATACCAAGAAAACTATTCCTAGAAAAACTCCAAAGAAAAAATTTTCTAAGAAAAAGAAATTTCCATCCAAGAAAACAAAAACTGAAAAGGCAAAGACTGAAAAATCAGTAAATAAACCACAAAAAAGTAGCAAACATTTTCGACATGAAAATTTAACCCAAGAAAACTTTAACCCACAAAACAGATATTATAAAAGAAATAAAAAGCCTACTGCTTGTCAATGTTGGAATTGTGGAGAAATATGACACAAATCTATTGACTGTAACAAAAGAAAAGCAAACATAGTAAAACTCTTCTCAGAAGAATTTGAAGAAATTCAAGATGAACTTTATCCGATAAACTCTAATTCACTTGAAGCAATCTCAAGCTGTTATGAATCCGTTAGCTCTGAAATTGAAACAAGTACTTCAGAAACAGACAGCTATTCAGATACAGAAGATGAGTACTGAAGACTCAAAAATTGTATAACAACAAGAACAAGAAAACAATGAAAATTATACTGGAATAATAACTTTCAACCAAAAACTTTATGAAAAGATTATAGCAACTGATTTATCTTTAAAAGACTCTCGAAATTTTATGAAAAAATTAGATAATTTTCTAACGTAAGATACTTTAAACTTTATACTACAGAACAACCAGTCAAAATTCAACATTTGCAAGGAAATATTCGATTACGATTAATGAGTCAAGAAATAATTGATAAATTTCTAGAAGAATTCCCACTAAGGACAGAAAATTAATTAAGTATGTCCATTTACAAGGAATACAAATTGCTGTAAATGCATGCTTCAAAGAAGGTATTGACTCACCTATAATTCTATCTCTACATGACCAAAGATTTCGAAATATTCAAAACAGTCATCTAGGAACACTACAAGGAAATCTAATTTACAAAAAATTAATTTTTGAATGCTACCCGAATTACTCGGTAACTCTACAAAGCAAAAATATAGAAGACACCTTAAATTTGCAATTTAAACTTTTAACAGATATCGGATTATAACTAGGAAATGATGCATTATCCTTTTATTATAGAGGTTTATACATTTTTTCCAATACTAACTTTCCTATCAAAGATGTAAAACAGACAGGAAAAATAACTGTCGATCCAATTTTTTCAACCATCAGCTCCATAATCTCTCCCCCTATGCAAGAAGCTAAAATACCTGCATGGACAGACTTTCAATTAGTCGAAGAAGATGAAGCATCAACTAGCTATCAAGCACCGAGACTCTCTTATATTGAAAAAGGAATACAAATAGCGAATCAACCCATTCTAAAACGAAGCTATAGTACAATCCCTAGATCAAAACCTCCTTTTTTAACAAATACTCAAAGTAGTACCTACAAAGTAAAATTGGACTATTTTAATGGACAAACTTGGATCTCTAATAAAATCTTGATTGATACTGGAGCATCTCAAAGCCATTGCATACCTTTGCCCATATCACTCTCAACAGTATCAGAATATAACTTTGTTACCTATAATGGTCAGAGAGCAACTCTAAATCAAATCTCTAGAATAATGATGAAAACTCCTAATTCCACTTTATTAGAATTTGATTGCTATATAGATCACTCAATCAAGAATGACTTTTATCATATACTCTTAGGAATGAATTTCCTTGACCAATATACAAACTATGAAATTGGTCCTACTCATACAACTCTTATAAATCAATACACTACAATTATTCTTGAAAAATATGAAGCAACTTGAAATACCGATTCTTACGTATATAGATGTAACTGTCAAAGAATTAGATATCACTGCCACTACTTTAATTGATGCAGGATCAGAAGTAACTTTCTTTCCAGACTTTTTACTTCCAAAATGGGATAAACTCCCAAATGATCGTAAAATTCGAATCAAAGGCGTTCATCCTATTCGTACCTATCTAGACTTGGTTCAAACCAATGTTTCCATTATCTTGGGTAATAAAATCCTTACTATACCCACTGTATTACAATATAATTCTGGTTATGATATTTTACTCGGAAATGACTTCTTAAAACAGTTTGCTAAGTTTACACAAACCCCTTATACTATCTATTTAACTACAAAATGTGGTCATACTTTGAAAATTCCCACTCTAAAACAACCCTATAGAGTATGCGCGAAGCGTAGTAGACATGGATATGAACACATAGCACTTCAAATACAAACACAAAAACCTATATTTACAGTTCGTATAATTAAAAGAGATGACCTTTTAGCAAAACTCAAACAAATTTGTTCTGAAAATCCATTGCAATTTTGGAAACTTGAACATCCTCGAGCTAAGATTGAACTGAAACAGGAAATTTATATCAAAGAAAAACCAATGCTATACTCTAAAGAGAACATTAAAGAATTCTCTATACAAATAAAAGAATTACTCGAAAAAGGACTAATTAGACCATCCAATGGAGCCTACTCTTCACCAGCTTTTATGGTAGTTAATGAAGCAGAATGTCGAAGAGGTAAAGCCCGAATGGTTATCAACTATAAAAAGCTAAATTAGTTTACAAAAACAAATAACTATTTCTTACCCAACAAAGAAGTATTAATTAACCTTGCAAAAAACAGAAAATTTTTCTTAAAATTTGATTGCAAATCTGGCTTTTGGCAAATTAAAATAGAAGAAACAAGTATTAAATATACAGGTTTTAGTACACCTCAAGGTTTTTATGAATGGATTGTTATGCCTTTTGGACTAAAAAATGCACAAAGAATTTTTCAACGAAGAATGGACGATGCCTTTAAACACCTTAACAGTTTTTTTGTTATCTATGTAGATGATATTTTAATAAGTTCAGACACTCTTGAAGAACATCGAGTACATCTCAACACATTTCTGGAAATAGCTATTAAAGAAGGCATTTGCCTAAGTGAGAAAAAAGCTATAATTGAAAAAGGGAAAATTGAATTCTTAGGATTTGAAGTTGACACAAACGGAATCAGCTTACAACCTCATATCTCTAGAAAAATCATGGAGTATCCAGACCAACTGAGAACAAAGAAATAAATTCAAGGTTTCTTAGGACAATTAAACTATGTGAGCTCTTATATCCCAGACTTAGCAAAAAAGAAAAAAGATTTGCAAAGTCTACTCAGAAAAAATAACACTCTTGGTCGGACAGAAAAACATACTAAAATTGTGAAGAAACTAAAAGAAGAATGTCAACAACTTCCCAGTCTTAGACTCCCTGAACCTGAAGACAACTTAATTCTTCAAACAGACGCATCTGACAGAATATGGGCGGCAGTTTTGAAAACCGATTTAAATGAAATTTGTGGTTATCACAGTGGAACTTTTTGTGATCGCGAAGAAAATTATAATACTATGGAAAAGGAACTCTTAGCGATTATTAGAGGAATTACTAAATGGAGACTTTTTTTGCTCCCTAAACCATTTAAAGTATTAACAGATAATCAAGTAGCAACCACTTTCATAAAACAAGCTTTAGACAATGGACCTCACATGCATAAATTACATCGATGGCAGTTATTTTTATCCCAATTTAATGTTGTGTATGAGCACGTTGCAGGTAAAAACAATTTTATTGCAGACTATTTAACAAGAGAACATGAGCTCAACGAGCAAAGACAAAGCACCAATGGAATAAGTGAATAGCAATCAGCTAATCCAGAACTTTGAAGACATTTTTATAAATGTTAATGAATACTATGAAGCTGTTAATGAGAAAATTAAAGTTATTGAAGAAATTATTGTTGATCTCAGAGCTGATCTTGGAAAAGCTCGAGAGCTAATAACATATTTCAATCGAACTATTGAACAGCTCAAGTCAAACTCTTTGAACTCTTCCATGATCGATACTACAAAAGTCTGCTCTGAACTCTCATTTCGACCAAATAAGAGAAACTCTTCAAACCCCCTCTCTAAAGAAGAGAAAGAGAAGCAACAACTAAAAGCTAAGTTATTAGCTGCAAGACCAGTTATTCAAAATACTAACATTCGAACTCTTGATCTATCGGACTCTTTTTACAAGAACTATTATGAAGCAACAGTACTTGCCTACCAAAAGATCTCTAGCATACCTGAACTCTACTACAACCCCAAGGATTCACTTTTTCCCAAAATCTTTGCTTTCACCAAAGCCAACCCTGATATCGTTTTTGAACTCTTTAAGTGTGGATATTTAAATTATCTGTACCCAAGCCTCAGTCTTATTGAACTACAACATTTTCCAACCAATTTTAAACATGCTATTAAGCAATTCGGTCAACAAGAATATTTGTCTTCGTATTTTTACCATCTCCCCTGAAAAGGATGAAGACACCATTTACCCTTCCATTCATTTAGTTGAAATCACCCATGTTACTAGAGCTGGAACAACTACAAAACTCCCCACTATTGCAGCAGAGAAAAACAAATACTATAAGACTCCTCATTTTGACAAAGCATGGATTAACTATAAACGATCAACAGGTGCTCTTGCAATCAAATGCCAAAGCAAGCGACTAATGACCAAAGGAGCCATAACTCTTTACTCTGACAAAAATCTAATTCTAGTCACTACTGAAGGAGCTGAAAACATCTCAGTCGATGAACAACTTTTTGACTTTAGCTATGCACTGGAGCCCAAGAAATTTCTAGGCAGTCCAGCTGTACACACGAAATTTTCTGAACTTTATAAAGTGGAACAAGACAAGGCACAAAAGCAGATTCTCACATAGTCATCATGTGAGACACAAGGGACCACAACATTATCAACTCTTATCTCTATCGACACAACAAGACAAAGGACATAGAGCAGCCTTATCAAGAACAGTGGAGCCTTATCTACGAAGCTTATCTTTTAGCCAGATAATCTTATCTTTTTAGATTTCTAATGATGTAAGCGCTTATGTCATGGCACACCCCCTTCCTCTATAAATAAGCTAGCCTATTTTGGTAGACATATCAGCATTTGGAAAAAAGAAAATCTCTTTGTAAGAAATCTCTCAAAAAATGTTCTGATTTCCTCCCTTTAGGCAAAGGAGAACAATTATCAATGAAATAAAAAGAGAAATCTTTTCTCAAAACTTTGTGTCTATAATGCTGTTATTACAACTTTGATCAAAGAGAAAATACTATCAAGGAGAAGGAGAAGGTCTGAACGAGTAGGTAAGTCTCGCATCAGGGTGGAGTAAGACGAGCGCGAAGGAGTAAGACAAATCCAACTCCGAAAGGTATAATTTCGTTGATTCAGATTTGTTTTAATAGGATTATATGATATTAAGTTTAAAGTTTCATTTGATAATCTAGTATCCGAGTACCGTTGTTAAAATTTGATAGATCTCATTGCGTGAATTACCTAATTAATTCAACAAATGGTTTTATCGCTTTTTCCATAAAAACCACTCGACTTTCCTATAAATGGTATCAGAGCCCTAGACCGTGAACAAATGAATTTATTTAAAAACAAATTACAATCTAACTCTAAGATAGACAAAGATGAAAACTACTTAGCCGGACAAACATTTAATCTTCCAGAACTACACTACTATACGTAAGAAAGAACATGGAATTATCTAAGATCTTTTGATTTAACATTTAGAAGTATTAGACAAAACTTATTAAATCACTATAAAAACAGGTTAAACTATTTATCAACTACACCTGAGCGAGTTCATCCCATAACAATAAACTTAATAAAAGATAATATTGCATTGTTAGAAAAAAATTTTGAATACACGATATGGTATCAACCAAATATGAACATTAACGAATCTCAAATAACAAATGACACTGATGAAGAAGAATAATTAAAAAATAACACCTCAACGCAATTTACAAAAGAATTACAACTTGGCAAGGGCAAATTTGTAAAAGCAACGAATAAAACAAAAGCTATTTTGTCGATGTTGTCCGAATTCGCGAATTTTGCCACCCCTAACCAAACACAAGAAAAAAAGTAACTTTTTCAAATTTTTTCTTTCCACCAAATTTTTCAAGGTTCAAACGAAGCCTAAATTTTTGTACTTCCTATACAGCCCAAAAAAAAAAAAATTGTGCTAACATATTTAAGGCATGCAATATTATTCATGGGTCCCACAAGATTCATATCTCAACCTTTTATAGTTTTATGTATTATTATTATATCCTGTAAAATAGTACATATGAAATTCATATAATGCATGTCTTCCTTGACCTTTTTATTTAGTGGTTATGGAATACCATAATATGACGTATTGTTTGGGACCCTATTTGAATGTATATATTTGGGACGTGTTCTTCTCCTGAACGGTAAAATATGATATGGACAACTAGTTGCATCAATTCATAGCTTGTCAATATCAAGAGCATAGCTTACTCTCACTGTACAAGTTGACATAAGATTTTTTTTTTTTTGGGTCAATAGGTAATATAGAAGCGAGATCAAATGCATTACCTTTAGGCTAGCAGCACACGTGACTTTCGTGCTTGTACTGCTAAGACGTGAGCTTGCTTAACTAATAGTCTATGAACTTTAAATACTCTAAGACTACTAAACCGTTGATTGAGGCGGCCACAATTACCAAATAGTGTTTTTGCCTGTGCAGGAATGAGTGATCTTCCTTGAAACGCACGTGACATATATGTCCCACGAGTCAGTCCATATATCAATCACCTGCCGGTTTTTAGAATTCGTATTCTCGAGTGCCACTATTCCAGCACTATAAGTTCATTGGTGAAGGCAGAATTGGCAAGAATTAGTCATCAAATGGATAGGGTGCTAGCTGACCCATTATAGGCTACCACCGCCACGGCCTGCCAATGATTAGTGCGATGGTTGCATCACTATGTCCCAACCCCAAATAGTAGACAAAATTATGATGTATTCGCCATTAGCTCGGTCGCCGGACGGTTGGGCCGTGTTAGACGAATTAGGATTGATCTGGATACGGAAATAACTGTCGAGAGCAGTCCACGTATGTAGTGATGAGTGGCGGCTACCAGAATCGTCTCAGGAGTGCCTATGTCCTAAACCCGATGCCTAGCAATGATGGTAGACAGGCGTGAGGGGAGGAGAAGAAAGTCTGAAAGATTTGTGTCTTATCATATGCTGGCTGACCCCTAAAACCCCCTTTTATAGGTTATGGGGGCAATTAGGGTTGTTGCCCTAGGCAATACTAAGTGGCCGTCAAGCCTAACTAAATAGGCCCGGTTAACAGCTCCCACTCGGCTACGAAGGCCGCAAACACATGTTCTCTACCAATCACAACTCCTCATACTTCATACCGGAAATATGACGTGCGATCGAAAAGTAACAAGTAGTGCTATATTAAGTTACCATCTGACTAATATAACAGTTTTACAAAATACGATACCTCAAGTCATCCTAAACATCACCAGTAGTAGTTCCAATCCTTATGCCATGATATATCATATAACTATATACTTAATATAATCGCCGGGCTGATATTGGTGATGACAGATGAACTTTTTCTTAAACACCCATGATATTGTGTCTTAGCTTAATTGCTTTCCTAACATGTTCTTGTTGAACCGTATACATTGTGGTTCTTGAGAAACACATTAAAGGAGCAACATCAAGCCTTGACTTCATACCATAGCTTTAAGTTAAAGGGTCATCGTCTACAGGGTCACACACTGACAAGAGATAGGGAGGTCAATTGTGACTCCGTATATTGTTGTCTTTTAAGTACACACAGTATGAGATGTGTGTCATGACATAACTCCTACTTACTTGGGATCGTCACTCTATATACCATGCGAATCGCCAGTTTAGATTTTTACCAAAAAGTCTACCCTGAGCCACCAGATTAGCATATTAAATGCTAATGTTGACACTCAAGATTCGACTTTTAAGGCTTCAATATGAAATCATGTCTCAAATTCAACTCCCTCGAGTCTCATCATAGACTTACTAAGGCGACTATTTCTCATTCATACACTTCCAGTATCAATAATCAATATTGCACCCCTAGTAATATATGATTCTGTCTCATCCTACCGACTACTCAAGCGTTAGGGCAATTGTCTGTATGACTAGGCCAATCAGAAGCTTGTGACATTTCAACATATCTAACAAATAAATCACAAAGCATTTGGAAAAAGAACCTTCAATCTTTATTTCATAAATGCTCATTACAAGGAGAACGTATCTGTCATACATAACAAGATTCTATCCAAAAACTAAACTTTGCGAAGCCCTGGAGTCAACGAATGTGCTTTGAAAGCATCTCTAGGAATCGGCTTAGTTAATGGATTAGCAATCATCTTGTTAGTGGGTATATACTTGATGGCAACCTCCTTTTTCTTTATAGCATCTTGCACGAAGTGATAACGCCTCTTGATGTGCTTGGTCTTCCGATAGAACTTCGGATCTTTAGCAAACTGGATGGCGGCTGCGTTGTCTTATAACATCTCTACACGATCACCAACTCTAGGAGTGAGGTTAAGATCTTAGAGGAAACTGCTAAGTCACATTGCCTCCTGCGTGGCTAGGCTACATACGACATACTCTGCCTCCATGGTCGACAGAGCTATGCAGTCTTACTTCTTACTGCACCATGACATAGCTCCCCCACCTAAGGTGATCGTATATCCCGAGGTTGACCTGGACTCATCCGGATCACCACCCTAATCAGCATCTGAATATCCTCTCAACTTCAGGTCCCCGCCTTGATAGCATAGGACCAAGTCGCTTGTACCGCGAAGGTAACGCGTGATTCTCTTGACGGCTTGCCAATGAGCTTGTCCTGGGTTGCTTTGGTAACGACTTACCAAATCAATCGCAAAGCAAATGTCCGGTCGTGTGCATAACATGGCGTACATTAAACTTCCTATGGCACTAGCATAGGGGACATTGCTCATGGCCTCCTTTTCTTTGTCTGTTTTTGGGTATTGGTTGAGGCTTAAGGTTAAACCCTTCTCAACTAGAGTGTCTATGGGTTTGGAATGATGCATGCGGAATCTTTCTAAGACTTTATTAATATATGCCTCCTGACTCATACCTAAAAGTTTCCTAGGACGATTCCTTATTATTTCTACGCCTAGGACGTACTTAGCTCCACCCATGTCCTTCATCTCAAAGACGGAGGACGACCACTTCTTAGTGGCTTCGATCATCTCCAAATTGTTCCCAGTCAGTAGTATGTCGTCAACATATAGGGTAAGAAACATAATCCTCCCGGTTGATATTTTGACATACACACAGTGGTCCTTCGAAACCATAGATACGCCAAACTAAATTATAGCTTCATGGAATCTTAAGTACCAAGATCTGGAAGACTGTTTAAGACCGTATATGAACCTTTTAAGATGGCACGCCTTTTCCTCTTGTCCCTTTGACACAAAACCAATGGGGTGGTCTACATAGATTTCTTCCTTAAGGCTACCATTAAGGAAAATAGTCTTTACGTCCATTTGAAACAACTCTAAGTTCAAATGGGCAACCATGGTTAGGAGTAGGCGAATAGAGGCAAATCTTACCACGGGAGAAAATGTCTCTTCATAGGCTACACCCTCAATTTATGTAAACCCTTTTGTCACTAAACAGGCTTTGTACTTATTGATCGAGCCATCTTCCCGACGTTTTATCTTGAAAACCCACTTGTTCTCAGTAGACTTACGCTGGGGTGGAAAGTCAACAAGTTCCCAAACCTTATTTCTTGCCATCGAATTCATCTCATCCCTCATGGCATCCATCCACTCTTTGTGATTTGGTGAGTTGATTGCCTCTTGATAAGAGATAGGCTCCTCAACTTCCAAGGGAGTGTATAGGAAAATTTCCTCATTGATTTTGAAATATCGTCAAGGAATTCTTCCACGCTCACTCCTTCGAAGCTTGGGGCCTTCATTGTTTGTCTGCCTGGGTGAGGCATCCCTCCCCCTTTCTCTAAAAGGTGTGGAACCCTGCGCATGTAGAGAGTTGCTCCCGCTATCTTTCTGGGGTGTGGGATCCCGAACATATAGACTAACTATATGTTCGGGGACTGGAGATTGAGGATGGACGTCACTCGTAGGTTGACTTTCCTCATGTATAACAGATCAATGACATATCTCATTCTTCTGTGCAGATAAGTCTCCTCATTCCCTTCGGATATGGAAGGCATACCATCTTTAGTGACTTGGCTAGAATCCAAATTCTCCCGCTCACCGAATGATGGCTGAATATTTTGCTGTAACTTAAACAGTTCGACATCCTTCTTGACTTCACTAATGGTCGGGAACTCATCCTCGAGAAAATCGACATTGCGGGAATCTATTTCTGTCATGCCACTATTTGGATGTTCCCCGTACATCATATATCCTTTAGATTGTGCGGGATACCTAATGAATACCATTTTGGTGGCTCTTGGACCAAATTTTTCATGTTTATGGGTTAGGTTATGTATATAGCCAGCCGAACCCCATGGGCATAAATAGTCCAAGGATGGCTTCTTACCAAGCCATAACTCATATGGTGTAGTAGGTACACTCTTGCTCGGCACACGGTTAAGGATGTAGGCTGCTGTAAGCAGTGCATCCTCCCAAAAACTGATTGAGAGGTTAGCATGTGTCATCATTGACCTGACCATGTCAAGCAATGTACGATTCTTGCGTTCTGCAACATCATTCTATTGTGGAGTGCGTAAAATCGTTAGCTATCTTTGTATATCTTTTTCGTCACAGAACTCCTTGAACATATCAGAGAGGTATTCACGACCTCCATCAATTTGAAGGATCTTAACCCTACGTTCTAATTGAGTCTCTACTTCTGCTACGAAGCGTTTGAACACGCCGAGTGCCTCATAGCGATGAGATAGTAGGTACACATACCCATATCGTGAATAATCGTCTATGAGAGTAATGAAATAGATAGCCCCATGTCGTGCTTTAATGTTCATGAGTCCGCATATGTCTGAGTGAATTAATTCTAAGAGACTAGATGCTCTCGAGGCCTTACTGAAAGGCTTTATTATTGCCTTTTCAGTTAAACATGACTCACACCTAGGCAACTTAACCCTAATGAGTCAGTCTAGAAGACCTTCTTTAGCTAGCCTATTTATCCTATCTTGGGCCACATGGCCAAGTTTAGCATGTCACTTAACAGATTCATAATTGGAGTCAAAGGATGAAACATAAGCAAAGGATATATTATTATAGTTATCAGCCAAATCCAAAACAATAAAATCTCCTTTCAATAGAACAAATCTAAACCGTCTTGACGAAAACCAAAAGTAAAACCTAATCTCACTGAAAAAAACATAAGAAACTAAGGAGCATCGCACCCTAGGTGCATAGAGGGCGTCATGAAGAAACAGCTTGTTTTCTTCACAGAGTTTGAGCTGGTACGTTCCTACTTCAAGGACATCTTCTTCGCTGCCGTTCCCCAGTACGACAGTCCGTGAGCCCACCGGGTAGCGATGGAACTCCACGAATCCAGCCCTATCCTGAACTATGTGCTTTGCTGCCCCCGTGTCTACAATCCATTGAGGAAGAGAGTTAGCAACAAATACATGGGAACAAACATATAATTCAGGAGTTTTAGTGGAAGTAGGTACCTTGGCTGGCTCAGGACAATCCCAAGTGAAACGGCCCTTATTTCCACAGTTGTAGTACTTCACACGTGTCATCTCCCTAGCTCCGTTGCCCTTAACCTTATGCTTCTTGGTAGTACCACCGTTGGAGCAAGAGCTCTGAGGAGGATGGGGACCCTTTTTAGGTTTCTTACCACGATAAGGTTTCCTGCCCTTGGGCCCCAGTCCTTTAGCAATGAATGCCATACTAGAAGGCGCATGTAATTTTAAATGCTCTTCCTCTATTTCGAGGTGTTTGGAAATTGCCTCGAATGTCTTGATGTGCTCACTGTGTGTCATGAATACTTTAAAACCCTTACAATATTCATTGTCATTGGGAAGAGCTCTAATCACATTTAGAACTTGTTCGTCCTCAGAAACCTCTTGCCCTGCAGCCTTAAGGTCTCGAACCATAGCACTCATAGTTCGAAGTTGTTCGGAGATACTACGAATGGAGTCAATAGTATACTGCATCTATTTCAGCTGTAAGGTACGCAACCTTGTAGTAGATGTCTGCCCAAGCCTTACCTTAAGCTGCGTCCACATGTCCTTAGCAGTGTGGAAACATTCAAATTTACTAGGAGATCGTCCTGCATGCAAGACAGCATAGTATAGCGTGCAGAACGATCACGTTTGAACCATGCTTGGTACGCCTTTAGGTTTTCTTTGTATTATTTAGTTGTAGTAATATCCCTACCTTGTTCATCCTTTTCAGGTGGAGCAGTTATAGAGGAGGTCAAGAGGCCCAGCATATCATCATTATTTAAATATAACTGGGCTTTCAGATGCCAGACGTCGTAGTTTGAACCATCTAGTTTGTCATCAGATTGCATACAATCTATCATGTTTCTAGCTGCCATATCTAAAAGTATATTCTTATTTGTTAGACATATTGTTTTCATAATTAAATTATCAAGTAGACCCCATCATTCATAATATACGTTAGAAAATTTTGCTAAACTCGTAATCATCACGTATAAATACGAACTTTGGGGCTCCTTTAATTTAATTATTAGCTTAACTTCATAGAATTTCCTTAAAGGTTTTGTTAAGCTAATTAATATTTTAATCCAATGACTATCACGAAGATATTCACTTTTAATCACGTAAATATATATTTACATAATTTTTATGAAACTAATTCATTTAACGTAACTTCATTTTGTTTTAATATATATAACACAAAATTATATAATCAACTTCAAAATTTCATACTATTAACGATAATAACATGAAATTAAAAATAGAGAGAATTTAATTCATCAAAATAAATATATGACCATCCTATGGCTCCTTTCAACATATAAAACGAATTTATATTATCATGCGAGCATATATTCAATGGTCCAAAATGAAATGGAAACAAAATCGGCCTAAATAAAACGGCCCAAATTAAAAAAACAAATATTTTGGGCCAAAAAACGGCCCACAAATCGGGACCTCATTTTTCCTTTTTCCCTTTTAAAACCAGCCCAAAATTGGGGGGCGCCTTTTATAAGTGAGTGATCTATGCCTCCCTTCATTAACCCTAATCTGATCTTCATTCTCTCTCTCCTCTCTCTGCCTGCCTCTCGAATCCTCTCTCCTACTCTCGAATTCTCTCTCTCCTCTCTGCCTTCGCACCGCCATGGCAATGAAATTGGACCACTGAGCTCCGTTACCTTTCCCCTTGGCAACCGTCTTTAACGGTGGTTCTACATGGCCACCGTACCTTGAAGGAAAAAAGCCAAGTGATACCACCACCACACCGCCACAAAAAAACTCTCAGCCTTCAATCTACGCTAGCCCGTTGAGAACCGAGGGTACCTCGCTGTAGATCGGCCGAAAATGAATCCGGGAAGCGACCCACGTGCCCAACGCGCCACTGAGGCGGCGGCGTGTGGATGCACGCGCTTTCAAAGATGGATTTTTTTTCGATTTTCTTTCTATGTCTGCGTAGATCGGCAATGATGAGGGATTTTGGAAGGAAGAAAATCGTGAAACAACCTTCATCGTCGGCTCTATACCTTCTTTTTTTCTTTTGAATCTGAGCCAAGGTCGGGATTCAGGCATAGAAGTATTAGGGTTAGGGCTGGCAATGGATCGGGTTTGGATCGGGTGAACCATCATCCTCATCCATCACCCGCTTTAATCCGCTTCATCCAACCCACCCATCATCTGCAAAAATCTAATTCAATCCATCCATCCATCATCCATGGGTGAAAACGGGTGGATCGGATTGTAAACGGGTGATAAAAGTTTATATATAATATGTTAGCAAATTTATATAAAAAAGTAATCTTTGTCTTTTGAAAAGTTTAAAAAAAGATATGGTAGGTATACGGAAGGAATAAATATCATATTCATCATATTAACTTTGACGAAAATCATAAAATTAAGTATATAATTGTCCAAAAAAATGAGTAAAATTTAAAAGACAAAAATAAAAAGTAAACTCATTGCAAATAAGAGATAAATAAGTGGATGACTAAGCGGATAATGGATCGAGTGGTGGGTCGGATGGAGCATCACCCAAATCCAATCCAATCCGTCAAACTATCATCCATCAGCCATCCATCATCCATATATTTTGGATTTTCATCCGCTTTTTCGGATCGGGTGAAATGGATATCGAACGGGCGCGGGTGAAATTGCCACTCCTAATTAGGGTTTTGGGTTTGGGTATGGTATTTATCTGATTTTGAATTAAACATTCGATGAATCAGAACATATCATGAATTCTTGGATCAGGATTTTCAGATCTGAATTTTTAAAAAAACAGCCGCATACAAATCATGCATTCATGAATTCGACTCATCATAATTGTACTCAGTAGTATAAGTAGTCATGCCTTCTGATTATATCATAATTCAGTTTAATCATGAATTATCAGTCAAAATTGACCCTTTTTTGGTAATATATGACTTAACTGGGCGTGCTAATTTTGCAAGGCATAAAGCATGAAATTGATTAATCTGATCATAGCTTCAATTAACGGATACTCGCATAAAAAAAAAAAATCATGCTTGTAGGACATAAACAAGTTAAGCAATTTGGTTGCGGGATTAACACATAATAACTGAGCAGGGCAAAAAAATTTTAATCTTTAGCCAATTCGAGTCACAGAGGCATGCTATTAGGTATTGACTTGCATGAAAATTAAATACCTAATCATATATCATGTTTTCAAAACTAAGCATACTTGTTATTCAGATCATTCAATTCTTTTTAACGGGACTAATTCGATCAGTTTAGGCTCTGATACCACTGTTAGACGAATTAGGACTGACCCGGATGCGGAAATAACTGTCGAGAGTAGTCCACGTATATAGTGATGAGTGGCGGCTACCAGAGTCGTCTAAGAGTACCCATGTCCTAAACCCGATGCTCAGCAATGATGGTAGACGGCCATGAGGGGAGGGGAAGAAAGTCTGAGAGATTTCTGTCTTATATATGCGTGTGCTATGTGTGGCTGACCCCCAAAACCCCCTTTTATAGCTTATGGGGCCAACTAGGGTTGTTGCCCCAGGCTAAGTGGCTGTCGGGCCTAACTAAATAGGCCTGGTTAACAAACCGCATGTAATTGATTGTTCGGCGTGTGTACACGCATAAGTGGTGATACAACTTTGATAGTAAACCTGAATCATGTCATAGCAGATGGATGTAGCCGTAGTTTGTCAAAAAGTGCTTGATTCCTGAAGTAACCAAATGCTCCAGAGCAAGCAGATGAATTGGCCTACCATATATTGCTCTTGCTTGTCCACCTTATACAGGTAGAGTAGCCAGCTCTTGAGCCATTAGTCAAACAGTGTATCCCAATTAGCTTCCACCCTAATACCCAAATTACATGAAGCCCAAAGTCACCGGATGGTAGGGCAGTTTGAAACAGGTGTTCCCTGGATTCAGATTCCTCGGAGCATAGCAAGCATTGCATTTCCTGAGTCATACCTCGCGTATGGTAGTTGGTGCGTAAAGCCAGACCATTATATTCTCCAAAACAACAGTTTCCCCATTTTAAATCGGATGTGTAATGTCCAGAGGACCTTCCACGTTTGACCATATATGATTAGGTGTGTGTTTGGCCTACCTGGCTTTGAGTTAGCCACGCCTACCTAGACTTGATTCTAACTGTGTTGGTACGGCCCCAGATAATCCCATCCTCCATCATGTGGTCAGATAGGAGTGGCTAATATATTTCTTGCGGTTTCGTGCAAGAATAATCTCCTAATCACTGAAGTGTTCCATCGCTGCCCTGTTTGATCTAGAAGGTTACTGACCGTACGATTGCACCATATTGAAGCTTCCTGCTGATGCTTGAATAATCTCAATGTCGTGTCTGCTAACGAGGTATCAGTCCTAATTCGTACGCGGTTAGCTTTGCCAATGTTTTACCTAAATCCGTTTCTGAACTGTCTCACAGCACATAAGAGCCCCATGTCTGTCCCATGAAAAGGGAATCGTTATACGTCCCAACATCACGAATTGCGAAACTACCCATGCGCTTTGGCAGGTACAAAGTTTTGTCTTTGAAAGACCCTCGAAATTTTATCTTTGAAAAAATTAGATAATTTTCTAACACAAAAATTAATAAGATACTTTAAGCTTTATACTGCAGAACAACCAGTCAAAATTCAACATTTACAAGGAAATATTCGATTACGATTAATGAGTCAAGAAATAATTGATAAATTTCTAGAAGAAATTCCCACTAAGGATAGAAAATTAATTAAGTATGTCCATTTGCAAGGAATACAAATTGCTGTAAATGCATGCTTCAAAGAAGGTATCGACTCACCTATAATTCTATTTCTACATGATCAAAGATTTCGAAATATTCAAAACAATCATCTAGGAACACTACAAGGAAATCTAATTTACAAAAAATTAATTTTTGAATGCTACCCGAATTACTCGGTAACTCTACAAAGTAAAAATATAGAAGACACCTTAAATTTGCAATTTAAACTTTTAGCAGATATCGGATTACAACCAGGAAATGATGTGTTATCCTTTTATTATAGAGGTTTATACATTTTTTCCACTACTAACTTTCCTATCAAAGATGTAAAACAAACAGAAAAAATAACTGTCGATCCAATTTTTTCAACCATCAGCTCCATAATCTCTCCTCCTATGCAAGAAGCTAAAATACCTGCATTAACAGACTTTCAATTAGTTGAAGAAGATGAAGCATCAACTATCTATCAAGCACCGAGACTCTCTTATACTGAAAAAGGAATACAAATAGCGAATCAACCCATTCTAAAACGAAGCTATAGTACAATCCCTAGATCAAAACCTCCTTTTTTAACAAATACTCAAAGCAGTACCTACAAAGTAAAATTGGACTATTTTAATGGACAAACTTGGATCTCTAATAAAATCTTGATAGATACTGGAGCATCTCAAAGCCATTGCATACCTTTGCCCATATCAATCTCAACAGTATCAGAATATAACTTTGTTACCTATAATGGTCAGAGAGCAACTCTAAATCAAATCTCTAGAATAATGATGAAAACTCCTAATTCCACTTTATTAGAATTTGATTGCTATATAGATCACTCAATCAAGAATGACTTTTATCATATACTCTTAGGAATGAATTTCCTTGACCAATATACAAACTATGAAATTGGTCCTACTCATACAACTCTTATAAATCAATACACTACAATTATTCTTGAAAGAATATGAAGCAACTTGAAATACCGATTCTTACGTATATAGATGTAACTGTCAAAGAATTGGACATCACTGCCACTGCTTTAATTGATGCAGGATCAGAAGTAACTTTCTTTCAAGACTTTTTACTTCCAAAATGGGATAAACTCCTAAATGATCGTAAAATTCGAATCAAAAGCATTCATCCTATTCCTACCTATCTAGACTTGGTTCAAACCAATATTTCCATTATCTTGGGTAATAAAATCCTTACTATACCCACTGTATTACAATATAATTCTAGTTATGATATTCTACTCGGAAATGACTTCTTAAAACAGTTTGCTAAGTTTACACAAACCCCTTATACTGTCTATTTAACTATAAAATGTGGTCACACTTTGAAAATTCCCACTCTAAAACAACGCTATAGAGTACGCGCGAAGCGTAGTAGACATGGATATGAACACATAGCACTTCAAATACAAACACAAAAACCTATATTTACAGTTCGTATAATTAAAAGAGATGACCTTTTAGCAAAACTCAAACAAATTTGTTCTGAAAATCCATTACAATTTTGGAAACCTGATCATCCTCGAGTTAAGATTGAACTGACGCAGGAAATTTATATCAAAGAAAAACCAATGCTATACTCTAAAGAGGACATTAAAGAATTCTCTATACAAATAAAAGAATTACTTGAAAAAGGACTGATTAGACTATCCAATGGAGCATACTCTTCACCAGCTTTTATGGTAGTTAATGAAGCAGAACGTCGAAGAGGTAAAGCCCGAATGGTTGTCAACTATAAAAAGCTAAATCAGTTTACAAAAATAAATAACTATTTCTTACCCAACAAAGAAGTATTAATTAACCTTGCAAAAAACAGAAAATTTTTCTCAAAATTTGATTGCAAATCTGGCTTTTGGCAAATTAAAATGGAAGAAACAAGTATTAAATATACAGATTTTAGTACACCTCAAGGTTTTTATGAATGGATTGTTATGCCTTTTGGACTAAAAAATGCACCAAGAATTTTTCAACGAAGAATGGACGATGCCTTTAAACACCTTAACAGTTTTCTTGTTGTCTCTGTAGATGATATTTTAATAAGTTCAGACACTCTTGAAGAACATCGAGTACATCTCAACACATTTTTGGAAACAACTATTAAAGAAGGCATTTGCCTAAGTGAGAAAAAAGTTGTAATTGAAAAAGAGAAAATTAAATTCTTAGGATTTGAAGTTGGCACAAACGGAATCAGCTTACAACCTCATATCTCTAGAAAAATCATGGAGTATCCAGACCAACTGAGAACAAAGAAACAAATTCAAGGTTTCTTAGGACTATTAAACTATGCGAGCTCTTATATCCCAGACTTAGCAAAAAAGAAAAAAGATTTGCAAAGTCTACTCAGAAAAAATAACACTCTTGGTTGGACAGAAAAACATACTAAAATTGTGAAGAAACTAAAAGAAGAATGTCAACAACTTCCCAGTCTTAGACTCCCTGAACCTGTAGACAACTTAATTCTTCAAACAGACGCATCTGACAGAATATGGGCGGCAGTTTTGAAAACCGATTTAAATGAAATTTGTGGTTATCACAGTGGAACTTTTTGTGATCGCGAAGAAAATTATAATACTATGGAAAAGGAACTCTTAGCGATTATTAGAGGAATTACTAAATGGAGACTTTTTTTGCTCCCTAAACCATTTAAAGTATTAACAGATAATCAAGTAGCAACCACTTTCATAAAACAAGCTTTAGACAATGGACCTCACATGCATAAATTACATCGATGGCAGTTATTTTTATCCCAATTTAATGTTGTGTATGAGCACGTTGCAGGTAAAAACAATTTTATTGCAGACTATTTAACAAGAGAACATGAGCTCAACGAGCAAAGACAAAGCACCAATTGAACAAGTGAATAGCAATCAGCTAATCCAGAACTTTGAAGACATTCTTATAAATGTTAATGAATACTGTGAAGCTATTAATGAGAAAATTGAAGTTATTGAAGAAATTATTGTTGATCTCAGAGCTGATCTTGGAAAAGCTCGAGAGCTAATAACATATTTCAATCGAACTATTGAACAGCTCAAGTCAAACTTTTTGAACTCTTCCATGATCGATACTACAAAAGTCCGCTCTGAACTCTCTGAACTCTCATTTCGACCAAATAAGAGAAACTCTTCAAACCCCTCTCCGAAGAAGAGAAAGAGAAGCAACAACTAAAAGCTAAGTTATTAGCTGCAAGACCAGTTATTCAAAATACTGACATTCGAACTCTTGATTTACTGGACTCTTTTTATAAGAACTATTATGAAGCAACAGTGCTTGCCTACCAAAAGATCTCTAGCATACCTGAACTCTACTACAACCCCAGGGATTCACTTTTTTCCAGAATCTTTGCTTTCACCAAAGCCAACCCTGATATCGTTTTTGAACTCTTTAAGTATGGATATTTAAATTATCTGTACCCAAGCCTCAGTCTTATTGAACTACAACATTTTCCAATCAATTTTAAACATGCTATTAAGCAATTTGGTCAACAAGAATATATTTGTCTTCGTATTTTTACCATCTCTCCTGAAAAGGATGAAGACACCATTTACCCTTCCATTCATTTAGTTGAAATCTCCCATGTTACCAGAGCTGGAACAACTACAAAACTCCCCACCATTGCAGTAGAGAAAAACAAATACTATAAGACTCCTCATTTTGACAAAGGATGGATTAGCTATAAACGATCAACAGGTGCTCTTGCAATCAAATGCCAAAGCGAGCGACTAATGACCAAAGGAGCCCGAACTCTTTACTATGACAAAAATCTAATTCTAGTCACTACTGAAGGAGCTGAAGACATCTCAGTCGATGAACAACTTTTTGACTTTAGCTATGCACTGGAGCCCAAGAAATTTCTAGGCAGTCCAGCTGTACGCACGAAATTTTCTGAACTTTATAAAGTGGAACAAGACAAGGCACAAAAGCAGATTCTCACATAGTCATCATGTGAGACACAAGGGACCACAACATTATCAACTCTTATCTCTACCGACACAACAAGACAAAGGACATAGAGCAGCCTTATCAAGAACAATGGAGCCTTATCTACGAAGCTTATCTTCTAGCCAGACAATCTTATCTTTTTAGATTTCTAATGATGTAAGCGCTTATGTCATGGCGCACCCCCTTCCTCTATAAATAAGCTAGCCTATTTTAGTAGACGTATCGGCATTCGGAGAAAAGAAAATCTCTTTGTAAGAAATCTCTCAAAAAATGTTCTGATTTCCTCCCTTTAGGCAAAGAAGAACAATTATCAATGAAATAAAAAGAGAAATCTTTTCTCAAAACTTTGTGTCTATAATGCTGTTATTACAACTTTGATCAAAGAAAAAATACTATCAAGGAGAAGGAGAAGATCTGAACAAGTAGGTAAGTCTCGCATCAGAGTGGAGCAAGACGAGCGCGAAGGAGTAAGACAGATCCAACTCCGAAAGGTATAATTTCATTGATTCAGATTTGTTTTAATAGGATTATATGATATTAAGTTTAAAGTTTCATGTGATAATCTATTATCCGAGTACCGTTGTTAAAATTTGATAGATCTCATTGTGTGAGTCACCTAATTAATTCAACAAATGGTTTTACCGCTTTTTCCATAAAAACCACTCGACTTCCCTATAAATGGTATCAGAGCCCCAGACCATGAACAAATGAATTTATTTAAAAACAAATTACAATCTAACTCTAAGATAGACAAAGATGGAAACTACTTAGCCGGACAAACATTTAATCTTCCAGAACTACACTACTATACGTAAAAAAGAACATGGGATTATCTAAGATCTTTTGATTTAACATCTAGAAGTATTTGACAAAATTTATTAAATCACTATAAAAACAGGTTAAACTATTTATCAACTATGCCTGAGCGAGTTCATCCCATAACAATAAACTTAATAAAAGATAATATTGCATTGTTAGAAAAAACTTTTGAATACACGATACGGCATCAACCAAATATGAACATTAAAGAATCTGAAATAACATACGACACTGATGAAGAAGAATAATTAAAAAATAACACCTCAACGCAATTTACAAAAGAATTACAACTTGGCAAGGGCAAATTTGTAAAAGCAACGAATAAAACAAAAGCTATTTTGTCGACGTTGTCCGAATTCGCGAATTTTGCCACCCCTAACCAAACACAAGAAAAAAAATAACTTTTTCAAATTTTTTTCTTTCCACCAAATTTTTCAAGGTCCAAACGAAGCCTAAGTTTTTGTACTTCCTATACAGCCAAAAAAAAAAAATAGTGCTAACATATTTAAGGCGTGCAATATTATTCATTGGTCCCGTAAGATTCATATCTCAACCTTTTATAGTTTTATATATTATTATTATATCCTGCAAAATATTACATATGAAATTCATATAATGCATGTCTTCCTTGGCCTTTTTATTTAGTGGTTATGGAATACCATAACATGACATATTGTTTGGGACCCTGTTTGAATGTATATATTTGGGACGTGTTCTTCTCCTGAACGGTAAAATATGATATGGACAACTAGTTGCATCAATTCATTGCTTGACAATATCAAGAGCATAGCTTACTCTCACTGTACAAGTTGACATAAGATTTTTTTTTTTTTTTGGGTCAATAGGTAATATAAAAGCGAGATCAAATGCATTACCTTTAGGCTAGCGGCACACGTGACTTTCGTGCTTGTACTGCTAAGACGTGAGCTTGCTTAACTAATAGTCTATGAACTTTAAATACTCTAAGACTACTAAACCGTTGATTAAGGCGGCCATAATTAGCAAATAGTGTTTTTGCTTGTGCAGGAATGAGTGATCTTCCTTGAAACACACGTAACATATATGTCCCACGAGTCAGTCCATATATCAATCACCTGCCGATTTTTAGAATTCGTATTCCCGAGTGCCACTGTTCCAGCACTATAAGTTCATTGGTGAAGGCAGAATTGGCAAGAATTAGTCATCAAATGGATAGGGTGCTAGTTGACCCATTATAGGCTACCACCCCCACGACCTGCCAATGATTAGTGCGATGGTTGCATCACTATGTCCCAACCCCAAATAGTAGACAAAATTGTGATGCATTCGCCATTAGCTCGGTCGCAGGACGGTTGGGCCGTGTTAGACGAATTAGGATTGACCTAGATACGGAAATAACTGTCGAGAGCAGTCCACGTATGTAGTGATGAGTGGCGGTTACCAGAATCGTCTTAGGAGTGCCTATGTCCTAAACCGGATGCCCAGCAATGATGGTAGACAGCCGTGAGGGGAGGCGAAGAAAGTCTAAAAGATTTGTGTCTTATGCATGTGTCATGTGTGGCTGACCCCTAAAACCCCATTTTATAGGTTATGGGGGCAATTAGGGTTGTTGCCCTAGGCAATACTAAGTGGCCGTCAAGCCTAACTAAATAGGCCCGGTTAACAGCTCCCACTCGGCCACGAAGGCCGCAAACATATGTTCTCCACCAATCACAACTCCTCACACTTCATATCGGGAATATGACGTGTGATCGAAAAGTAACAAGTAGTGCTACATTAAGTTACCATCTGACTAACATAACACTTTTACGAAATACGATACCTCAAGTCATCCTAAACATCACCAGTAGTATTTCCAATCCTTATGCCACGATATATCATATAATTATATACTTAATATAATCGCCCGGGCTGATATTGGTGATGACAGATGAACTTTTTCTTAAACACCCATGATATTGTGTTTTAGCTTAATTGCTTTCCTAACATGTTCTTGTTGAACCGTATACATTGTGGTTCTTGAGAAACACATTAAAGGAGCAACATCAAGCCTTGATTTCGTACCATAGCTTTAAGTTAAAGGGTCATTGTCTATAGGGTCACACACTGACAAGAGATAGGGAGGTCAATTGTGACTCCGTATATTGTCGTCTTTTAAGTACACACAGTATAAGATGTGTATCATGACATAACTCCTACTTACTTGGGATCGTCACTCTATATACCATGCGAATCGTCAGTCTAGATTTTTACCAAAAAGTCTAACTTGAGCCACCAGATTAGCATATTAAATGCTAATGTTGACACTCAAGATTCGACTTTTAAAGCTTCAATATGAAATCATGTCTCAAATTCGACTCCCTCAAGTCTCATCATAGACTTACTAAGGCGACTATTTCTCATTCATACACTTACAGTATCAGTAATCAATATTACACCCCTAGTAATATATGATTCTGTCTCATCCTGCTCGCCACTCAAGCATTAGGGCAATTGCCTGTATGACTAGGCCAATCAGAAGCCTGTGACATTTCAACATGTCTAACAAATAAATCACAAAGCATTTAGAAAAAGATCCTCCAATCTTTATTTCATAAATGCTTATTACAAGAAGAACGTATCTGTCATACATAACAAGATTCTATCCAAAAACTAAACTTTGCGAAGCCCTGGACTCAACGAATGTGCTTTGAAAGCATCTCTAGGAATCGGCTTAGTTAATGGATTAGCGATCATCTTGTTAGTGGATATATACTTGATGGCAACCTCCTTTTCCTTTGTGGCATCTCACACGAAGTGATAACGCCTCTTGATGTGCTTGGTCTTCTGATAGAACTTCGGATCTTTAGTGAACTGGATGGCGGCTGCGTTGTCACATAACATCTCTACACGATCATCAACTCTAGGAGTGAGGTTAAGATCTTGGAGGAAACTGCTAAGTCACATTGCCTCCTGCGTGGCTAGGCTACATACGACATACTCTGCCTCCATGGTCGACAGAGCTATGCAGTCTTACTTCTTACTGCACCATGACATAGCTCCCCCACCTAAGGTGATCGTATATCCCGAGGTTGACCTGGACTCATCCGGATCACCACCCTAATCAGCATCTGAATATCCTCTCAACTTCAGGTCCCCGCCTTGATAGCATAGGACCAAGTCGCTTGTACCACGAAGGTAGCGCATGATTCTCTTGACGGCTTGCCAATGAGCTTGTCCTGGGTTGCTTTGGTAACGACTTACCAAACCAATCGCAAAGCAAATGTCCGGTCGTGTATATAACATGGCGTACATTAAACTTCCTACGGCATTAGCGTGGGGGACATTGCTCATGGCCTCCTTTTCTTTGCCTGTTTTTGGGTATTGGTTGAGGCTCAAGGTTAAACCCTCAATTGGAGTGTCTACGGGTTTGGAATGATGCATGCGGAATCTTTCTAAGACTTTATTGATATATGCCTCCTGACTCATACCTAAAAGTTTCTTAGGACGATTCCTTATTATTTCTATGCCTAGGACATACCTAGCTCCACCCATGTCTTTCATCTCAAAGACGGAGGGCAACCACTTCTTAGTGGCTTCGATCATCTCCAAATTGTTCCCAGTCAGTAGTATGTTGCCAACATATAGGGTAAGAAACATAATCCTCCCGGTTGATCTTTTGACATACATATAGTGGTCCTTCGAAACCATGGATACGCCAAACTAAATTATAGGTTCATGGAATCTTAAGTACCAAGATCTGGAAGACTGTTTAAGACCGTATATGAACCTTTTAAGACGGCACACCTTTTCCTCTTGTCCCTTTGACACAAAACCAATGGGTTAGTCTACATAGATTTCTTCCTTAAGGCTACCATTAAGGAAAACAATATTTACGTCCATTTGAAACAACTCCAAGTTCAAATGGGCAACCATGGCTAGGAGTAGGCGAATAGAGGCAAATCTCATCACAATAGAAAATGTCTCTTCATAGGCTACACCCTCAATTTGTGTAAACCCTTTTGTCACTAAACGGGCTTTGTACGTATTGACCGAGCCATCTACCCGACGTTTTATCTTGAAAACCTACTTGTTCTCAGTAGACTTACGCTGGGGTGGAAAGTCAACAAGTTTCCAAACCTTATTTCTTGCCGTCGAATTCATCTCATCCCTCATGGCATCCATCCACTCTTTGTGATTTGGTGAGTCGATTACCTCTTGATAAGAGGTAGGCTCCTCAACTTCCAAGGGAGTGCATAGGAAAATTTCCTCATTGATTTGGAAATATCGTCAAGGAATTCTTCCACGCTCACTCCTTCGAAACTTGGGGCCTTCATTGTTTATCTGCCTAGGTGAGGCATCCCTCCCCCTTTCTCTAAAAGGTGTGGAACCCTGCGAATGTGGAGAGTTGCTCCCACTATCTTTCTGGGGTGTGGGATCCCGAACATATAGACTAACTATATGTTCAGGGACTAGAGATTGAGGATGGACGTCACTCGTAGGTTGACTTTCCTCATGTATAAGAGATCAATGACATATCTCATTCTCCTGCGCAGACAAGTCTCCTCATTCCCTTCGGATATGGAAGGCATACCATCTTTAATGACTTGGTTAGAATCCAAATTCTCCCGCTCATCGAATGATGGCTGAATATTTTGCTGCAACTCAAACAGTTCGACATCCTTCTTGACTTCACTAATAGTCGGGAGCTCATCCTCGAGAAAATCGACATTGCAAGAATCTATTTCTGTCATGCCACTATTTGGGTGTTCCCCGTACATCACATATCCTTTAGATTGTGCGGGATACCGAATGAATACTATTTTGGTGGACCAAATTTTTCATGTTTATGGGTTAGGTTATGTATATAGCCAGCCGAACTCCATGGGCATAAATAGTCCAAGGATGGCTTCTTACCAAGCCATAACTCATATGGTGTAGTAAGTACACTCTTGCTTGGCACACGGTTAAGGATGTAGGCTGCTGTAAGCAGTGCATCCCCCCAAAAACTGATTGGGAGGTTAGCATGTGCCATCATTGACCTGACCATGTCAAGCAATATACGATTCTTGCGTTCCGCAACACCATTCCGTTGTGGAGTGCGCAAAATCATTAGTTGTCTTTGTATATCTTTTTCCTCACAGAACTCCTTGAACATATCAGAGAGGTATTCACGACCTCCATCAGTTTGAAGGATCTTAACCCTATGTTCTAATTGAGTCTTTACTTCTGGTACGAAGCGTTTGAACACGCCGAGTGCCTCATAGCGGTGAGATAGTAGGTACCCATACCCATATCGTGAATAATTGTCCATAAGAGTAATGAAATAGATAGCCCCATGTCGTGCTTTAATGTTCATGAGTTTGCATATGTCTGAGTGAATTAATTCTAAGAGACTAGATGCTCTCGAAGCCTTACCGAAAGGCTTTATTATTGCCTTTCCAGCTAAATATGACTCACACCTAGGCAACTTAACCCTAGTGAGTCAATCTAGAAGACCTTCTTTAGCTAGCCTATTTATCCTGTCTTGGCCCACATGGCCAAGTTTAGCATGCCACTTAACAGATTCATAATTGGAGTCGAAGGATGAAACATAAGCAAAGGATATATTATTGCAGTTATCAGCCAAATCCAAAATAATGAAATCTCCTTTCAAAGTTGTTTGGCCAAACAAATTGCTATTACAGAACAAATCTAAACCATCTTGACGAAAACCAAAAGTAAAACCTAATCTCACTGAAGAAACATAAGAAATTAAGGAGCATCGCACCTTAGGTACATAGAGGGTGTCATGAAGAAACAGCTTATTTCCTTCACAGAGTTTGTGCTGGTATGTTACTACTCCAAGGACATCTTCTTCGCTGTCGTTCCCCAGTACGGCAGTCCGTGAACCCACCGGGTAGCGATGGAACTCCACGAATCCAGCCCTATCCTGAACTGTGTGCTTTGTTGCCCTCGTGTCTACAATCCATTGAGGAAGAGAGTTAGCAACGAATACATGGGAACAAACATATAATTCAGGAGTTTTAGTGGAAGTAGGTACCTTGGCTGGCTCAGGTCAATCCCAAGCGAAACGGCCCTTATTTCCACAATTGTAGTACTTCACACGTGTCATGTCCCTAGCTCCATTGCCCTTAACCTTAGGCTTCTTGGCAGTACCACCATTGGACCGAGAGCTCTGAGGAGGACAGGGACCCTTCTTAGGTTTCTTACCACAATAAGGTTTCCTGCCCTTGGGCCCCAGTCCTTTAGCAACGAATGCCACACTAGAAGGCGCATGTAATTTTAAATGCTCTTCCTCTATTTCGAGGTGTTTGGAAATTGCCTCGAATGTCTTGATGTGCTCACTATGTGTCATGAATACTTTAAAAAACTCTTCCAATATTCATCATCATTAGGAAGAGCTCTAATCACATTTAGAACTTGTTCTTCCTTAGAAACCTCTTGCCCTGCAGCCTTAAGGTCTCGAACCATAGCACTCATACTTCGAAGGTGTTCGGAGATACTACGACTGGAGTCAATAGTATACTGCATCTATTTCAGCTGTAAGGTACGCAACCTTGTAGTAGATGTCTGCCCGAGCCTTACCTTAAGCTGCGGCCACATGTCCTTAGTAGTGTGGAAGCGTTCAAATTCACTAGGAGAACGTCCTGCATGCAAGACAGCATAGTGTAGCGTGCAGAATGATCACGTTTGAACCATACTTGGTACGCCTTTAGGTTTTCTTTGTATTATTTAGTTGTAGTAATATTCCTACCTTGTTCATCCTTTTCAGGTGGAGCAGTTATAGAGGAGGTCAACAGGTCCAGCATATCATCATTATTTAAATAGAACTGGATTTTTAGATGCCAGACGTCGTAGTTTGAACCATCCAATTTGTCATCAGATTGCATACAACCTATCATATTTCTAGCTGCCATATCTAAAAGTATATTCTTATTTGTTACACATATTATTTTCATAATTAAATTATCAAGTAGACCCCATCATTCATAATATACGTTAGAAAATTTTGCTAAACTCGTAATCATCACGTATAAATACGAACTTTGGGGCTCCTCTAATTTAATTATTAGCTTAACTTCATAGAATTTCCTTAAAGGTTTTGTTAAGCTAATTAATATTTTAATCCAATGACTATCACGAAGATATTCACTTTTAATCACGTAAATATATATTTACATAATTTTTATGAAACTAATTCATTTAACGTAACTTCATTTTGTTTTAATATATATAACACAAAATTATATAATCAACTTCAAAATTTCATACTATTAACGATAATAACATGAAATTAAAAATAGAGAGAATTTAATTCATCAAAATAAATATATGACCATCTTATGGTCACTTTCAACATATAAAACGAATTTATATTACCATGCGAGCATATATTCAATGGTCCAAAATGAAATGGAAACAAAATCGGCCTAAATAAAACGGCCAAATTAAAAAAACAAATATTTTGGGCCAAAAAACGGCCCACAAAGTCGGGACCTCATTTTTCCTTTTTCCCTTTTAAAACCAGCCCAAAATTAGGGGGCGCCTTTTATAAGTGAGTGACCCATCCCTCCCTTCATTAACCCTAATCTGATCTTCATTCTCTCTCTCCTCTCTCTGCTTGCCTCTCGAATCCTCTCTCCTACTCTCGAATTCTCTTTCTCCTCTCTGCCTTCGCACCGCCATGGTAATGAAATTGGACCACTGAGCTCCGTTGCCTTTCCCCTTGGCAACTGTCTTTAACGGTGGTTCTACATGGCCACCGTACCTTGAAGGAACCCAAGTGATACCACCACCACACTGCCACAAAAAAGCTCTCAACCTTCAATCTACGCTAGCCCGTTGAGAACCGAGGGTACCTCGGTGTAGATCAGCCGAAAATGAATCAGGGAAGTGACCCATGTGCCCAACACGCCACTGAGACAGCGGCGTGTGGATGCAGGCGCTTTCAAAGATGGCTTTTTTTCGGTTTTCTTTCTATGCCTGCGTAGATCGGCAATGATGAGGGATTTTGGAAGGAAGAAGATCGTGAAACAACCTTCGTCGTCGGCTCTACACCTTCTTTTTTTCTTTTGAATCTGAGCGAACGTCAGGATTCAGGCATAGAAGTATTAGGGTTAGGGCTGGCAATGGATCGGGTTTGGATCGCGTGAACCATCATCCTCATCCATCACCCGCTTTAATCCGCTTCATCCAACCCACCCATCATCTGCAAAAATCTAATCCAATCCATCCATCCATCATCCATGGGTGAAAACGGATGGATCGGATTGTAGACGGGTGATAAAAGTTTATATATAATATGTTAGCAAATTTATATAAAAAATAATCTTTGTCTTTTGAAAAGTTTAAAAAAAGATATGTTAGGTATATGGAAGGAATAAATATCATATTCATCATATTAACTTTGACGAAAATCATAAAATTAAGTATATAATTGTCCAAAAAAATGAGTAAAATTTAAAAGACAAAAATAAAAAGTAAACCCATTGCAAATAAGAGATAAACAAGTGGATGACTAAGTGGATAATAGATCGGGTGGTGGGTCGGATGGAGCATCACCCGGATCCAATCCAATCCGTCAAACTATCATCCATCAGCCATCCATCATCCATATATTTTGGGTTTTCACCTGCTTTTTCGGATCGGGTGAAATAGATATCGAACGGCCGCGGGTGAAATTGCCACCCTAATTAGGGTTTTGGGTTTGGGTATGGTATTTATCTGATTTTGAATTAAACATTCGATGAATCAGAACATATCATGAATTCTTGGATCAGGATTTTCAGATCTGAATTTTTAAAAAAACAGCCGCATACAAATCATGCATTCATGAATTCGACTCATCATAATTGTACTCAGTAGTATATGTAGTCATGCCTTCTGATTATATCATAATTCAGTTTAATCATGAATTATCAGTCAAAATTGACCCTTTTTTGGTAATATATGACTTAACTGGGCGTGCTAATTTTACAAGGCATAAAGCATGAAATTGATTAATCTGATCATAACTTCAATTAACGGATAATCGCATAAAAAAAAATCATGCTTGTAGGACATAAACATGTTAAGCAATTTGGATGCGGGATTAACACATAATAAGTGAGCAGGGCAAAAAAATTTTAATCTTTAGCCAATTCGAGTCACAGAGGCATGCTATTAGGTATTGACTTGCATGAAAATTAAATACCTAATCATATATCATGTTTTCAAAACTAAGCATACTTGTTATTTGTTAGGCGATAATTTGTCGCATTTTACGTGCCCTTTTCACCTAATCTTAGCTCGTATAATAACGTAATCTTTAGAGTTTTTCTTGTTTTATTAAGTATTCTTTGAGATTTTTACTTGTTTTGTTTATTCTTATAGGTAATAAGTTGAACCAAGCAAATATCGCGAAAAAGGGCAGAAAAAGATCAAAACAGGCAAAAAGGCGGAAAAACGGGAGCCAGCCGGGACGACCGGCCAGCAAGGTGGCACGGCCACCCCGTGCCACGTGGCACGGTCATGCCACATGACACGGTGCAGCCGTGCCACCTAGGCACGGTCGTGCTCCCCTTTGTTTCCTTCGGTTCTTCGCGGCCCACCTTGTCTTCTATTTAATCCTCTTTTCTCGACCTTGTTCGTGCTTCTTCTTCGACTTCCTTAGAGTTGTTTAGTTTAGGTTTTTAACCAATAAAAACCCCTTTGAAGGGATTAGATTAGGATTTTAGTTGTTTGTATTTTGGGGATTCAAGCTTGTGGATTTCAAGTTCTTCAATCAATTCAAGCATAAGTTTCCCTCTTCCTTTTCTCTATTTATTTCATGGTTGTTCTTGTTTATGTTTTGTTAGTTTTAATTCTTGTTTTTATTTTGGTTTAAGTTTATTTGTTTAGTTTTCATTGTTGATTCATGTTACTTAGTTGTTTAGATTCGTTTTATTTCATTCCCTTTGTTTTGTTCCTCGTGTTCTTGCATTTGTTTGGTAGTTTAGGTTTTGATTCGTTTTTGATGTTTAGTTGGTAGATTGTGTTGGCTTGGGTTGTGATTAGCCTCTTGATGGCTAATTAATCTTGTATTTGGCCTAACCATACCCAATCTATGCCTAGAACCTAGAGTTTTCCTTCACGCCCGCCAAGTGTTCGATGAAATGCCTGAGAGGGCTTTCATCCATATTTTTGGGCGATTGACTTATGCTGAGAGGTGAGGTCAATTTGCTAGTGTGGAAGAGGGAATGGCCGAGTTCGGGACACGAAAGTAGTATCCGAATCGAGTTAGGTCCGGGGTTGCTAGTTTTGTGGTCTAATTCGACTAACCCCACGAAAGTAGGTGGTTACTCGAATTAGACTAGCTCATGACCCTTGAGAGAGGGCTTGGGTGGTCTTTGATGGTGCAACCGACCATCTCTTGTTCATAGTGTAGTTTGGGTAGGTTAGGACTCGTATTGGTTAGTTGGTTCACTAATTGGTAAAATCACAATTCCAAGTCGCTTGTTTCTGTATTTGTAGCGTAGTTTAGTTCCCCTTCTCACCCTTCGATCCTGCCTAGCTTGAGACGCTTTAGTGAACTCTGGTAGTTGGAAACACAATTCCCTGTGGACGACACCCCAAGTACTCAACGATACACCTTGCACTTGGGGTTTATAAATATTAAAACTCTGTTTTTCTTGCAACAAGTTTTTGGCGCCGTTGCCGGGGAATTGGCGTTTTTCAATATTGGGGTTTACTTCAGCATTCGAGACTAGGCCTTTAGAAAATCCAAAAAAAATCAAAAAAAAAATCAAAAATTTAAAAAAAAAAAAGAAAATATGTCTCCTTTCCACTTCCCTCAACATGAGCATGAATTGTTTTGGCAATACTATGATAGATTACATGCTTTTCTTGCTCATTGTGGTTATTGCTTCGAGAAGTGGGAAATTTTGAACATGGTCTATGAGGGTGTGACTTGTGAGACCCGTGCTCTTTTGGAGCATTGGGATTTCTGGGCTCGAAACGTTGATGAAGCTTGGGAATTACTTGAGTGGTTGGCTAGGGATACTTATGAATTTGAGACTAGTCAATTTACTTCATCCATCCCATCCCCCTGCATTCCTAATTATACACCTCTTGCATGTGAGATCTGCCATCGTTCTGACCATGACAGTGTTTCTTGTCCCTATCGTATTTCTGCTGATGGTTTTGCTAGAATTTCTAGTATGATAGAGGCCATGAACAAGCAACAAGTTGAGTTTGCTGAGTTTGTTAATAAATCGCGGGAGTATGACCTATCACTCAAGATTGACCCTAGTTCTAGTGCTCCTAGACTTAATGTCAATCAGTGTGATGATGGTGCGTCTTTTCCTCCTCTAGAGTCCGGACTAGAGGATGTGCTCGACCCTCCCTTACCTACTCTACCTCTTGTTGCTCCATCCCTACCTAGCACATTTAAGGACAACACTTTGACCTATCCTGATCCACCTTTCCCTTTAGCTCAGTCGACGGAGTTCGGGGTAGGTGCGACATTTTGTGTTGGTGCTAGTGTCGATGGGGATGATTTCTGTCTTGAGTCAGACGGTACTTGTAGTGAGGTGCAGGATCTTGACAAGATTCTCGAGGGGGAGTCCTGTGTGGATGCTGTGGCTGTAGTTTCATCTAGTCCTGATCTTACTGACCATGTATCCCTCAACCCCCTTGATATTTCTCATGCTTCTTCATGTTCACTACCCTCCTCTTCCCCTCAGTACCATAATTTATCACTCGTTGCATGTCATGATATGCTTGAGGGGAATGAGATAGACTGTATGGAGTCCCTAGGTGCCTTCGGAGGGTATGACCCCTCCCTTGACCCTTATAGTCTATACCTAGAGGACATGCCTGGAAAAATCATCTTTCCTATTGCATTCAATTATTCTACTGATTTTTCTAAGGCATTTGATAAATTTAGAAGAGCACTTACCATTATTTCTGCATTTCTGTTTAAGTGCTCTTACTTACACTCATCTGAGTTGCAAGCTCAGGTGTTTGATAAACTTCTGCGAGCGTTGACGGCATCTGAATTGGCGATGCGCGTCCTAAACGCCACTGAGGAGTGGCTGATGCTCCTCGCGCTTCCCCAACCTCGTTCTAGCGAGGTGTAGTTCGGGTACATTCAGTACCCGACCTGGTATACTCGTTCTCACTCTTCTCCCTCCTTCTTTTTATTTTTCTTTTCTTTCTTTTTGTTTTTTTTTAGTTGTGAATATTAGGATTGTGTTTTTGGTTGGTGATCATCTGGTGGTGAAATGTGGATGTTGTTGAGCCGTTGTTGGCTATGATCACCATTTTTGTGTTTTTGTGGATTTTTATTGTGTTGTGACTGGTGGTGTTGTTGGTCCATATTTATTTTTGGTGGTGTCATTTTGTATATATGTGTGATCGTATTGTTGTTTTGGGTGAGATTGTGTTTTTGGGAGAGTGTGTTAGCTTGTATATATTTTTGTCGATTTTTGTTTTTCTTGTGCTTGATTTTGTTTTCTTTATTTTTTTGTGTGTTGGTGATGACTCACGGCTCCCAATGAGGACATTGTGAGATTTAGGTGTGGGGGTGGGGTCATCTCCCCTTTTCTTTTTATTTTTTTTGTGAAAATTTTTTCATTTTTGTGTAACTTTTTCAATTTTTCTCCTTTTTATTTGAATTTTTCTTTTCTTTTTGCATTTAGGGGAGTTCTGTACTATTTTGATCAGCCTTGATCCCTGATACCTTGACTGTTAGCTCGTATATAAGTATAATGTGTATGATAGATATTCATCCCCAATCTGTCGTTTTAGACCTCAGTTCTAACCCCAACAGTCCATCGTAATTTTGCAATCCAGTCCTGAATTCATGTATTGTCATCATCCTGCATTCTTAGTCTTCCACGATCGACTCTCCCATTGTCTATTGCACAATTCCCTTTATATGTGCTGGCACCCCCTTTCTTTTTCCAAAACAAAAGCAAAAACAAACAAATTCAAGCGCTATTGGGTGTATCCCTTTGAGGTGTGACATGAGTTTGTATTGAAAAAAAATAATAATGGAAAGAAAAGAAAGTGGGGAAGAAAAGAGTTGGAAATGACAAGTACCCCTTTGAGGCATGCGCTACTGGGTGTTACCCTTTGAGGCAATACTGCTACTGGGGACGCCTGCTTTCTATGCTAGCCGGTCAAAAAGGTAGCTTGTGTCAATTGCGTGGGATTGAGTTTGGTTTTGGTAGGCTTAGTTTCAAGGTGATGATACACTTGCACACTAGGCACCAGGATGGATTCAATGTTCTCATGCGTCGTGGGGTGAAAAGCTGATGTCTGGATGCCATTCTTTGGGATGATGTGTCCTGAAATGCATATAATGCCTGTGTACAGACTGATATTTGAGCTATTAGGTGGTTTTGGTTGATTCGATTGTGTACAGTTTATCCCCATGTATATATTGTGTTTTGCTACTTTTATTTTTCGACTTTTGTTTTTCTTTTCTTTGTTTTTCTTTTTTTGAGATTTTGTGGGTATATCTTCTGCAAACCCTCATGAGACCTTACTCGTCCACTTGGGGGAACCAAGGGGTTTAAAGGGCTTGTTGCATACGCTAAATGCAATCGCGATTCCTGCGAAAGTGAGTTAGGTTTCTAGATTAGTTTTTCTTTTGTTTTGCTCGAGGACGAGCAAAAGATAGGTGTGGGGGTATTTGTTAGGCGATAATTTGTCGCATTTTACGTGCCCTTTTCACCTAATCTTAGCTCGTATAATAACGTAATCTTTAGAGTTTTTCTTGTTTTATTAAGTATTCTTTGAGATTTTTACTTGTTTTGTTTATTCTTACAGGTAATAAGTTGAACCAAGCAAATATCGCGAAAAAGGGCAGAAAAGGATCAAAACAGGTGAAAAGGCGAAAAAACGGGAGCCAGCCGGGACGACCGGCCAGCAAGGTGGCACGGCCACCCCGTGCCACGTGGCACGGTCGTGCCACCTAGCACGGTGCAGCCGTGCCACCTAGGCACGGTCGTGCCCCCCTTTGTTTCCTTCGGTTCTTCGTGGCCCGCCTTGTCTTCTATTTAATCCTCTTTTCTCGACCTTGTTCGTGCTTCTTCTTCGACTTCCTTAGGGTAGTTTAGTTTAGGTTTTTAACCAATAAAAACCCCTTTGAAGGGATTAGATTAGGATTTTAGTTGTTTGTATTTTGGGGATTCAAGCTTGTGGATTTCAAGTTCTTCAATCAATTCAAGCATAAGTTTCCCTCTTCCTTTTCTCTATTTATTTCATTGTTGTTCTTGTTTATGTTTTGTTAGTTTTAATTCTTGTTTTTATTTTGGTTTAAGTTTATTTGTTTAGTTTTCATTGTTGATTCATGTTACTTAGTTGTTTAGATTCGTTTTATTTCATTCTCTTTGTTTTGTTCCTCGTGTTCTTGCATTTGTTTGGTAGTTTAGGTTTTGATTCGTTTTTGATGTTTAGTTGGTAGATTGTGTTGGCTTGGGTTGTGATTAGCCTCTTGATGGCTAATTAATCTTGTATTTGGCCTAACCATACCCAATCTATGCCTAGAACCTAGAGTTTTCCTTCACGCCCGCCAAGTGTTCGATGAAATGCCTGAGAGGGTTTCATCCATATTTTTGGGCGATTGACTTATGCTGAGAGGTGAGGTCAATTTGCTAGTGTGGAAGAGGGAATGGCTGAGTTCGGGGCACGAAAGTAGTATCCGAATCGAGTTAGGTCCGGGGTTGCTAGTTTTGTGGTCTAATTCGACTAACCCCACGAAAGTAGGTGGTTACTCAAATTAGACTAGCTCATGACCCTTGAGAGAGGGCTTGGGTGGTCTTTGATGGTGCAACCGACCATCTCTTGTTCATAATGTAGTTTGGGTAGGTTAGGACTCGTATTGGTTAGCTGGTTCACTAATTGGTAAAATCACAATTCCAAGTCGCTTGTTTCTGTATTTGTAGCGTAGTTTAGTTCCCCCTTCTCACCCTTCGATCCTGCCTAGCTTGAGACGCTTTAGTGAACTCTGATAGTTGGAAACAAAATTCCCTGTGGACGACACCCCAAGTACTCAACAACATACCTTGCACTTGGGGTTTATAAATATTAAAACTCTGTTTTTCTTGTAACATTATTCAGATCATTCAATTCTTTTTAACGGGACTAATTCGATCAGTCTAGGCTCTGATACCACTGTTAGACGAATTAGGACTGACCCGGATGCGGAAATAACTGTCGAAAGTAGTCCACGTATATAGTGATGAGTGGCGGCTACCAGAGTCGTCTAGGAGTACCCATGTCCTAAACCCGATGCTCAGCAATGATGGTAGACGGCCATGAGGGGAGGGGAAGAAAGTCTGAGAGATTTGTGTCTTATATATGCGTGTGCTATGTGTGGCTGACCCCCAAAACCCCCTTTTATAGCTTATGGGGCCAACTAGGGTTGTTGCCCCAGGCTAAGTGGCTGTCGGGCCTAACTAAATAGGCCTGGTTAACAAACCGCATGTAATTGATTGCTCGGCGTGTGTACACGCATAAGTGGTGATACAACTTTGATAGTAAACCTGAATCATGTCATAGCAGATGGATGTAGCCGTAGTTTGTCAAAAAGTGCTTGATTCCTGAAGTAACCAAATGCTCCAGAGCAAGCAGATGAATTGGCCTACCATATATTGCTCTTGCTTGTCCACCTTATACAGGTAGAGTAGCCAGCTCTTGAGCCATTAGTCAAACAGTGTATCCCAATTAGCTTCCACCCTAATACCCAAATTACATGAAGCCCAAAGTCACCGGATGGTAGGGCAGTTTGAAACAGGTGTTCCCTGGATTCAGATTCCTCGGAGCATAGCAAGCATTGCATTTCCTGAGTCATACCTCGCGTATGGTAGTTGGTGCGTAAAGCCAGACCATTATATTCTCCAAAACAACAGTTTCCCCATTTTAAATTCGGATCTGTAATGTCCAGAGGACCTTCCACGTTTGACCATATATGATTGGGCGTGTGTTTGGCCTACCTGGCTTTGAGTTAGCCACGCCTACCTAGACTTGATTCTAACTGTGTTGGTACGGCTCCAGATAATCCCATCCTCCATCATGTGGTCAGATAGGAGTGGCTAATATATTTCTTGCGGTTTTGTGCAAGAATAATCTCCTAATCACTGAAGTGTTCCATCGCTGCCCTGTTTGATCTAGAAGGTTACTAACCGTACGATTGCACCATATTGAAGCTTCCTACTGATGCTTGAATAATCTCAATGTCGTGTCTGCTAACGAGGTATCAGTCCTAATTCGTACGCGGTTACCTTTACCAATGTTCTACCTAAATCCATTTCTGAACTGCCTCGCAGCACGTAAGAGCCCCATGTCTGTCCCATGAAAAGGGAATCGTTGTACGTCCCAACATCACGAATTGCGAAACTACCCATGCGCTTTGGTAGGTACAAAGCTTTGTCTTTGAAAGACCCTCGAAATTTTATCTTTGAAAAAATTAGATAATTTTCTAACACAAAAATTAATAAGATACTTTAAGCTTTATACTGCAGAACAACCAGTCAAAATTCAACATTTACAAGGAAATATTCGATTACGATTAATGAGTCAAGAAATAATTGATAAATTTCTAGAAGAAATTCCCACTAAGGATAGAAAATTAATTAAGTATGTCCATTTGCAAGGAATACAAATTGCTGTAAATGCATGCTTCAAAGAAGGTATCGACTCACCTATAATTCTATTTCTACATGATCAAAGATTTCGAAATATTCAAAACAATCATCTAGGAACACTACAAGGAAATCTAATTTACAAAAAATTAATTTTTGAATGCTACCCGAATTACTCGGTAACTCTACAAAGTAAAAATATAGAAGACACCTTAAATTTGCAATTTAAACTTTTAGCAGATATCGGATTACAACCAGGAAATGATGTGTTATCCTTTTATTATAGAGGTTTATACATTTTTTCCACTACTAACTTTCCTATCAAAGATGTAAAACAAACAGAAAAAATAACTGTCGATCCAATTTTTTCAACCATCAGCTCCATAATCTCTCCTCCTATGCAAGAAGCTAAAATACCTGCATTAACAGACTTTCAATTAGTTGAAGAAGATGAAGCATCAACTATCTATCAAGCACCGAGACTCTCTTATACTGAAAAAGGAATACAAATAGCGAATCAACCCATTCTAAAACGAAGCTATAGTACAATCCCTAGATCAAAACCTCCTTTTTTAACAAATACTCAAAGCAGTACCTACAAAGTAAAATTGGACTATTTTAATGGACAAACTTGGATCTCTAATAAAATCTTGATAGATACTGGAGCATCTCAAAGCCATTGCATACCTTTGCCCATATCAATCTCAACAGTATCAGAATATAACTTTGTTACCTATAATGGTCAGAGAGCAACTCTAAATCAAATCTCTACAATAATGATGAAAACTCCTAATTCCACTTTATTAGAATTTGATTGCTATATAGATCACTCAATCAAGAATGACTTTTATCATATACTCTTAGGAATGAATTTCCTTGACCACTATACAAACTATAAAATTGGTCCTACTCATATAACTCTTATAAATCAATACACTACCATTATTCTTGAAAGAATATGAAGCAACTTGAAATACCGATTCTTACGTATATAGATGTAACTGTCAAAGAATTGGATATCACTGCCACTACTTTAATTGATGCAGGATCAGAAGTAACTTTCTTTCAAGACTTTTTACTTCCAAAATGGGATAAACTCCTAAATGATCGTAAAATTCGAATCAAAAGCGTTCATCCTATTCCTACCTATCTAGACTTGGTTCAAACCAATGTTTCCATTATCTTGGGTAATAAAATCCTTACTATACCCACTGTATTACAATATAATTCTAGTTATGATATTCTACTCGGAAATGACTTCTTAAAACAGTTTGCTAAGTTTACACAAACCCCTTATACTGTCTATTTAACTATAAAATGTGGTCACACTTTGAAAATTCCCACTCTAAAACAACTCTATAGAGTACGCGCGAAGCGTAGTAGACATGGATATGAACACATAGCACTTCAAATACAAACACAAAAACCTATATTCACAGTTCGTATAATTAAAAGAGATGACCTTTTAGCAAAACTCAAACAAATTTGTTCTGAAAATCCATTACAATTTTGGAAACCTGATCATCCTCGAGTTAAGATTGAACTGACGCAGGAAATTTATATCAAAGAAAAACCAATGCTATACTCTAAAGAGGACATTAAAGAATTCTCTATACAAATAAAAGAATTACTTGAAAAAGGACTGATTAGACTATCCAATGGAGCATACTCTTCACCAGCTTTTATGGTAGTTAATGAAGCAGAACGTCGAAGAGGTAAAGCCCGAATGGTTATCAACTATAAAAAGCTAAATCAGTTTACAAAAATAAATAACTATTTCTTACCCAACAAAGAAGTATTAATTAACCTTGCAAAAAACAGAAAATTTTTCTCAAAATTTGATTGCAAATCTGGCTTTTGGCAAATTAAAATGGAAGAAACAAGTATTAAATATACAGATTTTAGTACACCTCAAGGTTTTTATGAATGGATTGTTATGCCTTTTGGACTAAAAAATGCACCAAGAATTTTTCAACGAAGAATGGACGATGCCTTTACACACCTTAACAGTTTTCTTGTTGTCTATGCAGATGATATTTTAATAAGTTCAGACACTCTTGAAGAACATCGAGTACATCTCAACACATTTTTGGAAACAGCTATTAAAGAAGGCATTTGCCTAAGTGAGAAAAAAGCTGTAATTGAAAAAGAGAAAATTAAATTTTTAGGATTTGAAGTTGGCACAACGGAATCAGCTTACAACCTCATATCTCTAGAAAAATCATGGAATATCTAGACCAACTGAGAACAAGGAAACAAATTCAAGGTTTCTTAGGACTATTAAACTATGCGAGCTCTTATATCCCAGACTTAGCAAAAAAGAAAAAAGATTTGCAAAGTCTACTCAGAAAAAATAACACTCTTGGTTGGACAGAAAAACATACTAAAATTGTGAAGAAACTAAAAGAAGAATGTCAACAACTTCCCAGTCTTAAACTCCCTGAACCTGAAGACAACTTAATTCTTCAAACAGACGCATCTGACAGAATATGGGCGGCAGTTTTGAAAACCGATTTAAATGAAATTTGTGGTCATCACAGTGGAACTTTTTGTAATCGCGAAGAAAATTATAATACTATGGAAAAGGAACTCTTAGCGATTATTAGAGGAATTACTAAATGGAGACCCTTTTTGCTCCCTAAACCATTTAAAGTATTAACAGATAATCAAGTAGCAACCACTTTCATAAAACAAGCTTTAGACAATGGACCTCACATGCATAAATTACATCGATGGCAGTTATTTTTATCCCAATTTAATGCTGTGTATGAGCACGTTGCAGGTAAAAACAATTTTATTGCTGACTATTTAACAAGAGAACATGAGCTCAACGAGCAAAGACAAAGCACCAATGGAACAACTGAATAGCAATCAGCTAATTCAGAACTTTGAAGACATTTTTATAAATGTTAATGAATACTGTGAAGCTGTTAATGAGAAAATTGAAGTTATTGAAGAAATTATTGTTGATCTCAGAGCTGATCTTGGAAAAGCTCGAGAGCTAATAACATATTTCAATCGAACTATTGAACAGCTCAAGTCAAACTCTTTGAACTCTTCCATGATCGATACTACAAAAGTCCGCTCTGAACTCTCTGAACTCTCATTTTGACCAAATAAGAGAAACTCTTCAAACCCCCTCTCTGAAGAAGAGAAAGAGAAGCAACAACTAGAAGCTAAGTTATTAGCTGCAAGACCAGTTATTCAAAATACTGACATTCGAACTCTTGATTTATCGGACTCTTTTTACAAGAACTATTATGAAGCAACAGTGCTTGCCTACCAAAAGATCTCTAGCATACCTGAACTCTACTACAACCCCAGGGATTCACTTTTTTCCAGAATCTTTGCTTTCACCAAAGCCAACCCTGATATCGTTTTTGAACTCTTTAAGTATGGATATTTAAATTATCTGTACCCAAGCCTCAGTCTTATTGAACTACAACATTTTCCAATCAATTTTAAACATGCTATTAAGCAATTCGGTCAACAAGAATATATTTGTCTTCGTATTTTTACCATCTCTCCTGAAAAGGATGAAGACACCATTTACCCTTCCATTCATTTAGTTGAAATCACCCATGTTGCCAGAGCTGGAACAACTACAAAACTCCCCACCATTGCAGTAGAGAAAAACAAATACTATAAGACTCCTCATTTTGACAAAGGATGGATCAACTATAAACGATCAACAGGTGCTCTTGCAATCAAATGCCAAAGCGAGCGACTAATGACCGAAGGAGCCAGAACTCTTTACTCTGACAAAAATCTAATTCTAGTCACTACTAAAGGAGCTGAAGACATCTCAGTCGATGAACAACTTTTTTGACTTTAGCTATGCACTGGAGCCCAAGAAATTTCTAGGCAGTCCAGCTGTACGCACGAAATTTTCTGAACTTTATAAAGTGGAACAAGACAAGGCACAAAAACAGATTCTCACATAGTCATCATGTGAGACACAAGGGACCACAACATTATCAACTCTTATCTCTACCGACACAACAAGACAAAGGACATAGAGCAGCCTTATCAAGAATAATGGAGCCTTATCTACGAAGCTTATCTTCTAGCCAGACAATCTTATCTTTTTAGATTTCTAATGATGTAAGCGCTTATGTCATGGCGCACCCCCTTCCTCTATAAATAAGCTAGCCTATTTTAGTAGACGTATCGGCATTTGGAAAAAAGAAAATCTCTTTGTAAGAAATCTCTCAAAAAATATTCTGATTTCCTCCCTTTAGGCAAAGGAGAACAATTATCAATGAAATAAAAAGAGAAATCTTTTCTCAAACTTTGTGTCTATAATGCTGTTATTACAACTTTGATCAAAGAAAAAATACTATCAAGGAGAAGGAGAAGGTCTGAACAAGTAGGTAAGTCTCGCATCAGAGTGGAGCAAGACGAGCGCGAAGGAGTAAGACATATCGAACTCCGAAAGGTATAATTTCGTTGATTCAGATTTGTTTTAATAGGATTATATGATATTAAGTTTAAAGTTTCATGTGATAATCTATTATCCGGGTACCGTTGTTAAAATTTGATAGATCTCATTGCGTGAGTCACCTAATTAATTCAACAAATGGTTTTACCGCTTTTTCCATAAAAACCACTCGACTTCCCTATAAATGATATCAGAGCCCTAGACCATGAACAAATGAATTTATTTAAAAACAAATTACAATCTAACTCTAAGATAGACAAAGATGGAAACTACTTAGTCGGACAAACATTTAATCTTCCAGAACTACACTACTATACGTTAAAAAGAGCATGGGATTATGTAAGATCTTTTGATTTAACATCTAGAAGTATTAGACAAAATTTATTAAATCACTATAAAAACAGGTTAAACTATTTATCAACTATACATGAGCGAGTTCATCCCATAACAATAAACTTAATAAAAGATAATATTGCATTGTTAGAAAAAACTTTTGAATATACGATACGGCATCAACCAAATATGAACATTAAAGAATCTCAAATAACATATGACACTGATGAAGAAGAATAATTAAAAAATAACACCTCAACGCAATTTACAAAAGAATTACAACTTGGCAAGGGCAAATTTGTAAAAGCAACGAATAAAACAAAAGCTATTTTGTCGACGTTGTCCGAATTCGCGAATTTTGCCACCCCTAACCAAACACAAGAAAAAAAATAATTTTTTCAAATTTTTTTCTTTCCACCAAATTTTTCAAGGTCTAAACGAAGCCTAAGTTTTTGTACTTCCTATACAACCAAAAAAAAAAAAATAGTGCTAACATATTTAAGGCGTGCAATATTATTCATTGGTCCCACAAGATTCATATCTCAACCTTTTATAGTTTTATATATTATTATTATATCCTGCAAAATATTACATATGAAATTCATATAATGCATGTCTTCCTTGACCTTTTTATTTAGTGGTTATGGAATACCATAACATGACATATTGTTTGGACCCTGTTTGAATGTATATATTTGGGACGTGTTCTTCTCCTGAACCGTAAAATATGATATGGACAACTAGTTGCATCAATTCATTGCTTGTCAATATCAAGAGCATAGCTTACTCTCACTGTACAAGTTGACATAAGATTTTTTTTTTTTTTTTGGGTCAATAGGTAATATAGAAGCGAGATCAAATGCATTACCTTTAGGCTAGCAGCACACGTGACTTTCGTGCTTGTACTGCTAAGACGTGAGCTTGCTTAACTAATAGTCTATGAACTTTAAATACTCTAAGACTACTAAACCGTTGATTAAGGCGGCCACAATTAGCAAATAGTGTTTTTGCTTGTGCAGGAATGAGTGATCTTCCTTGAAACACACGTAACATATATGTCCCACGAGTCAGTCCATATATCAATCACCTGCCGGTTTTTAGAATTCGTATTCCCGAGTGCCACTGTTCCAGCACTATAAGTTCATTGGTGAAGGCAGAATTGGCAAGAATTAATCATCAAATGGATAGGGTGCTAGTTGACCCATTATAGGCTACCACCCCCACGACCTGCCAATGATTAGTGCGATGGTTGCATCACTATGTCCCAACCCCAAATAGTAGACAAAATTGTGATGTATTCGCCATTAGCTCAGTCGCAGGACGGTTGGGCCGTGTTAGACGAATTAGGATTGACCTAGATACGGAAATAACTGTCAAGAGCAGTCCACGTATGTAGTGATGAGTGGCGGCTACCAGAATCGTCTTAGGAGTGCCTATGTCCTAAACCTGATGCCCAGCAATGATGGTAGACAGCCGTGAGAGGAGGAGAAGAAAGTCTAAAAGATTTGTGTCTTATGCATGTGTCATGTGTGGCTGACCCCTAAAACCCCCTTTTATAGGTTATGGGGGCAATTAGGGTTGTTGTCCTAGGCAATACTAAGTGGCCGTCAAGCCTAACTAAATAGGCCCCGTTAACAGCTCCCACTCGGCCACGAAGGCCGCAAACATATGTTCTCCACCAATCACAACTCCTCACACTTCATATCAGGAATATGACGTGTGATCGAAAAGTAACACATAGTGCTACATTAAGTTACCATCTGACTAACATAACACTTTTACGAAATACGATACCTCAAGTCATCCTAAACATCACTAGTAGTATTTCCAATCCTTATGCCACGATATATCATATAATTATATACTTAATATAATCGCCCGGGCTGATATTGGTGATGACAGATGAACTTTTTCTTAAACACCCATGATATTGTGTCTTAGCTTAATTGCTTTCCTAACATGTTCTTGTTGAACCGTCTACATTGTGGTTCTTGAGAAACACATTAAAGGAGCAACATCAAGCCTTGACTTCGTACCATAGCTTTAAGTTAAAGGGTCATTGTCTAGAGGGTCACACACTGACAAGAGATAGGGAGGTCAATTGTGACTCCGTATATTATCGTCTTTTAAGTACACACAGTATGAGATGTGTATCATGACATAACTCCTACTTACTTGGGATCGTCACTCTATATACCATGCGAATCGTCAGTCTAGATTTTTACCAAAAAGTCTAACTTGAGCCACCAGATTAGCATATTAAATGCTAATGTTGACACTCAAGATTCGACTTTTAAAGCTTCAATATGAAATCATGTCTCAAATTCGACTCCCTCGAGTCTCATCATAGACTTACTAAGGCGACTATTTCTCATTCATACACTTCCAGTATCAGTAATCAATATTGCACCCCTAGTAATATATGATTCTGTCTCATCCTGCTCGCTACTCAAGCATTAGGGCAATTGTCTGTGTGACTAGGCCAATCAGAAGCCTGTGACATTTCAACATGTCTAGCAAATAAATCACAAAGCATTTAGAAAAAGAACCTTCAATCTTTATTTCATAAATGCTTATTACAAGAAGAACGTATCTGTCATACATAACAAGATTCTATCCAAAAACTAAACTTTATGAAGCCCTGGACTCAACGAATGTGCTTTGAAAGCATCTCTAGGAATCGGCTTAGTTAATGGATTAGCGATCATCTTGTTAGTGGATATATACTTGATGGCAACCTCCTTTTTCTTTGTGGCATCTCACACGAAGTGATAACGCCTCTTGATGTGCTTAGTCTTCTGATAGAACTTCGGATCTTTAGTGAACTGGATGGCGGCTGCGTTGTCACATAACATCTCTACACGATCATCAACTCTAGGAGTGAGGTTAAGATCTTGGAGGAAACTGCTAAGTCACATTGCCTCCTGCGTGGCTAGGCTACATACGACATACTCTGCCTCCATGGTCGACAGAGCTATGCAGTCTTACTTCTTACTGCACCATGACATAGCTCCCCCACCCAAGGTGATCGTATATCCCGAGGTTGACCTGGACTCATCCGGATCACCACCCCAATCAGCATCTGAATATCCTCTCAACTTCAGGTCCCCGCCTTGATAGCATAGGACCAAGTCGCTTGCACTACGAAGGTAGCGCATGATTCTCTTGACGGCTTGCCAATGAGCTTGTCCTGGGTTGTTTTGGTAACGACTTACCAAACCAATCGCAAAGCAAATGTCCGGTCGTGTACATAACATGGCGTACATTAAACTTCCTACGACACTAGCGTGGGGGACATTGCTCATGGCCTCCTTTTCTTTGTCTGTTTTTGGGTATTGGTTGAGGCTCAAGGTTAAACCCTCAATTGGAGTGTCTATGGGTTTGGAATGATGCATGCGGAATCTTTCTAAGACTTTATTGATATATGCCTCCTGACTCATACCTAAAAGTTTCTTAGGACGATCCCTTATTATTTCTATGCCTAGGATATACCTAGCTCCACCCATGTCTTTCATCTCAAAGACGGAGGGCAACCACTTCTTAGTGGCTTCGATCATCTCCAAATTGTTCCCAGTCAGTAGTATGTCGCCAACATATAGGGTAAGAAACATAATCCTCCCGGTTGATCTTTTGACATACATATAGTGGTCCTTCGAAACCATGGATACACCAAACTAAATTATAGGTTCATGGAATCTTAAGTACCAAGATCTGGAAGACTGTTTAAGACCGTATATGAACCTTTTAAGACGGCACACCTTTTCCTCTTGTCCCTTTGACACAAAACCAATGGGTTGGTCTACATAGATTTCTTCCTTAAGGCTACCATTAAGGAAAACAATCTTTATGTCCATTTGAAACAACTCCAAGTTCAAATGGGCAACCATGGCTAGGAGTAGGCGAATAGAGGCAAATCTCACCACAGGAGAAAATGTCTCTTCATAGGGTACACCCTCAATTTGTGTAAACCCTTTTGTCACTAAACGGGCTTTGTACTTATTGACCGAGCCATCTACTCGACGTTTTATCTTGAAAACCCACTTGTTCTCAGTAGACTTACGCTGGGGTGGAAAGTCAACAAGTTCCCAAACCTTATTTCTTGCCATCGAATTCATCTCATCCCTCATGGCATCCATCCACTCTTTGTGATTTGGTGAGTTGATTACCTCTTGATAAGAGGTAGGCTCCTCAACTTTCAAAGGAGTGCATAGGAATATTTCCTCATTGATTTGGAAATATCGTCAAGGAATTCTTCCACGCTCACTCCTTCGAAGCTTGGGGCCTTCATTGTTTGTCTGCCTGGGGGAGGCATCCCTCCCCCTTCTCTAAAAGGTGTGGAACCCTGCGAATGTGGAGAGTTGCTCCCACTATCTTTCTGGGGTGTGGGATCCCGAACATATAGACTAACTATATGTTCAGGGACTAGAGATTGAGGATGGACGTCACTCGTAGGTTGACTTTCCTCATGTATAAGATATCAATGACATATCTCATTCTCCTGCGCAAACAAGTCTCCTCATTCCCTTCGGATATGGAAGGCATACCATCTTTAATGACTTCGTTAGAATCAAAATTCTCCCGCTCATCGAATGATGGCTGAATATTTTGCTGCAACTCAAGCAGTTCGACATCCATCTTGACTTCACTAATAGTCGGGAGCTCATCCTTGAGAAAATTGACATTGCAAGTATTTCTGTCATGCCACTATTTGGGTGTTCCCCGTACATCACATATCCTTTAGATTGTGCAGGATACCTAATGAATACTATTTTGGTGGACCAAATTTTTCATGTTTATGGGTTAGGTTATGTATATAGCCAGCCGAACTCCATGGGCATAAATATTCCAAGGATGGCTTCTTACCAAGCCATAACTCATATGGTGTAGTAGGTACACTCTTGTTCGGCACACGGTTAAGGATGTAGGCTGCTGTAAGCAGTGCATCCCCCCAAAAACTGATTGGGAGGTTAGCATGTGCCATCATTGACCTGACCATGTCAAGCAATATACGATTCTTGCGTTCTGCAACACCATTCCGTTGTGGAGTGCGTAAAATCGTTAGCTGTCTTTGTATATCTTTTTCCTCACAGAACTCCTTGAACATATCAGAGAGGTATTCACGACCTCCATCAGTTTGAAGGATCTTAACCCTATGTTCTAATTGAGTCTCTACTTCTGCTACGAAGCGTTTGAACACGCCGAGTGCCTCATAGCGGTGAGATAGTAGGTACACATACCCATATCGTGAATAATTGTCTATGAGAGTAATGAAATAGATAGCCCCATGTCGTGCTTTAATGTTCATGAGTTCGCATATGTCTGAGTGAATTAATTCTAAGAGACTAGATGCTCTCGAAGCCTTACCGAAAGGCTTTATTATTGCCTTTCCAGCTAAATATGACTCACACCTAGGCAACTTAACCCTAGTGAGTCAGTCTAGAAGACCTTCTTTAGCTAGCCTATTTATCCTATCTTGGCCCACATGGCCAAGTTTAGCATGTCACTTAACAGATTCATAATTGGAGTCGAAGGATGAAAGATAAGCAAAGGATATATTATTGCAGTTATCAGCCAAATCCAAAATAATGAAATCTCCTTTCAAAGTTGCTTGGCCAAACAAATTGCTATTATAGAACAAATCTAAACCATCTTGACGAAAACCAAAAGTAAAACCTAATCTCACTGAAGAAACATAAGAAATTAAGGAGCATCGCACCCTAGGTACATAGAGGGTGTCATGAAGAAACAGCTTATTTCCTTCACAGAGTTTGTGCTGGTATGTTCCTACTCCAAGGACATCTTCTTCGCTGTCGTTCCCCAGTACGGCAGTCCGTGAACCCACCTGGTAGCGATGGAACTCTACGAATCCAGCCCTATCCTGAACTATGTGCTTTGTTGCCCCCGTGTCTACAATCCATTGAGGAAGAGAGTTAGCAACGAATACATGGGAACAAACATATAATTCAGGAGTTTTAGTGGAAGTAGGTACCTTGGCTGGCTCAGGTCAATCCCAAACAAAACGGCCCTTATTTCCACAATTGTAGTACTTCACACGTGTCATGTCCCTAGCTCCATTGCCCTTAACCTTAGGCTTCTTGGCAGTACCACCATTGAAGCGAGAGCTCTGAGGAGGACAGGGACCCTTCTTAGGTTTCTTACCACAATAAGGTTTCCTGCCCTTGGGCCCCAGTCCTTTAGCAACGAATGCCACACTAGAAGGCACATGTAATTTTAAATGCTCTTCCTCTATTTCGAGGTGTTTGGAAATTGCCTCGAATGTCTTGATGTGCTCACTGTGTGTCATGAATACTTTAAAACTCTTCCAAGATTCATCATCATTGGGAAGAGCTCTAATCACATTTAGAACTTGTTCTTCCTCAGAAACCTCTTGCCCTGCAGCCTTAAGGTCTCGAACCATAGCACTCATACTTCGAAGGTGTTCGGAGATACTACGACTGGAGTCAATAGTATACTGCATCTATTTCAGCTGTAAGGTACGCAACCTTGTAGTAGATGTCTGCCCGAGCCTTACCTTAAGCTGTGTCCACATGTCCTTAGTAGTGTGGAAGCGTTCAAATTCACTAGGAGAACGTCCTGCATGCAAGACAGCATAGTGTAGCGTGCAGAATGATCACGTTTGAACCATACTTGGTACGCCTTTAGGTTTTCTTTGTATTATTTAGTTGTAGTAATATTCCTACCTTGTTCATCCTTTTCAGGTGGAGCAGTTATAGAGGAGGTCAAGAGGTCCAGCATATCATCATTATTTAAATAGAACTGGATTTTCAGATGCCATACGTCGTAGTTTGAACCATCCAATTTGTCATCAGATTGCATACAACCTATCATATTTCTAGCTGCCATATCTGAAAGTATATTCTTATTTGTTACACATATTGTTTTCATAATTAAATTATCAAGTAGACCCCATCATTCATAATATACGTTCGAAAATTTTGCTAAACTCATAATCATCACGTATAAATACGAACTTTGGGGCTCCTTTAATTTAATTATTAGCTTAACTTCATAGAATTTCCTTAAAGGTATTGTTAAGCTAATTAATATTTTAATCCAATGACTATCACGAAGATATTCACTTTTAATCACGTAAATATATATTTACATAATTTTTATGAAACTAATTCATTTAACGTAACTTCATTTTGTTTTAATATATATAACACAAAATTATATAATCAACTTCAAAATTTCATACTATTAACGATAATAACATGAAATTAAAAATAGAGAGAATTTAATTCATCAAAATAAATATATGACCATCTTATGGTCACTTTCAACATATAAAACGAATTTATATTACCATGCGAGCATATATTCAATGGTCCAAAATGAAATGGAAACAAAATCGACCTAAATAAAATGGCCAAATTAAAAAAAACAAATATTTTGGGCCAAAAAACGGCCCACAAAGTCGAGACCTCATTTTTCCTTTTTCCCTTTTAAAACCAGCCCAAAATTGGGGGGCGCCTTTTATAAGTGAGTGACCCATCCCTCCCTTCATTAACCCTAATCTGATCTTCATTCTCTCTCTCCTCTCTCTGCCTGCCTCTCGAATCCTCTCTCCTACTCTCGAATTCTCTCTCTCCTCTCTGCCTTCGCATCGCCATGGCAATGAAATTGGACCACTGAGCTCCGTTAACTTTCCCCTTGGCAACCGTCTTTAACGGTGGTTCTACATGGCCACCGTACCTTGAAGGAAAAAAGCCAAGTGATACCACCACCACACCGCCACAAAAAAACTCTCAGCCTTCAATCTACGCTAGCCCGTTGAGAACCGAGGGTACCTCGCTGTAGATCGGCCGAAAATGAATCCGGGAAGCGACCCACGTGCCCAACGCGCCACTGAGGCGGCGGCGTGTGGATGCACGCGCTTTCAAAGATGGATTTTTTTTTCGATTTTCTTTCTATGTCTGCGTAAATTGGCAATGATGAGGGATTTTGGAAGGAAGAAAATCGTGAAACAACCTTCATCGTCGGCTCTACACCTTCTTTTTTTCTTTTGAATCTGAGCCAAGGTCGGGATTCAGGCATAGAAGTATTAGGGTTAGGGCTGGCAATGGATCGGGTTTGGATCGGGTGAACCATCATCCTCATCCATCACCCGCTTTAATCCGCTTCATCCAACCCACCCATCATCTGCAAAAATCTAATCCAATCCATCCATCCATCCATCATCCATGGGTGAAAATGGGTGGATCGGATTGTAAACGGGTGATAAAAGTTTATATATAATATGTTAGCAAATTTATATAAAAAAGTAATCTTTGTCTTTTGAAAAGTTTAAAAAAAGATATGTTAGGTATACGGAAGGAATAAATATCATATTCATCATATTAACTTTGACGAAAATCATAAAATTAAGTATATAATTGTCCAAAAAATGAGTAAAATTTAAAAGACAAAAATAAAAAGTAAACCCATTGCAAATAAGAGATAAACAAGTGGATGACTAAGCGGATAATGGATCGGGTGGTGGGTCGGATGGAGCATCACCCGGATCCAATCCAATCCGTCAAACTATCATCCATCAGCCATCCATCATCCATATATTTTGGGTTTTCACCCGCTTTTTCGGATCAGGTGAAATGGATATCGAACGGGCGCGGGTGAAATTGTCACCCCTAATTAGGGTTTTGGGTTTGGGTATGGTATTTATCTGATTTTGAATTAAACATTCAATGAATCAGAACATATCATGAATTCTTGGATCAGGATTTTCAGATCTGAACTTTTAAAAAAACAGCCGCATACAAATCATGCATTCATGAATTCGACTCATCATAATTGTACTCAGTAGTATAAGTAGTCATGCCTTCTGATTATATCATAATTCAGTTTAATCATGAATTATCAGTCAAAATTGACCCTTTTTTGGTAATATATGACTTAACTGGGCGTGCTAATTTTACAAGGCATAAAGCATGAAATTGATTAATCTGATCATAGCTTCAATTAACGGATAATCGCATAAAAAAAAAAATCATGCTTGTAGGACATAAACATGTTAAGCAATTTGGATGCGAGATTAACACATAATAAGTGAGTAGGGCAAAAAAATTTTAATCTTTAGCCAATTCGAGTCACAGAGGCATACTATTAGGTATTGACTTGCATGAAAATTAAATACCTAATCATATATCATGTTTTCAAAACTAAGCATACTTGTTATTCAGATCATTCAATTCTTTTTAACGGGACTAATTCGATCAGTCTAGGCTCTGATACCACTGTTAGACGAATTAGGACTGACCCGGATGCGGAAATAACTGTCGAGAGTAGTCCACGTATATAGTGATGAGTGGCGGCTACCAGAGTCGTCTAAGAGTACCCATGTCCTAAACCCGATGCTCAGCAATGATGGTAGACGGCCATGAGGGGAGGGGAAGAAAGTCTGAGAGATTTCTGTCTTATATATGCGTGTGCTATGTGTGGCTGACCCCCAAAACCCCCTTTTATAGCTTATGGGGCCAACTAGGGTTGTTGCCCCAGGCTAAGTGGCTGTCGGGCCTAACTAAATAGGCCTGGTTAACAAACCGCATGTAATTGATTGTTCGGCGTGTGTACACGCATAAGTGGTGATACAACTTTGATAGTAAACCTGAATCATGTCATAGCAGATGGATGTAGCCGTAGTTTGTCAAAAAGTGCTTGATTCCTGAAGTAACCAAATGCTCCAGAGCAAGCAGATGAATTGGCCTACCATATATTGCTCTTGCTTGTCCACCTTATACAGATAGAGTAGCCAGCTCTTGAGCCATTCGTCAAACAGTGTATCCCAATTAGCTTCCACCCTAATACCCAAATTACATGAAGCCCAAAGTCACCGGATGGTAGGGCAGTCTTGAAACAGGTGTTCCTGGTTTCAGATTCCTCGGAGCATAGCAAGCATTGCATTTCCTGAGTCAAACCTCGCTTATGGTAGTTGGCGCGTAAAGGCAGACCATTATGAAATATTCTCCAAAACAACAGTTTCCCCTTTTTAAATTCGGATCTGTAATGTCCAGAGGACCTTCCACGTTTGACTATATATGATTGGGCGTGTGTTTGGCCTACCTGGATTTGAGTTAGCCACGCCTACCTAGACTTGATTCCAACTGTGTTGGTACGGCTCCAGATAATCCCATCCTCCATCATGTGGTCAGATAGGAGTGGCTAATATATTTCTTGCGGTTTCGTGCAAGAATAATCTCCTAATCACTGAAGTGTTCCATCGCTGCCCTGTTTGATCTAGAAGGTTACTGACCGTACGATTGCACCATATTGAAGCTTCCTGCTGATGTTTGAATAATCTCAATGTCGTGTCTGCTAACGAGGTATCAGTCCTAATTCGTACGCGGTTACCTTTGCCAATGTTCTACCTAAATCCATTTCTGAACTGCCTCGCAGCACGTAAGAGCCCCAGTCTTCCTCAAGTAGCTTTTTTCGAAGATACCTCCATTATAGTTGCATCAACGGGCGATGCTATCGAATACTTACAAGCGAAATACATTCTAGAAAGTAGGGAATCCGCCTTCGCATGCATTCTCCATGTCTGTCTTATGAGAAGGGAATCGTTATATGTCCCAACATCACGAATTGAGAAACTACCCATGCACTTTGGTAGGTCAAAGTTTTCTTATTTATCCAATGTATCGACCTTCGCCTTGGTTCACCTGCCCAAAAAAAACTAATAATGATCTCATTTAGTTGTTTGAGGGGGGTTTAGCATTCAGTAACTTGTCCACGCTCCAGAACGTCGACTATGGATAACTTTCAGCCACCAAGCAACGAGGATCAACGTTAGTTAGTTCAGTATCTTCTTCAATCCCACATTGAAGTTTACTTCAAAGTTCTTCATTCAGTTCATTGATCGAGATCAAGCAACGTCGTCCTCGAATCGACTAATCTAACTAACTGCATTCAAATTCAGCATTTGCAGAATTTAGAGATTCAAACTACAAGAGGCATCCAGCTACCAAGTATGAAGGATCAAAACTTGCAAGACTTCAAAAACAAAAATCAACCCTTTGCAGATCAATATCAAGGATCATTTCAGAGTTTTTCATCCGATTATGTATTGATCGAGATCAAACAATCCGTCGAATTGCCTAGGTCACAAAGAGATTGAATTAGAGGATCTTTTAATTTGTTTATTTTGTAATAAATATATAGATAATTAAATATTGTATCTGTACCATCTAAAAATGAATAAAAATTTAAGTGGCCTATATTTCTTTTCTTATTTAATTTTAAACACAAAATTGGTCTTGACAATTATGTATAGTTCCTCTTTTACCTAACACATCATCGTCGTCGTTGTGCATTAAATTTGAGGGGAAAGTTTCTCGTTTTTCCCTTCTGTTTTAGGGGAGTGGGGTTCTCAGTATATTGGTGGGATTATGTTTTTAATTTCGTTTTTATATGTAAGCTATAATGCGCGGACATTGGCATGATGACATGGATCTGACATGATACAGACGTGAGACACGTTAGATTTTGAAAGATGGATAGTGATATATGTCTTGCTACAAGGCACTCTTAAGTATCTTATCACAGTATAAATTAACATGTTTTATGATTTAAAATTATAAATTTTTCAATGATTACACTTAATTACGAATTGCTAACCTTAAAAATTCGTCGGCTACGCTGATCTAGTACTAAATGATATCCTAATCGCATTAATCCTATCCACAATTACATATGATACGTGTATTTTAAAAATATGATAAATTATGGATAAAAATGTGATTTTATATAATTTATAAGTTGTAATATGCTGCTGCTATTCAATCTTATCATTTTTTTCAATTTAAAAATATAATGGTATGATTTTTAAGTCAATACATAACACTTATGAAGTGTCTTGTAGCAAAACACTTATCATTTTGCTTGAAAGATTGACATGGGTACATATGGCGTGGACATTACTATTAAAAATTAGCAAAATAAAAATTTTTAAACAATCAATTTTGTTGAGTAGTTTTCCTCTTTAAATTATAAAAACGACAAAATACATTCTTGAAAGTGGAATCAAAAAACCTACAAACTACTCTTGTTATTGAAACTAAAAAAAATATAATCCTTTAATTTAAGATTATACAAATAGTATTTAATGACAGTAAATGTCCTTGAAGTAGAAACAACGGTTGATTTAATTATTTAATTTGGTGGTATTAATAGGATTTGTAAAGCGAAAGATCAACCTAACCTTTGTTGAGTTTTTCTTGCCATGGTCGGCTCTATGTGTTCGATACGTGTTCAAGGCCCGATAATCGTGAAAATTAATAAATGACACATCAGTATTAGAGAATCACTACTTGTCAAAAAGAAATTCATAAGCAAAAACCACTAAAAAAAGAGGCCAATTTATGAAAATTAATTTAAGAACTCTTATGAATTAAAATTGTCCAAAAGATAAATATTAACATTGAATAGAACTATCACATATAAACGGATCGATTTCAAAAATTTGGCAAAACTTCTACATTGTTTGCATCTAAAATCTTGGGATGCCTTTAAATCTCAAAATAAATAATTTTTTTAAAGAGAATATCAAACAATTAAATGTTGCATATCAAAATTTTGCATAAAAATATGAACAACTAAATGCTTGTTTCCCATTGAAATGGAAAAAAGGGCCACTGAGAGGAAGGTGGCAGAAAATAAAAACTTTTGCACAATTTTTAAACATTTTGGCACCCTAGTTTAACATTTTAGTACCCTACTGAAAGGATAGTAACATGTTAAAATATATAATTTATTATAATATGAAGATAGTAATTTATTATTTTAATAATATGAGGGACTGTTTTATTAAAATGCAATACCGCAAAATATTAAAGTGTGAATAATTCTATATATTCTTCTTGGGAAGCGAATAATACATAACTTTAGGGGATTAATTTATGAGAAGATGAACTTTGGGATATCGGATGGGAATAGTCCAAACTTCAAAAATAACGTAACTCTTGACGCTCATAACTTTGGAGTACCTATTTTCAATAGTTCAAAAGTCAATTTACATTGTATTTTTCAGGCAATGCCCAATGGTATTGCCCCCTAAAACAACACAAACATATATCTGGTTGCGTATATTCATTTTGAAGTTTAAATTGTCCAAAAAAATACAACATAAAATGATCTTGAATTACAGAAAACAAATATGCTCAAAGTTGTGAGTAGTGGGAGCTATTTTTAAAGTTCGAATTGTTTCTATCTAATACCCCTAAGTTCATATTATTAAAATTTCATTGATCTCCTTGTGGTTTAAAAAAGACATAAACATTGGTATATAATATGAAGTCATCAAAGTACCGTTTATTGAAATTTGGTCTATCCGTCTCAAATATATTGCAAAAGATATCTATTTATATAGTCTCATTATATTTTTAAAGTTATTTTTTTTTTCAGAGACCTGTCAATATTTTCATTGGTTGAAAAATCATTTCTATAATATAAATTGCATTCAATGCTTATTTTAATTAATGCATTCCCGAAAATCAACTACCATCCAACATAAGACGGATGGAATATTGGTTAAAATAATTCACACTCATGATAAATATTCATGGAAAATAATGTACCGATTTTAGTATCGGTTTAATTATATTTGCTTCTCGTTGTCATCCTTTTTAACTAAATATTCTTTTTTGGGATTCTCTATTAGTATAACTAAAGAAAGTCTTTTCACAAGAATTAAATTTTTTACTTCTCCATTGTGTCATCCCTACATATACATTATATCAAAAATACATCATCCTCTAGCTAAAAATGGCAATGTGAGCTAGCAGGAAAAATGCGAAGCCCTAATCCTAGAGTATCGATTTTCATGTCAAATAAATTGGTTAGTACTGCAATTTAATTAAGGTTTTTTTTTTCTAAACATGATAACCATCAAAACAATGCAATAGATTATTAGCTAAAATTACGTGATGGTGTGGGACAACTTTTATCCCAAAAAGACGTGGTAGGTTATGGTTCCTTTTTTAACCAACATATAATCTTTGACTAGTAAATCTGGAGTGAGACCATCTCACATAAAATATATTATAAGATGAATATTTTTAGCAAAAAGTTATAGCAGTTGTCACTATATGACAACCACCATAATTAAAACAATCTTGAGCGTTCATTTATTTTTTAATTGATTTGAACCAATGATTTATTTTTGTTATTAAATAGTTAGAAACATATATAGAAAATCACCCCAAAAAAATGCAAATATTAATAAAAATAATTTTTACGTCACATTGTTTGGTTTCTTTCAAATAATGTTAAAAACACAAACTAAATTTTTTTGGGTAAAAAGAATGGTTTGCATATTTCCGGTCGGCTGACGATTAATTTTCAGGCGAGACTCACATTCTCTCTCTTTCTCTAGCTGTCGGCGACTCTCAGTCTCGCTCTTCCTCTATTTAATAACAATGTGAACAAAAACCATTTGAGAGCAACCAAACAATGCGACATAAAAATTATTTTTATCAATATTTACATTTTTTTGTGATTTCCGATAGACATTTCTAACTATTTAACAACAAAAATAAAATCAATGGTTCAGATCAATAACAGATGAATGAACATTCAAGATTGTTTTAATTATAGTGATTGTCACATAGTAATAACTACTATAATTGCATGATGACTTTTAATAATAATTGGGAGACTCATAGTTTACTTAAATGTATCTGTAATAAAGGTCATCGCTAGATGAACTACTAGACACCCTGAATTAAAAAGTCATTCCAAATCATATAATTAGTCACTACAACACCCCAAATGAGTCGCCTCTGAAGAAGTCCGTCTTACAATAACTCTTGTGTAAGACGGTCTCATCTAAAAATTTGTGATCTTTGACATTGTGCATGAAATGGGAGGAAGAATGTTCCTCTTTTCTCTTTTTTTTTTTGGGGGGGGGGGGTTCTCACTTCTCATTGCTGTGGGTTTGGGTGTGTTGGTGGAATTATTGGTTCATTTTTGGGCAAATATTTGAGGGATAGAGGAGTTGAGCCCATTCTATGAGTTATGTGTGGAAATTAGTAGATTGACTGGCCCCTTTTATGTATGATGGAATGAACCTATAGCATTTTTCTATTTTTTTTCCCCCCCTTAAAATTCTCGGTTCGGAGCCTAGTATGGAAAAATTTGCAATCAATAGGAAACATATGTTTTAGTGATAAATCAATCCTAGGTTTTTTAATAGTATTTATAACTCTGATGTTAATAATAGTTGAACCAAAAAGTATCACAAAATGTGTAGGTTTGAGATTGTCACTGGTTAAGATGAACATTACAGTAACTGCTTTCCTAATAGTAATAAGCTTGTATAGATAACAATCTTTTGCATGAAGATGACAACATTCTTGAAGTACATGTAATTGAGTTTAGAGACAACTATTAAAGTGAACTCGTGAGACCATATTACTATAAAACATGGACATACGAGTGTAGGCACTAAAAATTTATTCGTACCATACCAAAAGAAAGTTAAATTAATTAACTGGGCCAACCCTGTTAATTAGTTTAATCAGGCTCATAGACTCACAAGTCAAACCCAAAATACTCGCAAATCAAGCCCAAGATGAAGCCCAAATAACTTCCAAGTCCAGGCTCCGTCAAAATTCAAGTCAAAGCCTAAATCGAGACTCAAGACGAATACCAAGTCAAGTCACGACCTAAAATCCAAACGACGTCCAAATCAAGGCGCGGTCAAAGTCAAAGTCAAAGTCAAAGTCAAATATCAAATGCCAAAGTCAAAGATCAAGACCTATATCGACTCATAAGTCAAACGTCAAAATGATTCTCAAGTCAACGTCCGGTCAAAACTCGACGCGACTTCCAATTCAATGCTCGGCCCAAGTCTGGGAGACTCCCAAGTCAAAGTCAAAGTTAAAGCCAAGACAAACAACAGCCAAAGCAGCCTAGAGTAAAGCCTGATTGAAAGGTCCAAAACCCACGTTAATGCCCAAAAACCAAGTCAAGGCCCATTTTGACTTTCTAGGGGAGGGGGGAAGTTTTTTTATAAATAGACCCCTACTCCCCTGATTCACAGGTTGGGAAAATCCATCCTTAAAAGAGAAAGAATCAGAAAATTTTGTATTCATAGAGATTGTACCCAATTCATTCAATTGAACCTATAAAAATTCAATCTTTGTAATTTGTAATTACAACGAGAAAATAGAACATCAGAAGCAGAGAGTACGTAGATTTAGCGAATGACAAGCAAATGAACGAATTGCTTTTGAACGATAACTCTAAGGTTGGGGGGGGGTTCGAAGCGTGGTTTATATTGATGGCAATAAACATTATACATTGACCTAGAATAAAGCGATGAGTAGATTTCTGATGTAAATAATGATTGTAGCAAGTAGACTTCGGAAAGTGGACCCGACACGAACTCGACCTGAAGTTATTGAGAGAAATATAAACCCGACCTGAATCGAACCGAGTTCTGCCCGAAGTCGACACGATTTGACCGTTTAGTATAAAGACTTGTTATTTTTCAGTTTTGAACAAGTATAAGTTATTTTCAAGACCGATACGAAATAAATCCGTTTACTAAATGAGTCGACCCAACTCAACCTATTTTCCAACTCTAGTAGCAAGTAGTAAAGCTGTAGCAAGGTAGAGAAGCTAGCATTGCCATTTGCTAGCTGTGATGGCAAATAAATTAAAGCAGAGGCAATAAAAGCTTAACCAACAAACTCTTTGATAGATTTCTCATGACTTGAATTAATTGCTTAACTGCTCAATTGATTGCTTCCGTCTTTGGCTCCATTTATATATTTGGGTGGGTGGCCTTGGGGCTCTGACAATATTGCATCCCTCTCTGCCCTACAATTTCTGCTGCCATCTCTCTCTGTCTTTTTCAAATCTACTCGGTTTCTGGCATCTGCAGCTAGAATTAAGGTACTTTCTTTTTTCCTGCTGTAATTGCTTTTTGAGTTGATTGGGGCCTTTTTTTCTTTATTGAAAATCCTGAAAAATTGTCAAACTGTATTTCACAATAGAAATACATTAACTAGTTTAACCTACGAACTATGAAATTTCTGAAACCATTAATGTTCACTTGTTAGTGTAAATAGTTCACTGTCTATATGAAAATATCAAACGTATTGCTTTTTGTATTTACTAGTTTAACCTACGAGCTATGATTTTCGCTACACTCAATAGGAAACCCAGGCCGAAAATTGGTGAGTTTTCGCGTAGTTAATTATAAAAAATGCCTTCGTATTGCTTGTTCTTGGGACACAGATGTTGAGTCTATAAAACTGTGTTGTAGTTACCCAACTCAATCAAAAGTTTAAATTGATGGTTAAAGATCAAGAGCTTTGCGTTTCGCTACCCTGAATAGAGAACCCAGGCCGAAAATTGGTTAGTTTGCATGTAGTTAATTATCGAAAATGCCTTGGTATTGTTTGTTCCTAGGACATGGATGCTGAGTCTATAAAATCTTGTTATAGTTACTGTTCAAAAATCAACCCAGCCAAAAGTTTAAACTGATGGTTGAAAGTCTAGAAATATGTTTATGCACCACCAGTAACTACAATGATCTTGACATGCATGCTTTTAGATTTGCATCAAAGTTCTCCCTTTATACCTTATTGAATGCAAGACTTTCACAAGATGTTTACGTTAGTTATTTCAAAATTCAGAACAACATATGATCTCATTAATTTTAAAATTTGATCACACTATTCCAAAGAAAATGAAGCCCTAAATGCTTAAACTTTTTAAAATGCGACTCATGCGAAACTATCGTACAAAAACATAATCTTCTTGAGCAAACTTTTTGCACAAATTAATCAATCAGATCCCAATAGCCTTAACGCATGATAGCGTATTCATTAATGATTATTTGAACCACCACAGATTGATTCAAGTGTTGACACTTGTATCTCTTAAACAAGGTCTCGGGTCCAAGCCTGATCAATGAAGAAAGTCTGTTATAGGAGAGTTATACCTCTTATTGAACCAATAGTAATTTGACTTCAGTGAAATGGAGAACCCGAGACCAAAAAAATTAATGATTATTTAAATAGAAACATTAGAAAATTTTCTTCAAAAAAGCAGAAGGCATACAAAAAACAATAATTTTCTTGTCTTGGTGAAAAATCTCCCCCCCCCCCAAAAAAAAAAAACCCTTCAAAAGTCCTACATAGTATCTTGGCTGGAAAGAGAGAGAACATACATTTGATTAGAAATGGAGAGGAAGGGAGAGAAATCTACCTAATTATTAACAAATTATGACCACTAATTAAACACACTCTTATGCAACAATTAGAGGTTTTTCTTAAAACCCAAAGGGTAAAAAAACGGCTAGTTAACCTTGGCATTTCTAATTTTACCACAAAGTTCTTGCATCCAAAAGAACAGACACGAGGGAATAATGTTTATGTTGTCTTTTACCCAACACCTTTCTTTGGTGAAGTCAATACCCGAACCCGTTTCTCTTGCGATCAATGAGTATAGATAGATCCATCGATCAAGATGAAAAACGATTCCAAAGAAGCTCCATATGTAGAGAAAAGGTGCGTTCTTGACTTCCTCGATGAGTAGTAGCCTTGAAAAACCTTGCACAAAAGTTGTAAACACACTCACTACTCCCCCTTCTCTGCCCTTTTTTCGATTTCTTCTCCTATCAATCTTTACTGCAATACCCAGAGAAAGAACATGGTTAGAAACTAAAGCATAGACTCTATTCATGTTTCTAAGGTAAACTTGACAAACATGTTGGTTGGGTTGAGTTGAGTTGACTATAGAAATGGGTAATGGATGTATGCTTCTTAGTTGGTTACCTCTAGCTCAAGTCATATTTAGGGCTACCACTACGTACATATGATAATCGAGTAACAATTAGTATTACGCATTGTTGAGTTTAGAAGCCACTACACCACAACAAATAAAGGTCGTTTTTGGGAGTGGTTGTGGGCCTTATTAGTTATTGTGATAAGTTAGTAGTGAGGCCATATCGGTATTCAATCCTCTATAACCTAGAGAGCAACTCCGACCATGAAAGCCAAGGACTATACCAGAACAAGTATTCATCAACGATGAGAAATGAAACCTATTTACCACTAAGAACTGTTTGGGCACTTGAAAATCCCTAATCAAAACATGAAATTCTCAATCAGAAAGAAGTAAATGGAACAGTTAACATCAAAAGGGCTTACCGTTAGCACAAAAGCCATGAGTCCTCAAATCAAGCACTCTCACAAGCAACAGCAGCCTTAATCCTTTCCACAGTGCACTTAATCAAACTGTTAACAGTAGCCACAGAGCCCAAGGAGAGCTTGGCAGTGGGAACTGAGTCCACTAGGATTTGGAACGCGACTGTTAGCAATGAGCCCCCGGAGCCTGACCCAATCTGATCCAGGCCCGAGCCACCACTACCATGAGCCACCACCGGTCCATCAGGCAGTATGGCAAAGCCTGATGGCAGTAGCGCCACATAGTCTGGGTCCCCACCGTTCAAAACCACGTTCATTGCAACTATATCTACTGGTGCGTAGATTACATACGAGCCTGTTGCATCTGCGCAGCTCTCTTGCAGTATTAGCATGTTGCTCTGACTTGAATTTGCACTCTACATTTTCATTTCAAATATTGGTCTCGTTAAAGATTAAATTCAATGGGCACTTGTACATAATAACCAAAATCGAATACACATACACATAAAAAAAACTGAACTTTTTTGTGAAAAAAGCCAATTGATACGTACATTCACTCGTAGCAGCGAGACACAGTTTCCAGGATCGCGGCCATTGGCAATGTGTGCCATTTCTTGGACTAGGCCACCATTTGAGAGAATATCCCACTGTCAAAGTAGCACAATTTATTTTTCAGTTTAACACAAATTTTCTGATATAAAAGAAACAACAATCCAATATGAGCCGAGTAGCATGAAACCCTAGTCTAAAGAATCAAAGAGACTGATTTCAAGAGTACCTCGCTCCTAGAGTTCTCATCGCGGAGGAAATCAAAAACCCGTTTAGGAGGGACCGGCATCCAGAAGGAGGTGGCAGCACTAAGCACAATGCCAGGAGGTCTACCTGGGTCGTCCATGCTCTTCCGTGTCATGACCCGAACATCATCAGCACCGCTCCCCGATAAGGTTGTCCATGTATGGGCAGTTGAAGCTCCAACCCCAGCACAAAAACTCATCACCATCCTCTCTGCTAACTTCAGCATGCTCTTCCTTCCCTCAGGGCTAGTAATCACTAAACACACAACCAAAAACAAGGGGAGAAAAGCATTCATAAATAACAATTTATCTTGGAAAATTAATCAAGAATTAAAAGAAACTATAATTTGGTTTATTGTTTACGTACCACCGCCCTCTCCAGCAGGAATGTTGCTAACCAGAACACTAGCAAGCCTTTCACATTGCCTATCCAAGGTCGAAACCCAACGCTTCGCTCCAAATGCAAGACCTGAGTTAACCAATGCTCTATATATGTTGTGGACTGCCCGGTCATCAACTTCAACATGTTCAACCCATGTCACCTTCAAGGGCATGTCACAATTTATTTAGTGAACTTAACTAAATAATGTAACTATAAAGTTATACAGTATAATTAATTATTGAAGATGTAGTAATCCAGCTTTACCTTGGAGTAACCATTGGGCAGTTCTTGGATTAGGCAACCAGAAGGCCTCCTACGACACCTTGGGATCGGGCTAGGCCGCAAAATATCCAAGGATACATCCACCACAGCCCATGTTCCATCGCCATGTTGCTTGCAATATCTCACAAAATAGTTCTCCCGAGTTGGGACCAGTGGTGACGGTACTTGAAACTCAGCTGTCATCTGGAACAATTGTTAACGCAGAAAACCCTATGAAATTAGAGATTTATATGATTCAAAGAAACTTAAATCAATGGTAAGTTAATTTAAAATCCAATGGTCAGGAGCTCTATCTAGACAGAATTTTAGGAAGTAATTAATTACCACTTGCAAAGCGCCATTGTAGTTTCCAGCAACTCCTGTAGACAAAACTTCGAGGGTCATAGCTCTTGATACAATCCCAGAGAACACACTTGACCATTGATTCTGTAGAACAAAACAGTGGTAATTTAAGGCGCTCGTATTGTTTTCTTTTTTTAAAAATAAAATAAAAGTGGAGCTTCAAAAATGAGCATGCATGCAAGCTGTAGGGTTTACCACATCCATGAGGATCTCAACCAGATTCATATGATTCATTATGACAACAGTGGAATCTCGGGAGGCCTCAGATTTCAGGCCCAAAGGAGTAGGCCCGATTCCTCGAGGGAAGCTCCTGAAGTACTCCTCTTCATTAAGGATCTCAGTCGTGTTATCTGGGGTAGGGACCCACAAGGGCTCAACTCCTTGGGCCATCCTTATGAGCTCCTCCATGGCTGCAACCGCCAGCTCGATGATCATGGGCTTGTCTGCCTCGGTGGATGGGCCCACGGAACGTAGGAGATCCCCTGCAGAGGTGTACATGTCCCCTACCACACCTGATTGCGGCCCAAAGGCCCCAACTCCAAGGTCAAGGGAGGAGCGTGAAGGCAAAGGAGGGGATGACATATGAGGGTATGAAGACACCAAGGGCTTCCCCACATACTTTGCTGCTATGGAAGATATCCTATCAATCTGCATTAATCATTGTCAAATATGTAATTACATACATAAGTAAGCAAAATTTTGAAATGGGAAATCTATTAGAACATTCAAAAACACGCCATGTTAAGGGTTTTATTAGAGTTGTGTTTAGAATAGACAAGATAATAATGGATATTAATCAGGAGAGTCAATATTAATGTAAGAAAATTCTGGACGTGTAGAACCTTTACAGCAATTACTTCAAGAGAGATCAATGGAGAAACTACTAGCATGTACCTCTTCCCTAAGGCGAGCATTCTCGATCCTGAGTTGTTGCTCATCGAACGACATCTCGCCGAGGGCAGCAGGGCCTCCACAATTAGGGCAAGTGGCATTCGCCAGGGCTTCTTTGAACCTTATGTTGTCAGCTCGAAGCTTCTCATTCTCAGCTCGAAGTTGTTGGTTTTCTGAGCGCTCGTGTTGAGCCTAGTACCAGCATGGAGTTAATCTCTTGGTTATCTAATTTGCCAGTATAGGGGCCAAACAACTCACGGCACTATAAATGGTATATATGCCACATTTCTTTTGTGTATAAATACCATTAATTTAGGTTCACGTAGGGTAGATGAGAAATTTAGTGATGCATTTAGCGAACATTTCTTGGTAGTCATTCTCTCCATATCGTCATTACTAACTTTCATCTAGCCATATATAGAAGAACGATGAGCTACTTAAGCAAGAGAAATAGCTACTCCGATAGGTGCACACATTAATTATATCTTGCTCATCGATCTAGGTGACTAAGTTAATGCAAAGAAATAGTATCAAATGCATTTGTGGGTGTAGCTACTAGCAGATGCATATGTTCTTCACAAGCAATTAAACTAGCATAGTTAAGTAAAACATAGAGAAACCAAGTCGCTCACTCTTCCAAACGAAACACAACGAATTGTGATCTTGATAATTTAGCGTAATTCTCTTCATGTACCCGGATAGAAGGAACACCTCCAACATCCATTATGAGGATTCTACAGTTATGAGGTTTGGGAGGTTTAAGAGTACGCAAACCGATCCTTGATAGGAATTCTCCGTGAGACTATTCCCAAGATGTGAACCAAAAGAGAAGGATGACATATACAATTGAGAAAGAATAATCAAATTCTTCTACTAGCCACAAGCACGAAAAGATGAAAACGAGTGTCACGGATGCCTTCTAGTACAACCCAAAATATTCTTGCTGGCCCTTGAAATATATGCAATCAAAAATCAAACCAAAATATGCAAAAAAACTCTTGAAAAATCATAAATTCAACGCTCTAAGGACGTCTATTGTCTAATCATATAGCAAATAAGTAACATCACTTGATGCATAATTAATTTTCCAAAAAAATAATAATCCTGGGGTCTTAGCTTAACTGTACCTTCATTTGAGTGCGCTTGTTTTGAAACCAAAACTTGACTTGTAAAGGCTCCAAACCCAATCTTCTGCTCAATTCCTTCCTTTGCTTATCATCTGGATGAGGGCACTCCTTGAAGAAACTGAACCAACAAAATCATTCCAATTTAAACATAATTCTATCATGGTATGTATGAAAGAATGGTGTTAATAATTGAATTTAGTTATTCACTTCTCCATCTCTTGAATCTGATGCTGAGTATGGCGGTGGTATCGCTTCTTCTTGGGCCTTTGATTCGGGTCCAGATCATCACCCGAAAGACCCTCCAAATTCTCAGTGGCGGATCTGCTGCTCTCGAACTCATCCAGGTCCCTCATCTTCCCCAACTCGCCGTCTGGGGTTTTATGCACCACAGCCATGTCCAGCAACTGATGGTGCGCCTCAAACATGTTAGGCTGAAACATTTTCTCACTTTCTTTCTGAATTCCCTCTTCTCTCTGAGATTTAATTTCCTGCTTTACATAGCAAATTAAAGAGAAAAATTTTAGCAACTGGGAAAAACCAATGGGGTGCATATGATTGTATCAATCAAGGAGGATCTTGGTTTTGGAGTAATCTGAAATGGGTTAAGAAAATGTGGCAATTTTCTAGTTATAGTAACAAATGATTTTTGGGAGGGTATGAGGTGCGAAAGATGATGCACAAGGCTTACCCATTAAAGCAAAAAAGAGAAAAAAAATTGTGGGTATTTTACCAAACTCAAGGGGAAGATTAAACAATCATAAATCAAGTACTGGTATATGATTGATTATATAAATCCAAAAAGATTTAGAGGGAAAGAATCGATTCAAACAAAAAAAATTGATACACTCTCTTTAGAGGAAATCGCTTTTAAGACGGTGGATACAGTGCAAGACAGCAAGCTCCATATAAGCTTTGCCTTTCTCTCTCCTCTTTATTGCTAAAAAGATAGAGAAAAATCAATGAAGATAAAATTACCTGAGGGGTTGTAACTTATAACCACCTAGCTACAACAAAAACCCAGATCTTTCTTCAGTTCTTCCATTTCATGGATCTGCAAGAAAAATTGAAGCACAAAAACTGAGAAAACCCCTAAAAAAAAAACCCTAGATTTCTTGGCCTAAAGAACAGACTTTGTCTTTTTCTGCATTTCCAATCTCTCTCTCTCTCTCTCCACTTTTGTGAGACTGCAAAGATTGACTTGTAGGCGCTGATATGATATTATATGTATATATTTTAATATTCTCTCTCTAATTTCTGTCTGAAAAATAAGGTTAGCTAGCAAAAATTCTCTCTCTATTTTGACTTAGAGGAGAAAACAAAAGTCTATTTTACTTTCTCTCTCTTACTATCATCAGAAAAGGAGGCAGAGGAGCTAACTTATCCCTAAGTACATTGTTTTTTGGGTTTTTTTAAGTAAATTTTTTTATGTTAAAAAAAATTTTAAAAGTGTGAAAAGGCCCTTTTGACATGCGGCGAATTCAAAGCTTTCCCTTTTTAATTTTTTTTTTTTTTTTTTTTGCATTTTGACACTATAGATTATAACGCCAATTAACGAAGATCACGCTTCTTCACCTCCCTCTTCTCTCTCTCTCTCTCTCTGTGTGCAAACATAACGGGCGAGAAATGAAAACCCCCAAAAAAAATGTGAAGAAAATTCCCAAAAATGAAATCCCCCAAACTCCCCCCCCCCCCCCCCCCCAAGTATGAAAAATGAAATCTTTTTTATGGGTTAAGTTAATTAACCGAGAGAGAACAGAAGATAACACACATGCACGCGCGCACACACGCACACAGACAGACAGACAGAGGGAAAGAGAAGAAGTCACACTTACAAAGTAAGTAGAATGATGAGAAGAAGAGTAGTAGCACTCCTCTTGGCCCTTGAGAGCGGATCTAGGGTTCTTCTTGGAGTTGCTCTTGAACCCACTTTCTAAAGAGAGAAAGACAGAGAGGGTTTCTTTCTGGGTTTTAGAGAGAGAGAGAGAGAGGGGGGGTGAGGAGGAAGAAGAAGCAGCAGAAGAAGGAAGAGGGTAGGGAGCAGATGGGGTGGAGAAATGGCAGCAGAGGAGTTATTGCAAAGGGTGTATATAGTTTGATTTACAGAAAGAGAGAGAGAGGGAGAGAGAGGGGGGGGGAGGGTTGCATATAGCATTTATGGTGGTGGGGGTGAGGCTGAGGGTGAGGGTGAGGGTGAGGGTGGGGGATGCTCTAATTGCTATGAGAGAGATAGAGAGAGATATATACAACTTTTTTTGAGTTTTTTTTTTTTTTTGGGAGGTTTTTTTGGCTTGGGGGGGGGGTGTGATCCTGTTGTATTAAGGGCATGCTACGTAAAACCCATTGGGATGGAAGACAGTAACGTTTTTCGGTTTTTGACTTTTGACTGCCTTCTTTTTTTATGTATATATATTTTTTTCAACTATCAACTCCCCCATTCAACGCCTGCTCTCCTCCTCGATTTTGTTCTTACCATCTTTGTTTTTTAATTAAATTTTACCCCCCCCTTTTTTTATCTTTTTGAAGGGGAGATGGAGGGGTGGTTTGTTTTTATGGAATTTCTATCCATCAAAATTCCAATATTGTATGACTTTATAAAGAAAATTATCACAGTGAAATTAAGTTTAATTCCTTTAAATCTTCAAGGTGTCCTTTTTAAATGTTTCCAATCTTAGTTTTCTTTTTGTTATTATCATGTGTTGTTTTATAATTAATACATTCTCCACCAACTGTGAGCATATTTATGTTTTGTCATTATTAACATTAAGGTTATTAACATTGATCAATAATTAATTTTGATATTAAAAAAAGACTCATCAAAATCAATTGAAATTATATAATTTGGAGATGAACAATTTTTATCTCAAATGTAAGACCACTTATAATTTTTTTTGAAAAATATAATTAATATTCTATGTCACTGTATCGGTTTTATTTAGGTCATATCAAAAATAAGATTGTTCTAGATTGAAACTAGATAGGTTAAACAGGTAAGGATAAGTTTGATATATTTGATGTTACAAATATCATTATGTTTTATTAAATTTCTTTTACTAATTTCTTATTTTTTTATTTTTTTTGAATACATGTTAGTTTATGACATGTGATAAATACAGTGTTTAGTCTATATAAACTTCAAGTTATGACCATTTTACGATCTTCAATTCACTTAATAGTCAGAGTGCTTTAAAGTTAGTGTACTGTGGTCCCTTGAAAATCATCAAACAAAGCATACAATGTTTGATTAATTAGCAATTGGCTTACAACTCAATAGTTGATGCAAATCATCTATGCTTAAAACTGGAAAGCAGTTAGGTGAAAATTAGTTGATTGTCATGTTGCCCTTTCTTTTCAACAGGAAAGAACCACTCACACACCAACTGTTTAAAAAATAATTTTTAAAAAAAGGCAAATTTTAACGGAAAAGCATCGTAAATCTCTGATAAGCAAATTCGGTATAAAAAATAATTGAGTGAGACTGTCTTATATAAAAGTTATTATGAGGTGGCCTTTTTTAGGGGTGATTTTTTTGGAGATTTTGTGGTGACTGATAGTATATTCTGAAATGACTTTTAAATTTAGAGACGATTAAAAGTTCATTTAAGGGTGACTGTAATAACAGTCATCCTTAAAAGAACTATTAGTCACCTCAATTAATTATTAATAATCACCATAAAAATATTCATCTTATGATATGATTTATATGAGACGATCTCATACAAGATTTACTGATTAGATATTATACTTACTGATAAGATTTTCTTAGTTGAAAATTTGCTTACATCATCTCAATGAAAAGGCGGAAAAAAGCCCCAAATTCTGCTGAAAATATGATTCATTGTTCAAAAACTCCCCAGAAGAAAAAGAAAAAAAAAAAGATATCCATCATTTCAATTTTATTTCCTTTTGAATCCAAAGGGATCCTACATTAATGCAATAGGAATTGAATAGGAAGGATTAATTACTCAAAATCAAGAAATTAATACTGCTTTCATGATCTGCACCTATATACATACATCCAATATGAATGGTCATAAATATAAGGCCATGCCTATATTTAATTTAATTATGTATTGATAAGAATCATACTTGTAAGCTGATTTGAATCGATTTTCTCTTGTAGAAATAGATAATGGCATGAACTATGTTTAATTATCTTCCTATTAGGGTTATTGATCTTATATCGAATTAATTATTGACTTGTTTCGATCGATAGCCTGTATTTTTGTATTTTCTATTTAATTAATAATTCTACATGGTTCAAGCTACTTGAGGTTATCAAATATTTTTCCGACTGTACTTTTTCCACCAAAAAAGAAAAAAGCTACGCATTTATGATCAGTTTTTTTTCATATATATATATATAATATATATATATATATATATATATATATATATATATATATATATATATATATATATATATATATATATATATATATATATATATATATTGGTGCAACAGCAAATGAGACACAAAGGTCGGTATAGGTAAGATTCAAACATACATCTCTGCTAACAACTTTTAAAGACAATTTTACTAGTTGACTTGACTGACATCCACATAAACAGATACGTAATAACTTGAATATGCATTTCTTATACAAAATGTATGTTCCCAACATCACACGAATTTGTTTACCAAATTGATTATTATTTATGAGCGTATTGATTTAGTTACTTTCACATGGAATTATTCACATTTACCTGTTGAGGTTTGGTAAATTATCTTCATGCTGCCGACCTTTTCAAATTATTTTTAATCCTTTATCCTTGAGTTTAATATTTACAAATCCCAAAATTACATAAATACCCTTACCTCTACCATGCATAGGAACGTTATTTTACATGGCACATGGACATGGAGGAGGTTGGTGTGTTGTTCAAGGTTGGTGTGTTGTTCACCATTTTGGTTGAATCTTTTAACTATTATTCTCGGTATTTTGTTAAGAGTGGTAATAAAATTGCCATGAATTAGTTCATTGGCAACCTATTTCGTTTGATAGTAGTGTTTGGTCTATGAATGTCCTGGATATATAGTGCTTTATAATGGCCATTAGTTGGTATGTTTGAATATAGCAGTTTGAATACAGTGTAATCTCCCTCTCCTGTTTGATTAAAAAAAATATTATCGTACATTAGCATATAGTACAATAAATATAAAATGAGTTTATGGTAAGCACGAAATACGACATTAGTAGGAATGTTTTTTTTTTTGGTTACAGACTAAGATCATTAAAATCATGCAATTAATCAGATACATGTTTCATTGTATTTTTTCTTTGAATTCCTTGCAAATAGTACATCGCATTAACCTCACTTTATCCACAAGGATGTACAAATATTATGAACATGCTGAGTACATTAATTAGTGAAAAATGATGAGCAAGCATGATACATAATTTACCCTAAATAGTTTAATAAATTCATTGATCACTTATAAATCATGATCGTTGTTCAATAAATATTAAGTGAATTTATGTCTACTCGTCCACATTGTTTTATGCCGTGCGGATTTATTTGAGCCGGTGTAATAAGTCATATTCACTTTTTTTTTTTTTTTTGGGAATACACTTAAAAACAAAGAAGGTTGTATATTAGTGATTATTCATTTATTCTAGAGAAGAACTCCTTATCATTTGCTTCAAAGCATGTTGATCATAATATAACATCAATTCAAGCGAATTAGAGCACTTTTTATTGGAGATATGATAATATTTTGTGATATTTGGAGGTATGATTGAATATCTTGTGACAATTTTGTACTAAAGAGACATTATTGTTGTTAGTTTCCCAAGTTGCATCAAACTAGGATAGCTTGGAAGCTAGGCTAGGGTTAGGCATGTGCGTGGCAATGTATATAGGTACGTATTGATCAAGTCAATGAATAAGGAACAGGGGAATAACAATTCCTGAACTCAGTATTGTTACAAATCCTTTATGATATCAGAGCGAGGTTGAGAGAATTGTTCCAACAATCACCCTGTTTTCTCCAAACTGGGGGGAAAAAAAACAAACTTAAGAGTAGCCCATTGACGTCATGGCTGTTGAGGAAAAGGATTCACCGTTGAGAGTCACTCTCTCTACCTCCTACACCCATCCAAAGGGCTAGGCATGCATATGATAGCCGTGATTTTTATGGCAAAAACTACAATCTTTGGGCAAGCCATTCGAATGACACTCTTGGAAAAGAACAAACTAGGATTTATTGATGGGTCCCTAACTAAGGCTAATCTGAACACTGAAGAAGCGAAGGCCGAGCTATGGGCTTGGATCATGGTGAACTCCATGGTGTCATCCTGGTTGATCAACGTAATTGACCCGAAGTTGAGAACCAGTGTTCTATATGCAGAGACCATGGCAAGTACACAGAAGAAATTTATGTGGAGATACGCTGTGGCCAATGATCTGAAGATACATCAACTCAAAACAAGTGTTTCTGGTTGCAAACAAGGTGGTCCTCAAGTCGTTGAATTCTTCTCCAAGTTAATGTTTCTTTGGAGTGAGTTAAACAACTATGCTAAATTTCCCAAGTGTAATTGTGGCAAGGGTGAGTGTCAAATCAATAAGAAGTTAGTTCAGATGATGGAGGAGGGAACTACGCGTCAGTTCCTTATGGGGCTAAATGATTATCTATATTTGAATATTCAAGGTCAAATACTTGCTCTTGACCCGTTTCCCTCCATCGACAAGGTGTTCAATATGATACAACAAGAAGAAAATCACAAGATCGAGTTTTATGCATGGAAGAGATGAAGGGGGCGAATTTACGACAACATTTCCTATGAATCATGGCGTTAAGGTACAGCTAGCACCTATGGAGAAGCCTACTTAAAAGCACTGCGGCAAGCATGGACATTAAGAGTCCACCTACTGAGAGATAATTGGATACACAACAGGATGGGGGACCCGACGGAAAGGTCGAGGACGCGGACGCGGGGGGCGTGGTATGGTGGACATGCAGTAGGCGGGCATGGACGGGCACCAGCAGGAAAAGTTGTCTACGCTGTTGCCGCGACAAAACCTGTAGACCAGATGGCTCCTTCAAGTAGCAACACCACTATAGCTATACCGATCCTCACGACGGATCAAGTACAGTGCCTACTTAGGTTCATCGAAACTCGTACGAGTGGGTATGAGAAACTGTCGGGTAAGTCTAAATGGTTATTTGACACCAGGGCATCCACCCAGGCAATACACAAAGTATTGACCCAATATCCGTTGGGCTCCTTGATGGATGTGTAGCACTAGCAAGCGTGGGACAATGGCATTGAGTCTGAGACTTACTGTAATAACCCGACTCTAACCCATATTCATTTATTTAAATCATCTTTATTTATTTCATTAATCATGTTTATTCATTTACTTTATCATATTTATTGACCTCATCACTCATGGTTATTTGCTTAACCAAATCATGTTTATTAAATTCAATTACACTCAATTTATTTATTTAACAAATTGCATTATGTTATTTAAATTTTTCACCTTCATTTGTTGTATTTAATCATCCCGATTGAGAGATATTTTATTTTAGGTACTACTTTACAACTCAAGTTTCATTGATTGTTAATTCGAGTTTCGTTAATTGATCAAATGTCGGGTAAATCGATATTAGGTCTCGGTGAGTATAAATTAGTGATTAATTATTTTCTTACCTTCGATAAACTTTAATCCCGAGCAATACAAAATTTTATTTTTGTTCAACACTCCAAATAATTTTTTGAGCCTGAACTTAGCTTGTTGGGCCCAAAACAAAAGCCTAAAACCTTGCTAACTTTGTTATTTCACTAAGTACTCATTTTAGCATCTAATTTTAATTAGCAAAAAGTTACTTTTTGGGTGGGAAATTTCGGCCACATGTTGCTAATACTTGAGAATTTTCGGCCACAAAGAATTCAATAAAAATCACAAGCCCATCTCTTCATTTCCTCGCTCCTCTCCACGGTCTTCAGGCAGAAAACAGGGGCAGCCACCAGTTTTGGTGGTTCCGGCCACTTTTTCGGCACCTTCCAACTACCTGAGTTTCCCTTGCTGCTAGCTATCATGTCCAACCCCTCAAATTACTCAACACAACCTCCTCTTCTCTCTAATTCAAGCCTAAAGTGAGGTTTGTCTCAAAATCCTAATTTGTTTTATCTTGAATTTTATGGTTGTTTTATTTATGAGCTATGTTTAGATGATCAAATTGATAGTTATTGTGCAATTTTTATTGATTTCGAAGGTGTTTGGAGTCATGGATATTTCATCAAGAGCATGATTTTCATAATTTTGCATTTGTTTAAATGCCACTGTCGAAAATTTTGGGAATTATAGGATTGTCTAAAAATTCTAAAATTTTTACGTAGCTTCTCTATATTATTTGGGATTTTTTGGCAAAAGCTTATGAATTTTGAAGGTGTAATCAGTGAGTTATGGAATTTTGAAGAAAACTGCCCTATTTTGGATACGAATTATGTAATTATGTATTAATGAAGTTGTTTAGAGTTTAGATATGTATATGAGGTCTTAAATGATCTTTTTATATCTTATTGTGGTGATTTGAAATGATTTCAAGTGAGTTTTATGTGAAAAAAAAAGAGAAAGTTAAATCAGTGAAGGGCTGGAATTTCGGGATATTAGGGATGACTTTGGGATTAAACTGGTAATGAATAGTCCAGCCAAAAATTATGATTTTTAGTGAGTATATAGTACAGTGTGTTAGCTTTAAAATGCCTCTTGAATCGCCTTAATCCGAGGCTTGTGGAAAACGTTATGATCGTTTTACCAAAACTATGCAGATTAGATCAAAAACTGACTCATTGTATTTTGGTCTCATTTTGGGAACCCTATTGTGGGAATCATATTTTGTACTGTAAATAAAAGTTTTTGAGGACTTCTTAATCTTTTCATATTAGGGTTTTAAGTCTTCATTTGAGGTCTAGAATGAAAGTTATGAATTTTTGAAGTAAACTGACCTGCTTGGGTGTAAATCAGGTTGTTATTGCAATTTCTGTGTAGTGTATACTTGGAGAAAAATTTTAAAAGCTTTACTGTAGATTGTTCATATTATTTTTGAATTTTCTGTAAGATTTCATGAATTTCGATTGAGTAACCTATTTCAGAAAAGACCACAACCACTCTCTCAATTATCACCATCAAGGCCTTTTCCCTTGTAATCTCATTTATGTCATTGTAGACTATTTTACTTTCATTTACTTTATATCAAATTTAATTACTTTCATCAATTCAATTTTGAAGTTATATTGGAATACACAAGTTATGTATACAATTTAATTACTCAATTTCTGTTACACATACTTTTACTTACTCAATTATACGAGTAATAATCATTTACTGACTACACATATTTACAATGACATTTATGAAACAAAGTTGAGGCCTACTTATCGTTCCCTATTATGCATAAGTGTTATCAAGTCAGAACATATTTATCAAGTCAGATGACATCTATGAAACAGTTGACTTATATCAAGTCAGATGATATTTTTAAAAACTCAAGATACATCAATTGCCTGTATCTTCAGAAAGCAGATCATGTTTATTAAGTTACAACTCTTAATGAGTTTATCAATGAATTAGTTTATATAGTAATTTGCCATTTAACTTGTGACCCCGTCAGTTATCATCTATGGGGGGTCAGCCCATTATTTACTAGCGCGACTTCAGGCTAATCTTGATCGGATTGGCAGGTGTACACCTATGTATAGATCATATCAGTGCAAGGGATTCACATCCAGATAATAATGAGCAATTCAATTTCATATTACTTTCATTTTTATTGTTGTTGCCAACTAAATGAATTGCAAAGACGGGTACTCATCAATAGTATTTCTATACTCATTTTATAATACAGGAATGCATGTACTGAGTTTTTGCTCATGTTTTCGAATTGTTTTCATGTTTTCCATTTTAGGTGATGAAGTATCACATATTTCTCCTTTTAGCAAGCCATTTTGAAAGTCATCAGATGCTTACAGTGGATTCAGCATAGCATAAGCATTGGGATCAATCTCAAGGTCTATATTCAATATACATGTGTGTAGTATGGAGTGCGAGTTAGCACCTGTTATGATTAAGTAAATGGTATTGAAGTTAGCTATTATGGACTTTGGTCTTAAAGTGTATCAGTTTGATAGAGTTTATGATTGTGATCGTGAGCGGCAGGATTAAATGGTTTAGTTAGCCTTGTCCTTATCAGGACGGTGGTAGCGCCTTCGTTTGCTAAGTCTTCCGCTGCAATTTTCAGTAACATGTCATTAGTATTTTGGAGGTATTACACTCACTCTTAAGAATATTTTATTTGCCCCTAACTTAACCGTGAATTTGGTCTTCGTGCCAGTTTAATCGTGAGAACAATACAATTATGACATTCATCGATAAATTTTTTGTGATACAGGACCGTGCTTTGAGGAGTCCGATTGAAGTGGGTAAGGAGCTTGGAGGGGTCTTTCATCATTAAGGGCGCCAGAGCTTGAGGCTCAGGCTAATGTAGTCGGTACTAGAAGTTTGAAGCACAAGCATGTCGGGCATCCTTCTTCTCAAGTTTTTGAATTTAGCTTCTTCGAATTTAGACATTGATGTTCCCTCTAAAAATAAGGTCACAGAACTATGTGATGTATGTTTATGAACCAAACAAACTCGTTGCTAGTTTTATGACCATGAGAATAATGCCAATAAATTATTTGCCCTTATACACTGTGATATGTGGGAAGGATATCGGACTCCTTCTCTTTGCGGAGCACACTATTTTTTAACAATTATGGATGATGCAAGTCACATTGTTTGGATCTACTTAATGAGGGAAAAGGAGAAGCTAGTCACTTATTGCAAGCAATGGTGAAAACTGAATTTAATCGGGGAGTTAAGGTCATTCGTAGTGATAATGGCCGCGAGTTTACTTCCCAACCCATGCAACTATTTTATGCTGTAAAAGGAATTGTTCTCCAAAATTGTTATGCGGATACGCTTCAACAAAATGGGCGACTTAAGAGAAAACATTGTCACATTAAACATAGCTCGAGCTCTTCGTTTTCAAGCCTTTCTTCCTATCGAGTTATGGGGCGAATGTGTACTAACTACTGTTAGAATAATGAGAATAACAATGGCTGGAAGATCGACAGAATAAACTGAGTCATGGATAAACCACTGCCTTAAAAGCAATTACGGCTTGACTACGGTGCAAATCGATATAGTTGGTTGCTCCCCAAGGTTAACTCAGCACTCTTAAACGCATGCACTTCGCGGCCAAGAGTTTGAGTATGCAGTATATAAACCCAGAAAAGTAGAGGAGAAGAAGAAAGGAGAGAAGTGTGTATATTGAGGGTGAGGAGGCATGCTGCTCAACTCTCTATTGATAGAGGGAATATAGCGGTTACAAAGCTATTAAAATGACTGTTACAAAACCATTAAAGTGGCTATTATGAGCCCATTAAAGTGGTTCTTATGAGGCCATTAAAGGGGCTATTACAAAACCATTGAAGTGATGGTTATAAGACCATTAAAGTGGTGATTACAAGACCATTAAAGTAGCGGTTACAAGACTATTAAAAATAGCACAGAATAAGGCTTGAAAAAAAAAAAAACCTTGTTGCCATTACCATTGCTCTAACATTCCCCCACCAATGGCATACAAGGAAAAACAGTTTAGGAAAAGAGTTCTGGGCAAGAGAGGGTCAGATACTTAAGCGTCAATATCTTTTGATTTGAATTGACACGTTAGTGATGTGAGGCAACAACCAATAGTCTAGCTAGTGAACAAAGTCTTGAACTAGAAAGACCTCGATTGAGACCCCCACAACAAATATCAACCCTTAAAACACTTCATACTCCGTGATGGACATACTAGCACTTTTATGGCCATGCGCACACCTTGGGTCTCATAAGCGCTCTAGAGAGATAGCCTAAGTCTCTCATGGAAGGCGGCCAAACCTTCACGCTTACGTAGGTAATTCCATCAAGTCTATCTCAGCATAGACCACCATAACTATGGCTATGGAATTATTAAGAGCATAATATAGCTCAACTTCACAGTCATCAAATGGTGAATTCATCAAGTGCTTCTCACTAGCAACCCCACAATGGGTATGAATCCATTAAGAGCATAAGCTCATCCTCTAAGCACTACCACATGCCATAAGGATAGAAATGTAGTGCATCTTGAAGATTAATATGGTTTTGTTTGACCACTAGTGGGTATCCACCATACCACTTCAAGCCATAGGCTTAAGTCCCATCCCCCTCGACGTTTCCAGCACCACTCGTCTTGTCAATCCTTTACTAAGAGGATCCACCAGATTCTTCTCGGATCTCACATACTGTAGGGATATGACACCATATTTTAGCAATTGTTTCACCGCACTGTGTCTGATACGGATGTATCTCCTCTTTCCATTATAGACACTGTTGTGCGCCACTCCTATTGCTGCCTGCGAGTCACAATATAGGGAAATAGGTGTTTCCTGTTTTCCCCAGAGTGGTACGTCTGCTAGTGGACCTTTGAGCCGTTTTGCTTCCTGACCTGCCAACTCAAGAGCAATGAATTCAGATTCCATGGTAGAGTGGGCGACACAAGTCCATTTGGCAGACTTTTATGAAATAGCCCCTTCACCTAGAGTAAACACATAACTGTTAGTAGAACTAACTTCATCGTTATCAGAAACCCAGTTTGCATCACAATATCCTTCTAATATAGCAAGAAATTTGTTAAAGTGCAAACACCAATCAATAGTACCCCTAAGATACTTAAGCAAACGAAGAAGTACATCCCAGTGTTCTTGGCTAGGGTTATGCATATACTGACTTAACCTACTGACAGCATAGGCAATGTCAGGATGAGTAACGTTCATGAGAAACATTACACTTCCTATGATTTTAGCATACTCAGTTTGAGACACAGTAGGTCCTTTGTTCCATTTTAAATGTATGCTGGGATCATAAGGGGTTCTCATAGGTGTTACATCAAAACAGTCAAATTTCTTTAACACCTTTTCAATGTAATGTGACTGGCATAATGAAAAACCAGTGTTGGTTTTCTGAATCTTAATCCCTACGATTACATCTGCTTCTCCCATGTCTTTCATTCAAAAAGAGAAGACAATAGTTTTTTAGTCTCATTAACAACAAGCAAATTCGTGCCAAAGATCAGCATATCATTAACATAGAGACATATAAGTACATAATCTGATCCAATCAATTTGAGTATACATATGAATCAGACAAATTCACGACAAAGCCATTTTACACTAAAGAGCTATCAAACTTTTCGTACCACTGTTTGGGAGCCTGTTTTAGACCGTAAAGAGACTTTCTCGGTCTACACACTTTGTCCTCCTGAGTGGGTACCTCACAATCCTCAGGTTGGGTCATGTAAATTTCTTCATCTAAGTCACCATTAAGAAATACTGTTTTGACATCCATTTGATGTATAACAAGATCAAAAATTACAGCTAAAGCGATTAAACATCTAATGGTGACTATTTTGGTCACAGGAGAGTAGGTGTCAAAATAATCTATGCCTTTTTTCTGGTCAAAGCCCCTAATAACCAATCTGGCCTTATATTTATCAATTGAACCATTAGACCTCAACTTCTTTTTGAAGATCCACTTACTGCTAATAGGTCTACAACCCTTAGGCAGGTCAGTCAATTCCCATATTTTATTTGACTCGAGAGAATCTATTTCACTTTTAATAGCTTCTCTCCAGAAGGCAGCATCTATGGACCTTATAGCCTCTTGATAGGTTTTAGAATCTTCCTCAATTAAGAAAATGGACACCAATTCTTCAATTATGACTTCTATGTCTAGGTTGTTTAAGGTTTCTACTAGGAATGCAGTGATAAAGTCGGGCCCAAAATTGGTTTCAATTCTAAGTCTCTTGCTTCTTCTAGGTTCAGTCACTACGACTCTCGCATCAGAACTAGAAGTAGGCAAGTTCACATTTTCAGGCATAACATCATATGCCACATTAGGCATTTTCTTTTTCAAAGGAAACACATGCTCAAAGAATTCTGCATCTCTATATTCAGAAATAGAATAATCACTCAATGACATGAATCTATAAGTCGCACTGTTTTGAGCATAGCAAATAAAGACAGCATCAAAGGTCTTAGGGCCTATGTTGGTACGTTTATGACTAGGTAAGGCAACCTTAGCCAAACACCCCCACACTTTCAAATATTTTAAATTAAGAACATACCCTTTCCACAATTCATATAGGGTCTGATCTAGCTTTTTGTGAGGAACTCTATTGAAGATAAAACAAGCAGTTAAGACTACCTTCCCCCCACATATTATCAGGCAACCCTGAACTAATAAGCATAGCATTCATAATTTCTTTAAGGGTACGGTTTTTCCGTTCAGCTATGCCATTTTATTGAGGGGTATATGGGGCACTAGTCTCATGTATAATGCCATTTTTCTCACAGAAATTAGTCAAGGAGTTGGTATCATATTCCCCACCTCTGTCAGACCTAAGTCTCTTGATTTTTCGGTCTAACTGATTCTCAACTTCTGCTTTGTATTTCAAGAACGATTCCTCAGCCTGATCTTTAGACTTGAGGAGGTAAACTCTGGTATATTTAGAAAAGTGATTTACAAAGGTAATATACCATTTCTTTCCTCCCTTACTTACTGTGTTCTTAAAGTCTGCTAAGTCCGACTGCACAAGTTTAAGCAGCTCAGTCTTTCTAGTTGTTATGGGCTTGAATGGTTTTTTAGTAAATTTTGCTTCAACACAGATGTCACATTTCAAACATTTTTTTTGTGATGTTGTTAGGAATTAACCTCATGATCCTTAGCTTATTTATCGAAGTATAATTAACATGATCAAGTCTACCATGCCACAAGTTCACAGACTCAGCAATATAGACAGAAGAAGCATTTCCATTAATAACATCAGAAGCAACATTCAGAACAAAGAGCCCCCCACTATGATACCCCTTCCCAATAAAAACCCCATTGCGAAGAATAACAATTTTTTCAGTTTTCTGGTTCACTTCGAAACCAGCAATATCAAGGAGACTACTCGAAACTAAGTTTCTACGAAGGGAAGGTACATACAGCACATTGTTTAAGCATAGTGATTTTTCAGAAGTAAATTTAAGGAGTACTTTCCCTTTACCCATGATTCCAGTGGTAGCAGCATTGCCCATGTAGACGTGTTCGCCATCAGGTGCATCTTCGAAGTTATGTATCAGATCCTTGTTGGCGCAAAAATGTCTTGTTGCTCCAGTATCCAGAATCCACTCCGTGGAATTTGACACCAGGTTGACCTCCAGTGTTACTGCACAGAAGATCTCAGTATCTTCAGTCAGATTGGCTTGTGCAGTAATTTGCTCGATAGGCTTCTGGTTTGTGTGACTGGCTCCTCTTTTGCGAAGGTTGCATTGATATGTTTTGTGGCCTAGTTTGCCACAAACGTAACAGACAACCTTCTGCTTCTGGATCTTGCTGTTTGTTCTTTTCAACTAACTTTGAGGTTTGGATTGCTTCTGATCCCTCTTATTTTTCCCGTTGAACCTGTCTCTGTTTGAAGGCACAGAAGATTCAACAAGGTTAGCTTTAGATGAGTTTAGGAACAGAGAAGACATCTTATCTTTTAGTCGAGTCGCCTCTTCAGTCCTCATATGACTGATTAGTTCTTGTAAGGTTAGGTCCTTCTTTTCGTGCTTCAGGTGATTTCTGTAGTCACTCCAAGATGGCGGAAATTTCTGGATCAGTACATTTGCTTGCAGAATGTCGCACATCTTCATGCCTTCGTTCAGCGGCTTAGCACATAGATTCTCGTAGGCATGAACTTGTTCCATAATTGGTTTGTCATCTACGATCTGGAACTGCAGCCATTTGCCAATGACGTATTTCCTCTTTCCGGCATCATCCGAACCATATTTGGCCTCCAATTTGGCCCACATAGTTTTCGCAGATTTGAAGTTGACAAATAGATCAAACAAAGGGTTTGACATGTTGTTCAGCAAGTAGTTTCGAGCCAGTTTATTGTCCTTTTCCAGTTTCTTCTTAGTAGCCTCATCTAGTGGAATGACAGGCGTCTTCGGGGTAGTAGGAGTGAAGAGGGAGCTCTCAGTATCAGTAAACTGAGAAGTGTTGTCTTCGTCAAGGTGTTCTGAGGACAGAACATAATCAATCTCGAGTTGTTCAAAGCATAGGAGTAGTTTTTGGGACCAACATTTATAGTTAGTTTCATCGAGGGGCTCGATTTTGTAGAGTTCGGGAAGATTTTTTGGGAATAATGCAGCCATTGCAGATTAATTGCTTTCAAATTGTTGGAAAAATGAGAATAACAATGGTTGGAAGATCGACGGAATAAACTGAGTCGTGGATAAACCACTGCCTTGAAAGCAATTACGGCTCGACTACGGTGCAAATCGATACAGCCGGTTGCTCCCTAAGGTTAACGCAGCACTCTTGAACGCGTGCACTTCACGGTTAAGAGTTTGGAGTATGTAGTATATGAACCCAGAAAAGTAGAGAAGAAGAAGAAAGGAGAGAAGTATGTATGTTGAGGGTGAGGAGGCATGCTGCTCAGTTCTCTATTTATAGAGAGACTATAGCTGTTACAAAGCCATTAAAATGGCCGTTACAAAACCATTAAAGTGGCTGTTATGAGGCCATTAAGGGGGTGGTTACAAGACCATTAAAGTGGTGGTTACAAGACTATTAAAGTGGCGGTTACAAGGCTATTAAAAATAGCGCAGAATAAGGCTTGAAAAAAAAACCTTATTGCCATTACCATTGCTCTAACAACTGCTACCTATTTAATGAATAGGACACCTAATCGAATTCTGTAAGGCAAAACTCCATATGATAAACTCTTCAACACAAGTCCTCACATTGGTCATATGAGGATATTTGGTTGCCTATGTTATGCCCAAACTCGAGCTCGTACAAAGGATAAATTTGCTCCTCATGGCTGGAAGTGCCTCTTTGTAGGTTATCCCTATGGGAAAAAGGTTGGAACCTATATGATTTATAAACCAAGGAGATCTTTGTTTGTCAAGATGTGAAATTTTATGAAGAATGTTTTCCTCTTGCCCAAGACATGGAAAGCAATATTGATGCAAGGGGAAGTGCCAATAATCCCACTCCAATTTTGAAGACATCACTGCTGGTAACTTACAAGGTCCACAATCTTCCTTTGGTCTCCTAGCTACAAATGACATGCATGAGCATCTTGGACCATTTCCCGCACCGAGTCTCCTATAGAGACTACAGAGGGTAGGGGGAGTACCCCCTCGACAGGCTCCTCAGCGCCGAGCCCACTGGGCTCGGTGGGCATTCGAGCAACTTGGGCATCAAGGTCAGCCATGAAACAACGGCCCCCTTTGGCAGCCCAAATGTACCATTGGCTGAGCCCAGATGAAGTACTTGCGTAAAGAAGAGACTGGGTCATCTAAGTGAGTTTATCTGTAATATCGCATGTTCTGACGACTCCTCCACAGCTTCCACCTTCCCATATACTTCCTCAAGTACAAAGTATCCTCTTATTAAATATGTCATTTGTGATAATTTCTCTAAGACTCATAAGTATTTTAATTCTAGCTACTATTATAAAGATTATTGAGCCTACGTTACATGGAGGCGGCTATTGATCCGTTATGGAGGCAAGCGATGATTGAAGAAATACGAGCCTTTGAAGAAAATAAAACATCAATTATCACCGACCTTCCTTCCAGTAAGAAACTCATTAGTTGTAAATGGGTTTACAAGGTCAAGTATAAATTGGATGGTTCTATTGAAAGATACAAGAGAATGGTAATTCGCAATGACTACCAGATTGAGGGGTCTAACTCTAGAACAATGAAACATTTGCCCTGGTGGCCAAAATGGCAAGTGTTCAAACTCTTTTATCAGTTGCTGCAGCACGCCATTAGAAGCTTCATCAGCTTGCCATTAATAACGCCTTCCTTCATGACGATTTAAATGAAGAAGTATGTATGACACCTCCTCCCAGTTTCTCTACCAATGGGCCTAGTAGAGTTTGCAAGCTTTAGAAATCCCTCAATGGTCTCAAACAGGCTCCTCGTCAATGGTTTACCAAGTTATCGTCCAAGCTAGTTGCTTATGGCTTTGTTCGCTCCTATTCCAATTATTCTCTCTTCACTTATCGAAAAGGAGATATTTTCCTAGCTCTCCTAGTGTATATTGATGACATTTTGCTGACTGGAAATGGCTCTAAGGCATGCCAGGATTTCAAGACGTACCTTAATGATTGTTTTCAAATTAAATATCTTGCCGCTTTGAAGTATTTTTTGGGTATAGAAGTTGCTCATGGACCCGAAGGATTGTTTTTGAGTCAATGGAAATATACTTAAAAGTCATTGACGAATGTAGTTTATTGGGTGCGAAACTAGTGGATTTCCCCCTGGAAGAAAACCAGAAGCTTGCATTAGCTGAAGGGCGTCAGCTAAATGAATGGAGTAGTTATCGCCGTCCGATTTAATTGAGCGTCTCATCCACCTTACTATCACTCGTCCTAAACTCAACTATGCAGTTCATGTTTTATCTCAGTTTATGCAAAGTCCTAGAGCTGAGCACTTTGACACTACTCATAGGGTTATATGCTATCTCAAGGGCACACCTAGTCCTGTTATTCTTCTTCGGTCAGATAGTAACCTCTAGGTCACTACGTGTTGTGATTTAGATTAGGGCACCTGTCCTCTCACTCAGAGATCTTTAACAGGTTATTTCGTGACTATTGGTGGCTCCTCCATCTCTTAAAAAACCAAAAAGCAGTCTATTATTTCTAAATCATCAGCTGAAGCTGAATACAAGTCTGACAGCTGTGACAAGTGAACTCATCTGGTTAAAGACATTTCTGGCCTCTTAAGGCGTCTTTGCATCCCAGCCTATGTGATTGTTTTGTGACAGTCAAGCTATTATTCATGTTTCTAAGAATCCTGTACTCCATGAACGAACAAGTAAATGCAAGTCGATGACAGCTATTGTTTCTAGATCATCCGCTGAAGCTGAATACAAGTCGATGACAGCTGTGACAAGTGAACTCGTCTGGTTAAGGACATTTCTAGCCTCTTTAGGCGTCTTTGCGTCCCAACCTATGTGATTGTTTTGTGTCAGTCAAGCTATTATTCAAGTTTCTAAGAATCCTATATTTCATGAACGAACAAAACATATTGAAATGGACTGTCACTTTTTGTGTGAAAGACTCTAGTCTGGACTTATGTAGCCGTTTCATATTTGTTCCAAAGGTTAACCTGCGGATATGTTCACTAAAGCACTGGGTCGATAACAAATTCAATATTTGCGTAGCAAATTGGGCATGATTGACACTCACGCGCCGACTTGAAGGAGAGCATTGGAGATATGATAATATTTTGTGATAATATTAGAGATATGATTGTATTTGTGTGATAATATCTTGTGATAGTTTTGTACTAAAGAGATACTATTCTCGTTAATTTCCTAAGTTGCATCAAACTAGGATAGCTTGGAGGCAAAACTAGGGTTAGGCGTGTGCGTGGCAATGCATATATGCACGTATTGATCAAGTTAATGAATGAGAAACAGGGGAACAACAATTTCTGAGGGCATGTTGCACTTACCTATCTTCAGGTTTTCGACAATAATTTTTTCAACCTCATCCTTTTTGCATTAATTTTTAACTACCCTGAGATTTTATACTTTTGATTTTTAACTACCTTTTTAATCCCAAAACTTTTGAAAATTAAATAAAGACCTCTATTCTAGGTAAAACATGCAAATAAATATTTTTAGGGTATTTTCAAGAAATATGCTTGGTTTATATGCTCAAACTTCTTATAATGACTTTACAAATACTAGTTATTACAATTTACTACTTATATCATAAATATTATATATATCCTCTGTGGCTATAGGCTCACCATGTTGAGCAAAATAATTAAAACTTAATTAGAGAATTTCAACCATTACCTGAACTTAGTCGGCGTTGGACCCTGGTGTTCCTTTACCTTTCAGTTTACAGAGATTGCTAATCTCAACCACACAATCCTTAGATCAGGCACAACACAAATCCGTTTTGTTTCCTACCTCATACCACAGTTACTAATCAAATTTTTAATCTTTTTCAAGGACAGTGGAACATTAATCAAGAATTTATAGTTAAATTCAGCAATATCATTTTTTAGATATTTCATATCCCATAATTCTATGTTATTAATCTTTCTTTGCTACTCTCTTGCTTTTCCTTTATAATCAAGTTTAACTCCGATAAACTTAGTTTTGATTTTTTTACATAAATTCTTGAACATTAAAGCTGGTATTTCTATCATTCTTAATGTATTTTTACCATCTTCATTTAATGAATCATATAAGTCAGCTACAATGCCAGAAAAACTGTGTTCAATATAATTTAGGAAATTTACAGCAGTCCAGGTAGTATTTAGGTATAAAACACTATTCATACCTCTTTTTCAATGTTCAACTATTTCTTCTCTATTACAAACTCCATCTATATTTAAGATGTATCCTATTTGACTAATTTGAATAAGGCCAGCTTCTTCAAAGCTTGTAGTTTTTCTTGGGATGAACTCAAAGGAAAAATTAGTTGTACGATCTGTTGGAACGTACCTAGGTCTTATAAAATGAGTATTTCTTCTACAAGATTCACCAAATTCTTCAGATTTAGGAATAACATTGTTAACCAGATTGGTATCTATCTCACCTAAATTGAGTTCTTCTCCTATTTCATCAGTCTGATCTTCAGTAGCTCTTTTACCATATTTTTTATCCAACTTTTTGTTTTAATTTCCTCTAAGGGTATAGCATTAAGATCTTATAGCTTGATCAGATTCATGTGCTGATATATTTCTTCTTCTAATTGGATATTATTAGTTTCTTCATTATCATCAGATAATATATTACGTTTATCACTAATTGTGACCATGATCTTGTTTAATTCTTTTGGATTTTGTTCTTTCTCGAACATATTCTGTATTTCTTCAAGAATATACTGCTTATACTCCAGCATCTTCTTTCTTTTCTGCTTTTTTAGCTAATTTTTTACTTGATTTTTCTTCTACTTCTTTTTGAATTTGTATATCATGCAAAGGAAATGGATTTTTATTTTTTAGATTTTGGAAAGGATATTTATACTGAAATAGAGTACTAATACTAGAAGGCGATTTTCTACTATGTCTGACTTCGTTAACTAGAGAAAGGTGAATTACCGATAATTGCTTCTTAAGCTCTCTTACTTCGGTCTTAATTTTTGCTAATTCTGCTTTTCACTCCAAAACAATATCAGTGATATAATTTAATTAAGGTGCTACTGGAGAAATGTCTTATGATGAGTGAACAATGTATGAATAATTCGGTTCAGGGCAAGCACGTGATGATTCAAGAATTAATCATAGTTAATTAGCTTAATTAACTAAAAATTAAGCTACATAGTGACTACGGAGGTACCTAAAAATTAACCTACATAAAAATTAAGCTACATAAAATCGAGAAATTAACTAAAAAAATGAACGGTACCTAAAAATTAAGTTACATAAACTTCGAGGTACTGGAATATTAACTCTAAAGACACAGGGTTGAAAATATTAATGACTAAAATTTCAGGGTACCCGAATGCAAATTACCCCAGTTTCTAAACTTAGGATTATTCCAAATCCTTTACTTTTATCATATATTACGTTTATTGCTAAACACCAGGATCAAGCTGAAAAGCTATTTAAAATCGATTACAACTCTTGATTAAAAAATTAAAAAAATCGATTACAACTCACAATATGTTGAATACAATTGAATCATCGATCTTTGCAAATGACAACATGAATGGTATAATCTAAATGTAGGTGTATTTTGGCCCTGTCAAAGTGAAGACATGTTGTAATTGACTTAAAAAAAAAACCTTGTACCCATTATAGTCCTGATGCATTGTCACATTTGCTGAATATAATTGAAACATGCATGTTACAGGCGTAGGCACGGGTAAAGTTACTGCAAATTTGTTACAGGCGTAGGCACGGGTAAAGTTACTGCAAATTTTTTAGTGTGCACTAGCGTTTAAAATTTATATTTATACAATATAATAGCTTATTTCATTAATATCTAAATCTCTTTCAAAACGAAGTTATTTCCTTCTTTTATCTCCTACATTTATGTATTAGACATCAACCTTTATGGATTGCAAATTTTACGCCATAACATATCTAACATCTGATACTCCCTATGATAACTTATAAAATATGAATCCAAAAATATAATATATATTAAAGACCTCCACCTAGCTATAAATATAGAAAATTAGACATAAATTCTTGTATAAGGTTGGAGCTCCACTCCACTATACTGGACAACCCATTTGTTTCTTCCAATAAGTTACTTTACTTTCCCTTTGTTGTTAATTGGCATCCCCTTTGTAATATCTTCAAAGAATGGTAGTATAGCAAGACCTTCAAATCTTACCCAAAGACAGTAGTAAATTCATGGTTGTTAATTTCTCATGTTGCACAATTACATTACATTCCCCGAAACGAGTTCCCAAGGCATATAAAAATCATCAAGGAAAATAATAAACAACTAATCAAAGTAATCATCCCAATATGACATTTTGAATTAAGTCAAATAAATTACCAGCACATTACTGCATCCTTTTGGAAGTTACAATCCATATGATAACATGCATCCTCGTCAGAGAAAGTTCTTTTAGTTTTGAAAACAGTCAGACACTGAGGAACAATAGTAACATCAATTACAAACAACTTATCAGGGAAAAGCTTAATATCTAAATATAAACTCAAAATAAAAACAAAAAGCATGAACCAAAATCACAAACTACTTATTGCAAAACAAAATCTAAACAAATAAAAAAACTACATCCAAATTAAAAAATGAAATTACCCTTCTTCTCAGTCAAATCCCACTCTCCCAAAATCCTGGGTTAAGTACTTTGAAAGTGCCTAATGTCTTTAATTAATATCCAATAAGGACCTAAAGTTAGCATCAAAGAACATGAAGAACCTATGGTAGACAAAAGAGGCATAATATGACCTAAAGAAAGATTAATGTTATATAAGAACATATAAAAGAAAACAACAACAAAATAGAAGTTATTGCAGTAAACATATTATATTATTAGCTGAAGTGTATGAAATAATTGAAGAAAAAAAAATTTCTATCTAAAAAATGCACACATCTTACTGCCTTCCCTCATGAGTTTTTTGCACAATATCTAATTAGTACAATAAAGGTACTTAGAATTAATTTTTCACTCTAATTTTCAGTAATAAATTAAATATTTAACAAACTTAAAGCTCTTCATCAATGGTGGAATTTAGGCTCCCTAAATTACTTTGATTATTAAACAACCACGTCAAATACTTTATTTAATTATGCCCTTATTGGTGCAAATATATCCTATTCCATTGCTATTCTCTATTTTAGAATTAAATTTTGACAATATTGTCATACCCCAACCTCTATAGTTTTGTCTCACTGAAAATACAAACTTTTTGCCAGGGGCCAGCGGGATCACAATGATTTTGTTCATAACACATTTATTTTCATGTTGTGTGTAAAATGATTTTTTAAAAAATATAGAGATATCAAATTAAATGCAATATTTTTTGAAAATTTGTTGGCAATAATAAGAATCATAGTATAAAATTTATTCTCTTTCATCAAATATTGAATTGTATGTGCTTTTAAATTTCATTATTTTAGTTTCTTCACAACAATATTTTAAAAGAGATAGCAATTTATGCTAAGGTGAGAGCATCATTTTTCAAAAATAGATCATATTCCTTTATTTGTCTTTTTTTCCTTCCCAGTCGATCAAAATATTCATCCAAGTCCTTGAAGGATATTTATTTGTACTTGAGGTTCCTATTAGACAGTACATAATCCAATGTTTCAAGTTCTTCCATAAGTATTAACTCCCAAAATTTGTAATTCAGTGCTCATCATGTTAAACATGCTCTATGATTAGTTCCTCTAGCAAGAAAAGACAAAATGGAGCTCAAAACTCAAAACGAATCCATCAATACCCTCTCAGGATCGAAATACCCTCTAACTAAAATTAAATTTTCTAAAGCAGATTGTCCCCCTTCTAAATCAATACACTGTATTATCATCCCTCCTCTCAAAATCTCTGACGTCACAAATCAACCACCCTCCTCCGAAATTCCATTATCATGACTATCTTATTTATCATTCTTACACCGTAAAAAATAAAAAGAAGTTAAACAAATCCAAAAACCTTGATAACATACAACCAGAAAAGAATTGTTAATAGTAACAAAAATTCCGCAGGCACAAAACTGAAATTAATAAACAAACTGAAGTAGAAGTAATCGCACCATCACACAATGCTGGCAAATTCAATCCCAGGGATTGAAAGGAAAAGAAAAAGAAGGGGATCTTCATATGTTCTTCTAGTTTGCACACCTCTATTGCGTCATGAGTATTACTTATATTCCCTGTTTTCCTTGCACCTATGTATCACACAAATCTCCAACAAATTAGGCAAAAGATTTTAAAAAATTCATCTAGTAAATAATTAAAGGGTGACTATCAAAGAAAACTAGGGAAAAAGGAATATTAGAGAAGCGATTTGCAGAATAAATTGAAGAAATCAATTTTTTGGAGAGAGAGAGAGAGAGTAAGAGAGCGAGAGAGAGAGAGAGAGAGAGAGAGAGAGAGTGTGTGTGTGTGTGCGCGCGCGCCCATGCTTTAATGAGCGAAAGAGACGTGCACAAAATCAACAATCAAAAGTATTTAAAGCCTCGACATTCACGTGTCACGTATAATCGAAAATATGGAGAGTAGATAGTTAACTCCCCTAAGTTTTATTTTTAAAAATAAATAAAAATAAAGCAGGATTTTGCTTGGAGATAGATGATAGTTACAGACTATTTTTTTAAAACTTTAAAATTAAGGGTTTAGATTTAATAAGTTGATAATATTTGTGACTAAGATTACACCAAGTCCTGCAAATCACTCTTGTATTACTATTTAGAGTTTTTCAAATATTGTTATTAACGTAGTATAGATATATAGACATATTAGATATAAAATCGAAGGCTTAGATTTAATAAATAACTAATTTTTATGGCTGAGATTATATTAAATCCTACAAACCACTCCCGTTGTAGCTAATATTTTCTGTTTTTCCAAAGATTATCACTTTTTTTAACTGCTTGAATTTTTTTGGATAATAGAATTATCATGTGTCCTTTATCAAATGTAACCAAAATTATAAGTGATTTTTTGAAAAAATAGAAATTGTAAGTGGGTAGTTTACTTAGATAAGGTGGTTTTTTTAAGACTAAATTCTACGATTTAGATTTAATAACTAAATATAACTATTTAATTTTTATAAGTGACATTATATCAAATCCTGCAAATCACTCCCGTTGTAGCTAGCAGTTTAGGTTTTTTCAAAGATAAGGTGTTTTTTAAAATCTAGGGTTCAGATTTAATGAATAAATATAATTACTAATTTTTTTCCTAAATAATTGGAGTATCTTCTACCTTTTATTATGTATATCTGAAATCATGGAGGATTTTTTAAATAAAATAAAGAGATATCTTAACTTTAAAATCGATGGCTTAGATTTAATATATAAATAATTTTTATAACTAAGATTACACTAAATCCCGCAAATTACTCTTGTTGCACTATTCTAGGATTTTGTAAAAATTGCTATTATAATAGTAATAGATGCACGTTGATCGAGTTGGTAATAATATACACTGATTAAAAAAAAAAAAACAAATTTGCGATATACTGTAAAAAGCCATACTTGTATACCTTGCTACAGTTTACAAAATCGGTCAACTTTGGTTATTGTAATTGAACTCAACAAAAACGTGGCTATATGAGATCCAAAATTTAAAACAGCTTCGGCAATAATAATTTGAGTTCAATTTATTTACTAGTTCAGTAACTCATTTCAAGATTTAGTAATCTCTAAATACTTCATAACTGGTGGTTTTTGTAAATGTTTGTGAATACAAATTCATTCAATTTAATTAAATGTACCAAAATACATGAACACGTAGATGGGACATTCATCTTGATTAAAGATCAACTCAATCAAAAGTTTGAATTAATGGTTGAAGGTTCAGTAATTATTTTTATATTCTAACACGCCCCTCGCGCAAACGTCATTTAGGATTGAAGCGTGAATGTTGCAAAGACCCTCCATACTTTGCACAATAAATATGGGGGTTGTTGAGATTCAAACTTGAGATCTATTACTTAGAAAGATTTTGATACTATATTCAAGAACTATCTCAACCAAAAACTTAAGCTAAATAATTGAAGGCAAAAGAATTGGTTGTATAATCTAGCACGCCTCCTCATGCAAATTAAATGCTGTTTAGGCTTAAAGCGTTACTACTTCAAATGCTCCTCCATGTTCAAGAATTGGTTATATCTCCAAATCCTTTTGAGTAGAGTATAAAGCCAATTTCTAAGTCTTTTTGAACAAGATGTCTCGAGTTCAAATCTCTAACACATCTTTTCATCAATTTATGAGCTTCATTTTTTACTGGGTAATTTTGGGGCTGACTTTATCACAAGAAGACTTACAAGTCATCTTGAGTCTACCTTCCTCATCTTGAGTCTTCACACAAGGGGACTTACAAGTCATCAAATTTAATTGGTCGCATAATCTTCATCTTGGAAGTGATCGTAATGCCAATTAAATCAAGAGTTCATTGGCAATGTAATGTTATGTACGGCATTTATATACTTGATTGCATAAACACAAACCGTCTGAGTAGTGAAATTAGTGAACATGAAAGACTTTGAATATGGATCAGTACCATCCCTTTTAATGTTTGTTACTTCTCCTAAGACTCCACAACCAACACAACATTTTCTCATTCTTGAATGCTACACTCAATATCAACCTCTGCTGGGGATGGCAATGGGGCGAGTACGAGGCAGGTTGAGTCATACTCTTACTCATACCCATCTTTGAAAATCGCACTCATATCCGTATCCGTACCTATCGGGTATTAAAAAATAATACTCATATACATACCCATCGAGTTTGTGGGTTTGTCATTTCTATTAATACCCATATACAACATATATCCAAGTACAATATATATTTTTATCATTATAAGATCGTAGAGTTATGATATTTTGGGAATATATTGTTTAGAAATACGAAATCAAATATATTATTGGCTAATTTCTTTTTAGAAGGATTTGGACTTAAACCGAAAAAATGTTGAACTAAAACAATTTTTTTCTTATTATAAAAACGGGTACGGATGGGGTGCGGGTATGGGCTGGTGAGGGTTATACACATATTCGTACTCATATCCATACCCGTTTTTCAATACCCATTCCATACCATTTAAAATCCATTTTTACCACCCACCTGGGCTTTAAACGGAGCGGGTTTTAAATAGGTACGAATTTTATTCTAATCCCCAATCTCAGCCAAGTTTTACTGCAATGTGGCGCGTCAATCAATGTACATTAGTGAAAAATTATAATTTATTAAATCCTGAAGGAAAAATATGAATATATCTCTACACAGAGGCCAGGTATTATCAATATTTATGATTTATTAGATTTATAACGTTGACCTTAATTTTAATTTTTTCTTCGATCTTCACGTCGAATGATTTTTAACTTCCAAATCGCTAATGTAGTATAATTATGTAAATATTTTTTAAGTCAAAGTATAACTACGTGAATAACCAATTCACTACTGCATTAGTAATTAAGATTAAAAATTATTTAACATAAATATTAAGTGAGCATATAAAAGTATCAAAACTCCAGGTTACATATGACATTTTTATAGAGGTATCAAAACATGAGAAAAATACACATGGTCAAACCTAGCGCTCTACTCATAGATCCTTGCATTTTTCAATATAATTAGGTAGTGTTTGGTTGGGAGAAAATCATTTCCCTAGAAAATCATTTTCTATGAAAAATATTTTTTTAAAGAAAATGAATTTTCTTCTTTTTTATTATTTGATGCTTGAAAAAGAAGAAAATGTCAACTAAATTGTTTAAGTAACGAAAAATATTCATTGAATTGTCGAGGCAAAGATTAATGTTGTCTAATGAAAGAATTTTGAGTTCAAAATTTACATTTTGAGCTTATTTTAATATTTCTATTAGATAATCAACTTTCGATCCAAACCATACAAATTGTTTTAGTGGCAAAAAATGTCAGCTGAATTCTGTAAGTAGAGAAAAATGTCAACTACCGCGGCCGCTACTAATCTCATGAATTAGATCAAAAGTTAAGAGAATATGATCAAAGCTCAATTAAACTTCAAACAGATAAAGGAAAGAGGGTAAGGGTAAAAAATTTATAAACATGAAGGGCATTTTTGCAATTGGAGTGATTTGTAATACTGTTATGCAAAAGGCTAATGAGGTAAATGATAATTCAAAAAGTTCAGGGGCACAAATAATATTTACCAAAAACAAAAGGGGAGTAAATGAAAATAATTCTTTGTTTAATATTTCAATTTTATAATCAAGCTTTGATCCAAAATGTTGAAATTGCTGAAAATGTCAACTGAATTGTTTAAGTGAAAAAAATTTGGGTAAATTATTGTGATGGAGATAAATATTGACCAACTGGAGAAATGTTGAGCTCAAGGTTTGGATTTAAGCTTATTTCTCTTATTAGATAGTTAAGTTTTGATTCAAATTATTGAAATCGAATTTTTTTTATAAAATTCGGTTGACCACGTCATCAAAAGAATAGAAGGAAGAAAATCACCTCCCTTCTTCTCAAAATGCAACTAGTTTTCTTCCACTGGGATGAAAATGATTTTCCTTAAAAAATAATTTTTCATTTTTAACTGTGTCGAACAATGAAAAATTAGAAAATTATTTTTGAGGAAAATCATTTTCCCCACCAAACACTATGATGAGTAAGCATATATAATTAATAGTTGGAGAACTTTTCCACAAAAAAAGTAGTTGGAGAACTTTATAATACTCAAAATACTTGTTTTTCTTTTTTCTTTTTTTTGGGTAAAGGAATACTTCTTTATTGACTTATTGTTATGTCAGCTCGATTTCCATCTTTAATCATAATTAAGCAGGCCGATGATATGTGTACGTTGAAAAATCCTACGTCATTGTTATTAACTTCATCTTCTAACCCCCTCCTCATCGTTCAGAGATTTTTGCAATTAAAATGAGGAAACTTATTAGTCATGCCTTCGTCTTGCGGTAACAACCCCCCCCCCCAAAAAAACTTTCTCAAAATGGGAATTTTGTAGAAATTATTCATTGATTATTTAAATGCACTAAAAAGAATTCAAAATGATAACTGTCTTACTACAAGACTTTCATAAATGTCTTGTTTTGACTTAAAAATTATTATGTTATATTTTTAAATTGAAAAAAATAGTAGGATCGAATAGTAGAAGCATATTACAATTTATAAATTATATAAATCATCTTTTTATCCATAATTAATCACAATTCTAAAGTGCGCATATCATATGTATTTGCTGATAGAGTTAATACAATTAGAGCATCATTTAATATATGATCGACATAGCCGACGAATATTTAGGTTAGCAATTCATCATAATTAGGTGTAATCATTAAAAAAATTGTGGTTTTGAATCATAAAACACGCATGTTAATTTATGACGAGGCCAGACATTTAAGAGTTTCTTGTGATAAAACATATATCACTACCCAAAAAACATTTTCAGTATAGTTTGGTTGTGTTTGTATTTTCTTTTCCTTAGCTGAAGAAAAGTAGAAAAATTTGGACATCAAATTTACATTGACATGATGTGACATAATTTGATGGAAAACAATCATCATAAAAATAAGAAGTTTTAATGATAAAAATTAAAATACACCACTTACAATATGTAAATGTCCTTTTAATATCTGCCCAAAAAAAAGGGTACTTTTAGTACACATTTTTTTGGTGTAAATATATTTTCTAATTTTGATAGTTTGTTAATTGATATATGGTTGTTCTTCCTTTTTCATTGGAAAGAAACTTAATTTTGTTTTCCTCTAGAGTAGGACACAGCAATTTCAAAAGCCATTTGTCAATAACTCTTTCAAAGTACTACATAAACCTCTAATCATCATCATCGATCACTACGTCAATTTTTATTACAGAAAACAGCTAAAAACTTTGGCCACATCAGAAAGTTCATGATACATATAATTTATCTTAGGTAAGATGATCAACATATTCATTTGTCCACTAGTTAATGCTTGATTTCCTCGTTACTATATAATCAAGTAGGCTTGATTTTCAATTATCTCATGTTTTGAGAGGAATTTCGATCGTGGATCATGACATTATTGCTAATTGTTAAGAGCGTAAATTTATTTCTGAACTTTCAATTATTAGTTTAAATTTCAATTTAGATGGTTCTTAAATATTATATCAAAGTTTTTCTAAGCAAGACGTCCTAAGTTTGAATATCAGTAACCTCCATATTAATTTATTACGAAAAGTAAGGACAGCTTTTGCATCATCTACGCTTCAAGTCCAAAAGATATTTGCTTTAAGGTGCGTGTTAGAGTATAAATCTATTTATCTGCCTTGAACCATCTGCTAATTCTATCCCTAAAGAAAAAGCCTAACTACTACGTCCTTCTAACCTTATTCCTCATTCATAATCCTTGGTTTGACACTAATAGAGATCCTAATGAAATTAGTACATCGTAAATACATAGCATAGATAGGTTTAGCTTTAATTTGAAGACTTCTCCCCTTTTTTTTTTTGTTTTTTTTTGGTCGTCATTGAAAGCACCACTAGTGAAGCAATCTATTAATCATACCATATGACTATCATATATAATCATACTATATAATTGTGTAACTAATATTAAAATTGTTACGCAGTTTGTGTATATGAATGACATATGGGAATAGGATACCATGTAATTAAGATGTCTAACAAGTAACAACTAACAAGGATAAGGATCATTATTAGTGCAATCATGTATCATACGGGGTGTGAAAAAAATCCGAAATCGAAAATAATTTTGTTTTTGAAAAATTATACCTAAAAAATAAAAAATTTAGGTAACAAAGTACACTTTTTTATTATTTATAAATGCTAACTAAAGTTTAATTTTTATAAAAAGAAGTTAAACATAAAAAAAATGAAAACTTTAGGTAAAAAAGTATATGTTTTTTATTATCTGTGAACAGTTAACCGATAACTGAACTGAAAAATCGATTAACCAACTTTTTCGGTTCAGATTTTGGACGAACCGAAATTTTTGATTTCCCAAAAAACGGTTAATCGAAATTTTCGGTTTGGTTATGGTTCGGAATTTTTTTGAACCGAAAAACCAGTTAATCGAAACTCCGATTAACCAGTTTTGCACATTTTTATGTCTACACAACAGTATAAATATATTGAGCATTATTTTAAAAAGTCAAAAAAGTTTTTAAAAGGAAGTTGGCGAATAAAAAGGTCATCCAATAGAGCATCAATCAAGTTAAACAAGCTGGTCGACTATTTGAAATTGTTGCCTGAAAATAGTTAGTAAAAAATTTATTGTTTAAAACACCTGTGAAGATCTAGAAAATCATTTGAATAGAGTCTCGCTTGTTTCGTAAAATTAAATAAACCTATGAAGAAATAAACTTACACAATTATTAATAGTTTTTCTCATACATATAAATTCAGTTAAAAAATGAATCTAATTAATAATATGTGAAATAAATATGAAGACAACTGTATACTATAAATTCAACACAAATACATCTTATATTTCTTAAACGTGTCAATACTTCGGAAAATCCTCAAACAATTATAAACTGAAATTCAAATTTAAATCTATATCACAATGTTCTGCTTATGTAATATGTAACATATACGGTTTTGGAAAGGCTATTTCCAAATAATGAAGATCTTTTTACTACGATGCCTACTTCATAAAAAAGAAGTAGAGAACAACACTATTGTACGTAGGATTTTGGTATAATCCAAAATTATATTAATTAGTTTTTTTTGTAAGTTTTGTGAGAAAAGAAAAGAAAAGAAAGAAAAAAGGAAAAATGTGAAAAACATAAGAAGAGAAGAAACGGAAAAAATTAACATGAAAAGTTATATGATTGTAATAGGGAGGCCACGTTGCCAAGCTATGGTAAGAATTCTAGGAGGAAACGTTTTCAAGGGATACAATTGTTAATGAGATGCTGATTTACTTGTAGCAGATTGACATGTTTGTTTTTGCTCCACTCTTTCCACCCAAGTTTAAATATGGGTGGAGACCTTCCTTTGTCAATTAATTGGACGATGGAGGGGGTGTGTGGATTGGGCCGTGGGCCCCGGCAGCTTTGTCCCCTTTCCTTGAGTTGGTTGGCATGGTGCATCTTCCCTGAGATAGGGGGCTCAATAAGTAGCCCATATTTTTACCATTGTAAAAAAAAATGTTAAGGAGGTAACTTGGTGTGGAATCCAATTAACAACATCTCTTGTCACATGGTTTTGGAAAGTGTCTGGGAAGAATCTGCAAGTAATAAATCTAGTAGGTTAAGATGTTGGCAAAATTTGAAAACTCTTGGAAATTAAGTTGCCACAATTAGGAAGGTTCATGCGATATAAATAGGATCTTGGACCTTGGTTGAAATACTTTCCTAGAAGATGAGTAAGGATTCTCTTGACCCAGGATTGGGTCTTGAGTGTGAGTGGCATCCTCTTGACCCAATGCGGGGTTTTGAGTGATTGTGTGAGGCAGGGTATTTGTGAGGTATATCTCGGAAATTCCAAGTTCCAGGTACAAAGAGATCATATTGTGAGGGGGAGATAGATTTGCGAGGGTGGGAGATGACTTAAGCACTAGTTAGAAGATACGGAGAGTGCATAGTATTGTGAGCATACCCTGTTGTAATATATATTTTTTTATTATAGTGGATGATGCACTAGTTGCTGTGCCCTCGGTTTTTCCCTCAATGTGGAGATGTTTTCTATGCTAAATTGATGTCTTTCCTTTTCCTTGTGATGCGTACATGTATGTTCTTTCTATTGTGCTTCCATTCCTAATAACTACGAGTCATTCTGCTCTAGTCTACTATAATCCGTGATATAAAAAGAACGATAATAGGAAGAGTTTCAGTGCAACTATCTAAAAGATAGATAACTTGTTAAATTTTTTTTTCATATACATTGAGCTAAAACAAAGCAACTAACAATGAATGAAGTGAGAACTTGTTCTTTTTCGTGGTAAGATGGAGCTGTAAGCTGTAAGAAAATATAAAAAGTTGTAAGAAGCTGTAATGAGCTGTAAGAAGATGTAAGAAATTACAAGAAGCTTCAAGAATTGATAAATATAAGCAGTTGTTGAATTATTAAAAAATTGTATAAATATAATTTGTATACATAATTGTTGGTCTTTAATGTATGATTAGTGAAATAAATGATTTCATGAAAGTAAATTACGTGTAATATGTCAGTAATATTTATGAATATAATTTTATACCATCACTAAACAAATTATTTTTCAACACTATACAAAAAATTTTTATTTTTGTATAATTAGCATTTTGGATGAGAAGAAATAACATTGAAATAACATCACTAATGAACATAAAACTTTAAATAAGTCAATTAAATAACAATAAAATAAATTCAAGCCGACAAATTAATTGAACATGTTTCTACACTTGAGTTTTTTTTTAATTAATATTAGTTTCACTTCCCTATAAACAAATTTTAAAAGTAACAATTTTGCTAAACAAAATTGAATAGAACCCTTAAAATGAAATTATATTTAAATTAAACAATTTGAACTTAATATTTTTAACATAACGCCTCAAAAGAGACTGAAACAGTAGTCTGACATAATCATTGCTTGTTGTATTTCCATAATTTTATTATTCTGTATAAAAAGGGTATATCGGGCTTAGCAATGGACCCAAATATGGATGGACCTCCCAATATTCAATTATACAATGATAGCACCTTAATTATCTTAGAAAAACTTCAGAATGAAATAACTGAAATGTTTTAATGACCTCCGGTTTTTTCATATATGATTCACGTCAAAACTCAACATAAATGCAATTTTTGTATTGTAATTTTAAAAGCATGTTAACTTATTTTCTCCATAATGACATATATGATTCACGTCGAAACTCAAATATAATTCGTGTCATTAAATTTTTTTTTATATTTATAGAAATATTATGTTCATAAAAATATATACAGGTTTTTCACATTGGTAGTAAAAAAATATATATACATATTTTTGTAAATATGAGGAAAAAAATAAATGACAAGCTAAATATTATTAAAAATACATATAAGAAGATGTAAGGTGATGTAAGAAGAAGTACAAAGTTTTAAGAGTTTTGTTAAAAATGTAAGGAACTGTAAGAGGTTATAAGGAGATGCAAGTTATAACTTAAATTCTCACTATCACAAAAAAAAAAAGGGGCCTAACTCATTAAATTATATAACCACTCAAGATCTCTAATTTTATCGTTGTAGGACAACCCTGCTTTCATATTTTTAACACAACTCAAACAACATTTAAAACACAAATTTCAGTTGCCCTAAAAAAAAAAAAAAAAACATGTTGACAAAATTCATCATACAAGCACTCAAACAAAGTACAAAGAGGACCCCAAAAATAGACTCCGGGTCTAACTCAGCCAAAAATTCCCAATCATGCATGTCATACAAAATAGAAGCTCAATTATTAAGAGAGAAGATTAGTCGAATATATGAGATTAATAGAGCTGATACGTCTCTCTCTCCATAGCTGTCTATCAATCTCTCTATCTGGTGCCGCGATAGCTGATGATGATAGAATTGCAATGGCATTGGGAGGAGAGACAGAGAGAGAGAGATGAAGAAAGCGAAGAAGGGAGGAAGAAAGAAACACAACGTGTTCAGGACAAGTTCTTTTTCAATCGCATTTCGCCACAAGCGGACAACATTTACCTTTCGCCAACCTCAGAAAAGAAAACAGAGGCGAAAGGAAAAGGAAAGAAAGCCCCCCTTACCCAAAACCTAATTAATCTAAATCAGAATTAATCAACTAAATGTTGCATTAATTGGCTCTCATCGTTATTGTCAAATTTTAAACGATTCCGGTGCTTTTAACAAATTCTGTGAATGAAGTTATACTCTTTATTAGATCGGTAGTAACTGGACTCCAGTGAAATGAAGGATTTAATATCAAAAAGAAAAAAACCAAATTCAACAATGTATATATATCAGGTGATGTTACAGCGTAAAATACATTGGTTAAGGATGGAGCATAGCCCAATAGCTTATATTTATACACACACATAAAAATATTCAAAATCCAATTTTGTTATTAGGGGAGAATTTCACTTCTATTTCTTCCTTTACATCCCTCACATGTAGGCTATCAATGCCTAGCATCAACAGATGTACAATTGACTAAACGGAGACATGACAAACTAAAAAGTAACATAACAACAACAACATCACCACCACCTTCCAATATGGGTCCCGCTCTTGTAGACTTTTGCGGGGTCTGAAAAGATCCAGATATAAGTAACCTTATATCTACCGACATTCTGCCCGTAAAGAGGTTCATTCCAAGAGACAAAAAATAACATACTAAAAAGTAACATACTATAATACAATATCAAAGCTTATACATATAGCTAGAGGTTTTACAGATACCCTCTTAGACTATTGTGCATTATTTTTTTAATCCTAGCCTATTTATACTTAATTTTACCCTTTTACCTTTTACAAAGTAACATATATATATATATATATATATATATATATATATATATATATATATATATATATATATATATATATATATATATATATATATATGTATATACACACACACATATATATTTAAACAAAACATCTCAAATCTAACATTTGACATATATATGGTAAGTTAGCACAACTTCTGCATTGATTTCTAACATAAATCTATGACTATTAAAACATAATTAAATATTTCCAATTTCAATAATTATTACTTTGCCTTTTTATTTTTTTAAAAATATACATATTAAAAGATTTTGACTCAAATATTATTATTGTTTGCGTTTTTTAAAAAAATTTATACAACAAAAGATTATGATAAAATATTAACCCATAAATTTATTATGTTGACAGTAATAATATCAAGAAACAATCAATAGAGATTGAATTTTTGATTTATCATCTTTTCTTTGAACATAAATATAAATATAGAATATAGAATATTAAATATTAGATATAATATGATGACATTGAAGAATTTTATACATCGAAGATAATACTACTTGTGCATGTTATCACAAAAAATACAAAATTGCCTTTAATTTTGAGAGAAGAAGAGTTCAAGTGGTTTTGATCCCATTCTTTTAGCAGTGTTTGCCAATAGTCTTATTCCACCGGTAAGATCATATGCACATATGATACTTACTTTTTAAAAATTAAATACATAATAATTTGTATGTTTTCGATTAACTTAAAAAGTCATTATACTTCAAAAAATCTCTCAAACTTGGGCTGCTAAATTATTGATTGCAATTCGTATGTATAGCTATCATAATAGTAAAAGTTAAAAAAAATTTAGTGCATCGCAAGGAATTAAGAATTGTTATTTAACACTTGAATTATGAAATGTCCTTTGTCTTTGTGACTTGTAAATTATGAATAATTTCGAGACAAATTTTAAAAAATGTTATTGAAATCATAACAATTTAAAAAAAATAGGGAAGAATAAATTTGAAATTTTTTTTAGGTAACATTGTGAAATTATGAAATATAAATATCATATAAAAAAATTTAATATGACTTACGCAAATATGAGAAATAGGAGCACCAGCCAATAAAACACCTATTTAAAAAAATTAATTCTAGTAATTATGTAATGATGGGTTTTGAAATATTTAGTTATCCAAATGAAAATTATTTTTGACTTCATGTTCCTTTTATTAAAGAAGTTATATTAAAGTTCCTTATTTAGAATTATTTTTTATTAATTTCATAATGTTTTTCATAAATTTTTCTCCAATTTTATTTTAAATTTCTTGGCTAACACTTATTTTAATGAGATTTTTTATTTTTATCCCTTTGTTATTTATAGTTTAAAAGTTTCAACATATTTTGCGGTTAGAAGTTGTTTCCAAAAAGTTAAAGAAGGATAAAAGTTAATTTAAATGAATTAAAGTAAAAATAAGTTGATATATAGTAACTAAGGAGATAGATGTAAAAACCTCTGTATACAAAACTAAGCCACTTCTTAAAAACCCTAAACATACACTACAGAGAAGGAAGCCATGCTTACAAGTTATGAACAATCCTACTTAGCTTCTTAGAAACGCTACACTTACATCAAAGAAACAATATATATATATATATATATATATATATATATATATATATATATATATATATATATATATATATATATATAAAATAAAAAGAAACATGCAAATAAATTCAGTAAACCAACCGAAAGAAAAGGTTATCATAAAATTTTAAAAATAAAAGAACCATTCATAAGATATTCTTGTTGTTGTTTTATATTAATATATGTTAAACGTCTTGTTCCTTCTTATAAACGCCAAAATAAGCTAGACTGACCAAAAAACGCCCACAAAAAAGTTAGAATTAGGGAGAGAAGCATTAGGTCTTGTGTGAGATCGTCTTACGATAACTTATACAATGAGATGTCTTACACACTCATTAATTGTTAAATTTTTATATCAATTGAGTTTTCAAAAACAAGTCATGCATTCAAGAACCAATTGGCAATAGGTGAAGTAACTCACAAGCTCATATATATGCTCAAACCCTTTAATTTTCTCAATGTGGGATAACACCCACTGTCATATTCTTTGAATTTTATCAATAAGAAATAATACCAACTTTCATACTTCAATATTAATCGTCTCCTAGATTTAAAAAGAAAATAACTTACTGTATAAAAAGTTTCATGAGCCGTAAAATCATCTCATACTAGAAGTTGTGTGTTTGTTTTGAGGGTCGTTGTTTCTGTTAAGTCACACGGTCTTTTGTTGCTAACGTGGAAGCAAAGTTTAACAGTATTAACAATAATTGGGCACATGATGCATCGATTAATCGAAGGGAAAAATAATCATGAAGAGGTAGCCATTTTAGCTTTGGCTTTATTGAGTTTAAATGTCCCACACAAGGAATGTATAACTGGTACGTGTCTCCTTCTAAGTTCTGACTTGATTGCGACCTTTGATTTGACCTCCTCCATCTCTGTCATCCCCACCTCCACGTCATGATGAAAATTGGGGAATAACCTAAAACTACGTAATGGTATCCATAGACTATCGTTTCAAATAATTCCGTCTCGCACTACATAATGGTATGTTGTAAATGAAGAATTATCCTGTTCCGTAGGCATCCATGTGAAATGCATGTCTGCATCTTCATATACAATACCCGAAAAATATACAAGAATAAGAACTGTAATGTGGATCCTGCTTTGAAGGGATCTGGATAGATCCAGACATAGACAAGCCTACCTATGTAGACACAACTACATATAGGGAGACCAATTCCAATATATCCATATAAAATCCGAAAAATATGATGCATATGTTTTCTATTTTGTTTGTCAAGAAATTTTTCTCTTTACAAACATAAATGTGAAATAAATACAAATAAATGTAAGTATTAATTTATCAAATATTTATCAATACTGAACAAATTAAATGTAAGGTACGTATTTCCTTTTTGGGTTAGACTTATACTTTTAATTATGAGGGTACTTATAGTGCGGATGTCAATACAGATCGGTTGAAGTGGTTTGACACTTGTTCCCCTCAAGTAGGGTCTTGGGTTCGAGTCTTCTAAATTGAGAAAATCTGTAATGAGAAAGCTCTACTCCTTATTGGACTAACAATAGCTCGACTTTAGTAAAATTAAAGATCCAAGACCCAAAAAAAAAAGTGCGGATAGAGATGTATCACACATGAAAGTCAGAGTGACAATTAACTATTGACCCGGCGGGGCCCATTGACTGAAGCAATTCTTATAATAAGGTCAATAGAGTTGGCCAAATTGGGCCTTTTGTTGATTTGGTTAGCCTTTTATTGTACTTATTGGCCTTTAACTTCTCTAGTGCATGAGCCCATTGCCAACGCACCAGCATTTGTTTTTCTTGCCCTCATCCACTTGAGTTTGTAAGGAAAAATAGGTGTCAATTAATTTTCTCCCGATAAAATTTTCATGACGTATTATTATTAATCTCTGAGTCAGAATTTTCTACTGATCTGGGTAAAAGTTCACATTTAGGACAAAGATTAAATCGAAGAAATCATGTTAGAAAAACTGATTAAGTCTAAACTCAAATTAAAAAATCGGATTCAAAGAATATATATACATACATACATACATACATACATACATACATATATATATATATATATATATATATATATATATATATATATATATATATAAGTAGAGTATTGTATTTATTCATACTCTCAAATGTATATAATAATTTGCCACAGTATTCTTAATCTGGTAGTTAATTGTCATGAACTTTTGTGCGAGTAGATTCACAAATTTGGTTGTTAGAAGAAGAAAAGAAGTGTAAAGAAGACAAGGGGGTGTTTAGCAAACAGCTTTTTGAAGTTTTTTTTGCCAAAAGTAGCTTTTTTGATCAAAGTTAGCTGTTTGACCAAATAAAAAAGCTAATATAGGTGTTTGGTGAAAGAGCTTTTTGGGTCCAAGAAGCTAATTTGAAAAAACTAATTCTATGAATTTTTTGGAAGAACTTTTTGAAGAATTAGCTTTTTCTCTCATAACTTTATCAGAAACAGCTAATTTTATCAAACAGTTTTTTAACAAACAGCTAATACAAATGGTTAATACAAACGACTAACAGCTAACAGCTAATAGCTATTTGCCAAACAGGGCCAAGATTTTTGTCAACAAAGATACATCCCTTTCTTTGTACTACCCATGTGATTAGATCTCAAAATTCTCCATAGCCCATTTTAGGTCTTTGTTCATCTTTTACTTCTTTAATCTATGATTTTATCATTGTTGAAACTTAATGAGCTGCCTACATTTAGATCTTTTTAGATCCCATAAAAATGGGATCCACACTGAGAGTTGTTACTATTGTTGAAACTTAATAGGTTGCACGGTCCCTTCTTGTTGGGATTGATATGAGTAATTCTCTAGAGTGTGTGTTATCCGGTTTGGTTTTAGTATTGGTACTATACTCTTTTTACAAAAAATATATTGTACTCTTGAGAGTATGTACTCTCATATGACACATAAGTCATTACATATTAAAAAAATAGATTACATGACAAATACATCTTAAAAAACATGTATGTAAATATTATATACTGAAGGACGTGTTTTCAGGTATACATATAATAATTTGCCCTCTTTTTATGAAGTTCTTTGCCTTTTTTTTCAAAAAGAGAATTACTGGATGTGATGAATTGGAGGTACTAAAAGATTAATTCAAACAACACAATTAAAATTGATAAGTTACTATACGAGAGGGTGCCAAAAAGTCATTAACTAATTAGTACGACAAAGGTACACCAACTTTTTATAAGTAGTTGTCAAAGTGTTTAAACCAAGCAAGTTTTTATAGCTTGTTAAGGTGTTCAAACGACACATTGAGGACGAATGGTCCACTACTCTGCTCCATTTATTGAGGTTGTAGTGGTCTTTAATCTGATGAACGACAATTAAAACTCTTAAGTTCTTTTTTTTTTTTTTTTGGTTGTGATAGTGAGTATTTAGGCTATAATTTACATATTCTTACCGTTTTTTACAACTCCTTACAGCTTTTTATATCTGTATAAAATTTTAACGCTTCTTGTATTTTCTTACATCTTTTTACATTTCTTTAATTATTGGTCAATGCATTATTTTTTTGCTTGTTCATGACACGATTTTTGTAGAAATATGTATTTTTTTATATCAGTCAACTGGTCATTTATTTTTTCTCATATTTATAGGAAAATGCATATGTATATATATATTTATGAAAATCTGTAGATATTTTTGTGAACATAGAATTTGTGTAAATGTAAAAATAAAATTTAATGATGTAAACTATATTTGAGTTCCAACATGAATCATGTATGTCATTATCGAGAAAATAAGTTAATATGCTTTTAAACTTTTTTCATCTCCTTGTTTTTTTTTTTTTTTAATTTGATGATAAAATTCTCATATTTCATGAACACTTTCTTAATATTTTGAGGGTCTGATTTTTAAAAGTTTTTGGTAATATTATGTTAGAATATTAACTTATAATTGTTTAATTTAAATAGGATATCATTTCATGGATTCTGTTCAATTTTGTTGAGATTTTTTAAAATTTATTCATAGGAAGGTAAAACTAATATTAATAAAAAAATACCTCAAGTGTGGAACATATTTGGTTCTGTAAATTTGTCAGCTTGAATGTATTTTATTGTAATTGAGCTGACGTGTTTAAAGGTTTATTTTCATTGATTATGTCATGTCATTATTTTTTTCTAATCCACATAATTGCAGAAAAACAAAATTTATTTGTATAATGTTAAAAAATAATTTATTTAGTGATGGTATAAAATTAACTTCATAAATATGACTGACATATTACATATAATTTACTTTTGTAAAATAATTTATTTTATAAATAACACATTAATGACCAATAATTATTTATACATGTCTAAAAATTATATGTATACAATGTTTAATAATTTAACAATAGCTTATATTTATCATTAGAGCTTCTTACAACTCCTTATATTTTTTTTAACGTCTTTTGACAACTTTTTTATAATTTTTACGACTTCTTACAACTTCTTATAAACTCTTACAGTTTACAACTGCATCTTATTATGAAAAAGAATAGGCCTTAAATCTAAGAGCTAAAAAAGCTTGGGATAGTTACGTTATATATATGTGGTGGGGCCCAGTTGATTTTAGAAGTACTGTTCCTAATAATAGTGTCGGATGAAAACATAGAAATTACTCAAGCAATTGTCTTAACAAAAAAATTTAAATTGAAATTGATTGTTGAAGGTCCACTGAATGTTTTATATTATAACTTTGGCACAATAGTTCTAAATTTCTGCATGAGGTTTCGAGGGTGTTTGGTAAATATCTTTTTGGATAAAAAAAGCATTCTTTAATTTAGACCAAAATTAGTTGTTTGACTAGTCAAAAAGTTAATTTAGGTGTCTTGTAGAATAACTTTTTGAAAGAGCTTTTTGGATCAAAAAAGTTAATGGGAAAAAGCTAATTTGATCATATTTTTAGAATAGCTTTTTGAAAAATTAGTTTTTTATCTCACAAATTTGTTAGAAATAGCTAAGTTCACTAAAACTCTGTTTGGGCCTTAGAAAATTTGGTAGAAAGAAAAGTTGAAGGAAAAAAAAATATGAAGGAACAAAAGCAGGGAGAAAATGAGTTTTTTTTCTCTTGTTTGGATCGCGGAAAAAATACAAGAATTTAGATGAGAAATTTAAATGTTGATGAACCACTTGAATCATGTTAATATCATCTAAGCGATGTGAGATTGGAGAGGTTGAGAGTTTTCCTAAAACTTTCCTTACAATTTTATGAGAAAAATTTTATTATTTATTTCTAACAATTTTTCTACCTAACTTTCCTCCATATTTTCTTCCTTGTGATTTTCTCTAGACCAAACGCAAGAAAAAAATTAACTTTGCTAAATTTTTTTATTTTCACTAAATTTTTCAAGGTCCAAACGGAGCCTAAATAATTTTTCTACAAACAACTTATTCAAACAGCTAATACAAATAACTGATTCAAACAACTAACAGATGATACAAACAGAGCTTTCACGTACTTTCGCAATCATTCTACATGTCATGGGTTTGAAGTTTTAAGATCACAAATTTTCCGTGTTTGAAAAAAAAAAATTGTAGGAAGACAAGGGTTTCCACTCCCTAATTGGCTTGATTACCTCGCAAATGAACTTGATAATGTTAATCTATGGTGCATGATACAAACCCTAATGGAGTATCTTCAACGGAATTCTCCTCCTGTCAATTTGAAAAATGCTGGCACATTTATAATGGGTATTGCCTTATGAAGAGGTAACCAAACAGCCGGCCATCGTATATATCGTGTGGTTCAATAAATGAGTTTCCCCCTCGCTATTCTATTCTATGTAGAATTAATTTTTTGAAGAACATGTGAAGTTTGCTTGCCACATCACAAAGCTAGATTTTATAGTTTTTTTAAATAAAAAATGGAATAATTAATAATTTATTTAATTAAGAGCAACTGTAAAGAAATTCACTTTTAGATAAATTATTGGTTACATCTGCATCAAAAAGTTACTACAAAACATACCATTAGTTATCGTAAAACCTTTTAAAAAGTCATCCTTAAAAAATCTATCTCACAATGACTCTTATATAAAAGGGTCTCATTCGAGAATTTGTGTATCCGGATATATTGCTACGAAGTAACAAAAAGCAGTACATCCTATTCTGATGAAAATCGACACTGCCATGAATATGATATTATTAACTTTACTACAAACTCACGTATGTCACATATTTACCTTATAAAGTAACTTTGGAATCGACGTCAAAACCAGTAATGTCGTACGTTATTTTGGGAGCATTGGCAACCAACATAAAGTGGTTGATATTCCGTTGGTTCGCCCAATATTTCTTCATAAATAAAGTATCAATCAATTAATCAAAATACCAAATTTTAAATTAAAGAATCACAATTTCAAACAATACGTATGAAACAACAAAATACATAAAATACTATCACTTCAAACCTATTTCACCCAAAAAAAAAAAAAAGAAATTGACGAGAAGACAATGATCTTACCATTCTTCTGCCATTGAGAAGTACCTCGGCCAGCAATTGCTGAGACAACTTCTCGAAAGACTTGTCGACCATGACGACTGGCATATCGGATTCTTTGATGATGGCTTCATAGTTATGTGGAAGTTCACTCATAAATTTTTTCTTTGATCCCTCTGCCTTCTTCTTCTTCTCATTATTATTATTATTATTATTATTATTATTATTATTATTACTACGAAGATTATAATATTGTGGTTATTATTATTACTATTATAGCTCGCTGTGGAGAGCTATTTCTCATGATAATCTTCTGATTTTTCTTTTTTTTTGGTGGGGGAGGGGAGCCGGGTTGGGTTGCTAAAAGTGAGGGAATGTGAATGATTAGGATAGGTAGGGAAAGTGAATGATTAGGAAGGAATAGAAAAGAACGGTGTTTTTCTTGAAAGAGTGGAAGGAATTGTAAAGAATATGAATGAATGTACGAAATGAAAGAAATTTCTTGGAGAGACGGTGAAAAGAATGATTAGGAATTTTGCATAGTAATCAACAGGTGCACCTTACGAAACATAACATAGATGTTCAATACATAATGCATAATAGAATTTCTAGCACTGTATGATGGAAAGAGTGTGGGACATAATTTGTGTAAAAGTTACGGACATCGATCACATCTTTGGTTCAATGGCAACACCTTTGATGACCAGCCCTTTCCTCCATTTCCCACCTTCGCACTCATGCAAAGAGAACTCAATTTCTCCTTGATTTTCCATGGATGTCTCGAATTCTCCGATAGGGATCCGAATCCACTCCTCTCGAGGTCTCCGATTCAAATTCTCCTTGCGTTCTTGCTTGCTTCCATTAGGAAGGGTGAGCCTGAAATTCACTGGTACTTGCCAACCGGTGGAGGAATCTTCTAGCTTGATCAAATATGCAACTTCATACTTGACACCAGGTGTTAGGTTTGTTGTATGGAATCTCCCATGCATTTCCAACCAGCATACGTTCTTTAGCACCGCCACCGTTATCTGCCCTTCTTCTCTACAAAAAACAAAAAGAAAAAAAGAACATCACACGATTTACAACTAGTATTAACGAGGAGTGAGCAAGATCAGATATCCAATTGAAAAAATGAGATTGAGTTCGTAACACTTCGGTTTTAATTGTACGACTGTAAATAATTAAACGATGTATGTGTTAATGTAATTACCTTGTTTCTATGTCTTGAAAGACCCAATACCTGAGGTCCTCACCCCATGTTATTAGGAGACCTTTGGCAAACACCAAAAAGCAATTGATATTGTCCTCATTCACCCAATATTTCTGCAAAAACAGTATCAATTAATCAACAAATTTGTGCAAATATTTTAAAAGGCAAAAAAGTAGAATAAAAATATGCTGAGAGTAATTACCATTTTTCGGCCATTGAGAAAAATCCCAGCTTGCAACTGCTCAAGGAGCTTCTCCGGGGAAGATCTATTGATGGGTGAGTCAGAGTCGTTGATGATGGCTTCGAAGTTATGTGGAAGCTTAATTGCATCCTTTTTTGCTTCCTTTATCGCATTTTTATTATTGTTGTCATTATTATTATTATTACTACTACTAGTAGTACGACAACAATTGTTATTAGTATTGCGAGCGTAAGAAGTTTGCCTAGGTTGATTTTGGGCTAGTGTATTTTCAGACTGAGGATGAAGCACAGGTTGAGCTTGTTGTTGTGAGCCCTCCCCATCATTTCTTGAAGAGTTATTTCCCATGACCTCTTCTCCCCCCCCCCCTCTTTTCTTTTTTGGTGGGTATAGCACTGATGAGCAGAAGTGATCCAATTACATATACGTAAAGTGATGCTTGCATATAAGATTAGGACGGTTAAAAGTTAGCCCGACACGATTACCGATAGCGATATGATCCAATCTATACATGTAAAGTTATGCTTGCACTATGTTATGTTGAGGTTCATATATAAGAATAAGATGCTCATCTCTTGTGTGATTAGATGGTAACGGTCGAAATTGCATGCAAAATGTGAAAAGAGCTTGGAAAAGTGGGATGCATGATAAGGAGGTATTTATTAATTTCTTTCTTTGTTTATTAGTTGTGCTGTACTTTATATTATTCATTGAACTTGATAAATAAAAGAGAAGCACAGCAATCCCCTATTGTGCATCACAAAGTTGTAAAGTGCTATTATTCCTTAGTCCCCCCTCCCCCTTCCTTAAAACTATTGTCTCTTAAATATATAATTATAGTTAATATTTACATGAGACGATCTTAGCGGCTATTACACCCATAGTGATGGCACAATTAGGAGTTTTTCTTAGAAAACATGAAGCTAATATCATATATAAATTAACTTATTACGGGAAATCACCGCCCTCTTATTTACGTTGCAAGATATATATGTCAACTCTAAGAGTCACTTTTTGATTTTGATGATAACAAATAATATAATCTATATGACGGTCCAATATTAATTTATTAATATTAAAATACATATTTTGGACCTACTTGTGAGTATTATGGTGTAACATATTTGTAATTATATGTGTTAATTGAGTGAAGCAATCTTGAAGATTATATGGAATTATGAATATTGCTTGTGGTGAAGTTATCATTAAAAAAATGTAATGTATGATGACATGATGATCTTGATTTATATATTGTCATAATTCCAAAGAATATCTAAAGATTTTATGACATGATTTGGTTGGATATGATATGGATTTTATCTTATGGAGTAATATTGGATAGTGAAATAATCAAGATAAATCTCATAAGAAATATCTAGTGATATTTGTCGACGTGGATTATTTTCATCAAGGATTCTCTTAATTGATATCACATAATATTGAACTTATATTTTGATGACCAAAGATATTATATGGTTTACTTGAAGATATTATATGATAAAGCATCATATCTATTTTATATGATCTAAGAGATTGATGGTGGAAAAATATTTGATTATCCATGAAATATACTTTAATTGATTCAGGACAATATTGTGATAATTACTAATTGTTATGATGATAAAACATTTAAGATTGTTCCTTGGTTAATAAAGCTTGAATTTGAATATGAATCCTAAAATCCAAATCAAGGATCATTTTGAATGTATTGCATATGATATTATTACCATCTTGAGAATATGGATGCAAATTTATTTGTGTGATAAATAAAGCATGGTTCTAAAACTTTGAAAGGAAGTTCAAGGCTTTGAAAATAGAAGATTTCATTCAAGCAAATCAAAAGTTCTCATAATTAAGAGATTACAGCATAACAACTAGTTGGTCATCTTTGCCTATATATATGGGGAGTTGAAGCATGTCCAAGGCATTAGAGTGATTGAGAAATCACGAGCTACACTTGCAAATACAAGAGAAGAAAAAAAATTGAGATAATACTTTGATCTAGAACTTGCGTATTGATTGGATCATTACTTGTACTAATCTTATGAGGATAGCTTTTTGTAAGGGAATCTTGTAATAAGCAAGTTGGGGAAAACTTGCTTGGGTAGCTAAGTATTGAGTGAGCAATGCTTAGTGAGCGACTCAATTTGCGGTACTTAGTTGAGTGGTCGATCGAGAGAGAGGTTCTCATGATCGAGTATTTGACCTTACCTTGAAAGTATTCAAGAGAGTCTTTGTTGAGTCGGATACTCAAGTGTGTAACTTCTTAAATGAATAAGAAGTGGAGCATTCAACTCACAAGGAAAGAAGAGCCTTAAGCGGTGACTAATCCTATTTGGAAGGGCCAATATTATAAAAATATTATCGTGTTTTGTCCAACTTTTATTTCCACATTTAATTTTGATAATTGCTTTAATTTTTGCTAATCACCCTATTCACCCCCCCAAGGGTAATTTGACTAGCCTAGCTGAACTTTTAAGATAGTTCATGATGGACCATGTAAGAAGCCAATTGTAATAGTTAATCTCAAAGTCATAATTCATAAAGTTGTCTGGCCCAACAATTAAATATTAATGATTGTGGAAAAATGGCTTGAAAATAAAGTAAATAAATGGTGAAGCTATAATTAGGTACTTTTTTTCATCTTTCTTTTCACATATAAAAAGGCAAATGTATTTCTTCAACAAAAGCAACGACTAAATTATAGAAAGATTTTTTTTTTTACAATAACATCTCATTATCTCCCCTCCTCAACTTCTTTGCTTAGCAATCATATTGAACGCATTCCAAACTTGCTTTTAGAGTCTTAAACACTAACAGTGGTATCAGAGCCAAAATAAATCCAAACCATCCTATCAAATTTTCACGTTTCAGAAAGCTTATTTAAAAAAAAAAAGAAAAACCAACCAAATATCCTCAATTAAATTTCTCATCGAAATTTAACTTGACAAAATTATTATGGCATCAACTTCAAGCACAATTTCCTTTAAGTTAGAACCTAGCAATTGGTTGCCAATATTCAATGGAGAAAGTTATCGACTATCGAGTATTCAAATGAGAACTCTATTAATTGCACAGGGCCTATGAGATATGGTAGAGAATAGGTATGAAGTCTCACCTATAGAATCCAAAGAAAATGAAGCTTGGGATGATAACAAGAGAAAACAATATGAAGAAAATCAAAAAAGGATTGTTGTGCTCTTTCATTAATCGAACGAGGAGTTATACAACAAATATTTCCACGAATGATGGTCGCAACAACATCAAAACGTGCTTCGATAATTCTATTAGATGCGTAGAAGGGCTCAGAAAAGGTAATCGTTATCAAACTTAAATCCTCCTAGAAGGAATTTGACACATTATTAATGAAGGAGGGAGAAAATATTCAAGCATTCTTTACTTGTGGTTCCAATATTATTAATCAAATTAGAATATATAGGGACATGATTCCAGACATAAAAATTATACCAAAAATTTTAAGGAGTCTTCTTCCAAAATATGACCACATAGTGGCTACTATAGAAGAACCCAAAGATTTATCTAAGATTTTGCTAACTGAGTTGATGGAATCTCTTCAAGCATATGAGTAAAGAATGCATAGGTTTTCGGAACCCCCATTAGAGAAGGCTTTTCAAGCCAAGTTAAAATTCTCCAACAATAGAGAAAATAAAAAAGAGAATACCAAATAATCGTGCCAGGCGAGGAAATTATAAAAACCAAGGAAGCCGTTATGATGGAAAATTGGGCTGATACTGTAGAGTATGCAAGATGAATAATCGCAATACAAATAATTGTCAGTTTAAATGCAAAAAGTGCACATGGCACATTCATCATATAAGGGATTGTCGAAATTGATCGCAACAAGATGAGGTCAATTTCTCATAGAAGAATGATATTGCCAAAAATGTCTTTTATTCTTGTTTAAATACTCAGCAAGAGTCTAACGACTTATGGTATTTAGACAGTGGTTGCTTAAACCACATGACAGGAAATACAAATTCATTCCTCCAACTAAACAAAAATATAAAATCTAATATCACAATCGGTGATGGGAGGACCCAAGAAGTTGTAGGTAAAGGTATAATAGCTGTAAAAGCAAAAAATGGCACTAGTAAATTTATTCAAGATGTTTTACATGTCCCTGACTTACCACAAAATCTATTAAGTGTTTGGCAACCGGTCCAAAGAGATTATTCGGTAAAGTTTGACGATAATAATTGTTTCATATATGACTATAATGACTAGTTAATAGCATCAGTTGCAATGACCTCAAATACCTGTTTATATGTGAAAAGAAATATAAAAACAAGTACCTAATTATCGCTTCACCATTCATTTACTTTCCTTGTTTTTGGTGATTCGCTATTGTTTTCCTTTTTTCATAATATTTTTCAATTATATTTTCAACACTTCCCCTACTTGGAAAAACCTTGTACTCTAAGTTGCTGCCTGAAGTTGATAAATTTTTCTGCCAGAATTGCTTTCGTGAATATGTCCGCTAGTTGTTCATCCGTTTTACAAAATTGAAGTTTAATCTCAACTTTTTCTACTGGTTCCCGAATGAAGTGATGTCGTATCTCATATATGTTTGGTTCAGCTGTGAAAGACATGATTTTTCGTTATTGCAATTGTTGACATGTTGTCACAAAATATTGTAGTTGGTCATTTATTACCATCTTGTATCTCTCTGAAAATTCCTCTAAGCCAAACTGCTTTACATACAGCACCTATTGCTGCAATGCATTCTTCTTCTGCAGATGGTAATGCTTTTATTGCTTGTTTTTTTTGAAGACCATGATATGGTCTTAGAACTTCGTTGAAAAATATACCCACTTGCACTTTTTTCTATCATCTATACATCCTGCCCAATCACTATCTGTGAACCTTCTAAGCTTATTATCTTGCTCTGCTTCGTATACATCCTGCTCAACCAATTGCTGGGTGCTAAGTTAAAGGAAATTAAATTGTGCTTGAAGTTGATGTCATAATAATTTTGGGAGGTTAATGAGAAATTTAATTGAGGAAATTTGTTTTTTTTTTAAAGCTTTCTGGAATTTGAAACATTTGATGGGATGGTTTGGATTTGTTTTGGCTCCGATATCACTGTTGGTGCTTAAGGCTTGAAAAACAAGTTTGGAATACATTCAATATGATTGCTAAGCAAAGAAATTGAGGAGGAAAGATAATAAGATGTTATTGTTAAAAAAAAAAATCTTTCTATAATTCAATCATTGCTTTTGTTGAAGAAATACATCTACCTATTTATATTTGAAAAGATAGATTTTTTGTTCTTTGATCGAGTTAAAAGAAAGATAAAAGCAGGTACCTAATTATTGCTTCACCATGCATTTAATTTCCTTGTTTTTAGTCAGTCCTGTTGTTTTCTTTTTTTAATAATATCTTTTAAATTATATTTTCAATCGTATGTCCTTTTACTCCCCCTGAAAGTTTATGTGTATAAAAAGTTAAACTCCAAATATGTGTTGGAGTGGTTTAGGGTTTGTAAGGGCATTCCCAACCTACACTCCAAATTTTAGAACTCCATCCTACCACATTAGCAACTTTTTTTGGAACTCGCATTCCTTCACTTCTCCAATCTATAAAACTCCAACTTGAATTAACATATAAAATATTTATTATGGAGCCACTTTATAACACATGTATATATTTTTTTAAGTCCCCCCAAAAAAGAAAAAACTAATTTTGAAGGAAAAGAAATAATAAAATAAAGGAAGAAGTGGAATATACAGAGAACTCTACCATATTCCTCCATGAGTATTATTCCATAAAACAAGTTGGTTGCAACAACCAAAAAAGAAAAAAAAAAAAACTCGCGTGTGGAACTTGAAAGGGCTCCATTGAAACTTGTTCAAGTGGTTGTGAATAGCCTAAACATGCATGGTCAGTTGGCGCCTATAGCACTACTAGAAATCTTGCCTAGTGATATGTTTATAGTGTGTCCTGTGGCATTTGAGCCTGGAGGTGATCAAAAATTTTGTTAGGGCTTCAACTATGACAACTCGTAACTTTTGTAGGACTATGCGTGACTTCAAATTTTGATTTCAAAATTTGAGCTCTTTGTACGAAATTTGAATTTGAAATTGAGCTAACAGTTTTTTTTTTTTTTGGGGGGTTGCAATATTTGAGTTAGGATATAGCAAAGATTGTTTGCCTTTTGAAGTCATATTTGAGTGTCTAAATGCACATTAATTTTTTAAAAATTGTAAAAGGATACAATTAATAATCGATAAATCTTAAGACACTAGTTTTCCAACTCGTGCTGTATATGTGATTTTTTAAAATTATAATTGAAATAATTTATGAAATATTAATCCACATTTTTTTATGTCATTTTAAAAGATATATATATATATATATATATATATATATATATATATATATATATATATATATATATATATATATATATATATATATTAAAGGTGGTACATATGCACACTAGCTCGTAATATAATCATCGTATGTTTAAAAGCAAGTACTCCGAGTATTTTTTAGTTCCCCTTTATTCAAGAAATGGATAATTTAGTGTATGAAGATGAGATGATTCGTTCTCCATTCCAATTACTTAGATACTTAATTAACTTATAAAATTAATAAATATGGTAATTCATGCGCATCAAATGCGAATTAATCATCTAAAACTCCTCATGCATGTACCTTTCAATCCCGCCTTCAAAACCGAGCTGGAATGTATAAATGTGTATGATGACATATGATTTGCCACACACCAAACGTAATTCCAACTTTATTTCATACTAAGGTTGTACCTTTACGACGTAAGTATATGAGTTAAATATTTTTTTAATATATTACTAAGAGAATAAATTTCTTTTATAAAAAAGTAAACAATAAATTGGTAAATTATATTATTTTATTGGTGCAAAAGTAAAGTGAGTCTTCTTTAATTTTTTTCCTATTAATAACATACCTTTTTTTATTCTTAATTAATATCTAACTCATATTTTTTTTTTTTTTTGTATTTGCAACATTAAATTATATATATTTTATAATTAAATTTTATTAGTAAATAATAGGAAGGTGTTTGAGAAGTTACCTTATTAAATAGAATTACTATTGTATTAAATTTACATCCATTCTACATAGTCTTTTCTTTTTATTTTAAATCTTATATAGCATCCTATGTTACATTGAAGTATCTCACATGGCAATTCTCTCCTATGTGACATCCTACATGGTAAACTTACGTGTAGCTCGTACATGAGTTCAATCTAACTTTTAATATATATATATATATATATATATATATATATATATATATATATATTATATATATATATATATATATATATATATATATATATGATGCCTCATGCTGTAATTCTCATATGCAAAGCTATGATACAATGCGAACTACTAAGCAGGTGGGGGAAAAACATTCTTCAAGTTTCAATTCTCTTTAACAAGGTCAAAATTTCTCCTTGGTAGACAGTTGTGTATCACCCTCTCAAAGCAATTCTAAACCTGAAGTAAAAAATAAACAAGGTTAGGAATTTGAACCTATATTAATATAAAAATTGGCACCAGGGTTTAAGCCTAAAAGACTACAACGCTTATATATCAAATTGATAGTTGTACATTTATCATAAAAGAACTACCCCCCCAAAAAAAAAAAAAAAACCAAGAAGAGTCTATTCTACATGTGAACTAAAACAATTGTGGGCTCATCTAAATTTTCCAAACTTGTGAGCTTATCTACAATTGTGAGTAGAGATGGCAGTGGGGCGGGGAATCCCCGTCCCCACGGGCCCCGTGCCACATTGGGGAAAGTCACCGTGCCCAATGGGGATGGGGATGCAGACGGGGAGTGGGACGAGAGTCCCCGTGCCCGCTTACCTGCCTACGGAAAACCCCCATCTCCATACCCGCTTCCCAAAAAAACTCATCGTCGTCCTTATTTATAATTATAATTACATATAAATCCTTCATTAATGAATATATGATCAACGTTAAATAGGTAAATTTACGTGAAAAAATTCTAGCTATATAATCCCTCTTTTCCCTTTAAGTCTACTTGACAACTTGACATTTTATTTGAGATCCAAATTGTAATATAGTTTTCATATAGGAAAAAAAATTTACGGATAACAATCCATGTTGAGGTCTCATCGGGATTGATTCCCTGCTGGGGAGGGGAATAGGGAGGAATGTTTTTCTCCTCAATGGGGAATGGGGCAGGGAGTTGACTGGGATGGGGACGGGGAATATGCCTTTGTCTCCAATCAATCTCATTGCTATCCCCAGACCCGAGATCTCAGAAATGAAATCTTATAGTAGAGAGAAAAAAGGGAGGGGGGGGGGGGGGGGAGGAGAGCATTAGTGGTCATAGCTATCACTTGTGAGCCATCGATATTCAACTTTTGTTATTCGATTCTCCTTGGCTACAACCTATTGAATTTCCACGACGATTGATGGTGATGGGGTCGGAGCTTAGCCAGTGTGTTTATTCCCTTTGAGTATTGCTACAACCGTTGGTTAGAGAGAGACTGAGAAAAAAGACAGGGACAAGTAGAGAAGAATCTCACGTATTTCTCATTCGTTAACACGATATACAAGCAAAATATTTACACAAGGCGAAAAGAATTAATCCTACCCCCAGATTGTCATCCAAGAAGCAATTACATTTCAAATTCTGATACAAATATAATTCTATACCTTAATACCCCATTTCAAGTTAGAGCACCTAGATTAATGATGCCCAACTTGACCTATAAAAATTGAAAAAATTGTTACATGTCTAGGGCCTTGGTGAATATCTCTACCAACTGATACTTGGAAGACAAATAGCATGTGATCAAATCTTCTAGTAACACTCGATCTTAAACAAAGTGACAATTAATTTCAATATGATTGGTCCTCTCATGGAAGACCGGGTTCTTGAGAATATGTAAAGCTGCCTAATTGTGACAAGATAACTTCAGGGGACTCTTTAGATAAAAACCTCATAGAAGCAAGAAAAGACTTGATCCATACCAACTCATTAGTCACCATTGCCATGACTCTACATTATGCCTCTACTGATGGTTGGACACCGTACTCTGCTTCTCTATCGTCCAAGTGATGGGAGAGCCTCCAAGAGTGACACACTCGCTCCAAAATGTTATAGGTAGATTAGCTTAGAACCGGAGAGCCCAATCCACATTCAAAACACGTCGATATTTTCCCTTGATTCTCCTATTTTGTTGGGAAGTATCCACACAACTGGTTTGATGGGTTATACAGTTCTTTGCATAGATAACTTTCATAGACCCCGACCTAAACTCAAATCCATTACCGGTTCTCACTACTTTCACTTGCTTATTGAACTGAATTTTGGCCATAGCGACGAACCTTTTTATAAAGGTTTCTGCTTCGCTCTTTTCTTTCATCAAGTATAACCACACTCCTGTACTGGCATCATTCATTATGGGTTAGGAAATAGTGTGCACCACATGAAGAGGGAACCGTATAACATTCCCAAACATCAGAATGAATAATCTCAAATAAATCCTCCACTTTATTTTCACTAACATGAAATTGAGTTCTTGTTTGTTTAGCTCGAAAACAAATATCACACACATTATTATCCTTCCTTACATGCTTATGCAAATCTAAATCCTTAGCCATAAAATTCATAGCTTCACTTGATGGGTGTCCCATACGTTGATGCCATAATTCACCTGTTCTCATTGCATTGACTTGTTTTGTCACTGGTGCTCCTTTATGATAGTAAACCCTGTCTCTTTGCTTACCCCGATCAATCAGCTTTTTCGTAGTACTGTCTTGCAAGATACAAAAATCATCGAAGAGTGTCACTGTACAATGTAAATCTTTGCAAATCCTTGCAATAGAGACAAGATTACAACTTGGGTGAGGTAAAGAACTTTGCTAAGATCCAATGTTTATCCAAAGCCATTGCTCCTTGCTTAGTGGCTAAAGTGTGCGTGCCATTGGGTCAGTCAATAAGCAATATTTTCAGTTTTGCTCTACAAGCCTACATCGCCCATCATATGCGCAAAAGCTCCGCTATTGAGCATCCATGCTAACTCACCCATAAGCTTTTCATGCCCACTTTTTAGTGGCTCAATGAGACTCCTGAGCCTCTGGACTTGTTCTACTATAAGTTGCAGGATGCTGACTGATGATGATTCCGCAGGGTTCGTCACAGATGCTGTGGGCTCGGTGTTGACAACATAGGCTGACTCGCCGTCCTCGGCTAGCGCCTGATCTGCCGCTGCGTCCTCCTTTGTTTGTGCGACCTCCTCTACCAGACCTCGTGTGCTCTAGTCAAGTGGATACCCGATTATGTCAAAGCAACCAAACTCGTCATGCCTGTACTTTTCGTAATGCAAGCACGTACCTTTGTCAGTCCCGATCTGTCCAGCCTTCCCAGTCACGGCAAAGGCTCGAACAGCCTTGGTACGTCCATCTCTATTCAACGTGAGATTCTTGTGGTTCTCGTCTTGACGTTCTAAGTTGAATATTTTGTCAAGTGATGGCAGGGGATCAATGGCGAGAATTTGTCTTGAAATGTTCGTGTATATTTCATCGTTTAGGCGCATAAAAAAAAAGCAAAATGATAAGTGTCTTGCCATAAGACACTTTTTAAGTGTCTTGTTTTTGCTTAAAAATCATGTTATCAAATAGTATAATTGAACAGTGAAAGCATATTACAAGTTATAAAATGTGTACAATCATCTTTTTATCCATAATCTGCCACCTTTCTAAAATACATATATCCGATGTCCTCGCAGATAGGGTTGATCCGGTTATGGTCTTATTTAATATTTTGTCGACGTAGCTGACAAGTATTTAAGCTTAGCAAATTCATAACTAAGTATAATCATTAAAAATTGATTATTTTAAATGATAAAATATGCTAATTTTGGATTAGACAAGACATTTAAAAGTGTCTTATCGCAAGACATATATCATCATTCAAAAAAAAAATGATGTGCTTTTTCTTCATCCATCATCTTAGTGATCTTTTCACTTATATTACATTCGCACTTATCACACGAGCACTGTGGAAATCGTACTTGGTTTTCCAATTCACTCCACCCATTAGTTCCGAATAGAACTCCACGATGTCTTCCCTTTTTGTTTGAATTCGGCAAGATTTGTCTTGAGTTGATGTATCTTGGGTGCATTGGAAACAACATACCTCTTCTTAAGGTTATCCCACATAAGTGTGCCATCTTGACGTAGGCTATGCTTGTTCTAAGCTTGGGCTCGATGACATTGAGAATTCAAGAGTAAATTATTGAATTCGCCATCTCCCAAGTTTGTAACTCCAGTTCGTCATCTCCTTCTTTGAGAACGGGTTTCTTTAGGATGTCTTCTATAAACCCTATTTTTTTTTTTTTTTTGGGGGGGCTTTAAGTGTAGTTCTTACCACTTTCTCCCATAAATCATAATTTTTCCCGTGAAAGATCATAACCATGATCAGTGTTCCAGGTCCCTCCAAAGGGTGTAGAAAGTATGAAGGGTGATTTTCAATCATGAATTTTTTCCAGTCATGGCAGTTGTGGTTTTAATTTAGTTTTGTCAATTTTGTGGGAAGAGAATCATGACTTTGACACCATGTAGAAAGAATTGAATTCGGAAGACCAAAGATTTGGTGGGTTGTTCAATCATGACCCACGGCTCTTCTTTTTGCTTTTCATTGATCATATTAAGGCAATACATACAAATAGACAGACACACACACACACACACATATATATATATATATATGTACACACACACATACATACATACATATATATATGCATATGCGTGTGTGTATATACACACACACACACACACATACATACATACATACATACATACATACATACAAATACATACACATACATACACACACATATATATATATATACACATACATATATATATATATATAGATATCATATATACACACACATATATATGATACTATATATAATATATATATATATATATATAATATATATAGATATAGACACACACACACACATATATATACATATACATATATATATATATATATATATATATATATATACATATATACATATACATACATACATAATACATACACACACACACACACACACACACACACACACACACCACACACACATTATATATATATATATATATATATATATATATATATATATATATATATATTATATATATATATATATACATATATATATATATATATATATGCAAATCACATAGTAAACCCTAGCTTATGCCTCAAGGCATATTTGTTTCCCACTTAAATTAGGTAAAATAGTCCAACTGAAATTCGGTATACAATCTAGATAAAATAATATCTTAACAAATGCTGGTACCCTTCACCCTTGGGTCAAAGGGTTAAACTCAATCCTCATACAACATTGTACACAAAAAATCAGCCTTTTTTCACAAATTTTTTCCATTTATTTATGGAGTACAGTAATAAATTCAACAACTACAACACCTAAGTTAGCAATTACAATACATGAAATGATTCAATTAAAAAAAAAAAATCATTGTCATCAGAAGGTTTGAAGGTGGCCGGGAAATCAATGCCATGGAATCCAATTTTGCAAAAAATAAAAATAGAATAAGAGATATCAAGAAAGAGGAACCCATATCGGCAAGAAGTTGAAAAAGGGGAACACATAAAAACGTAAAAAGATCAAACCGAAAATTATTTCGTCAGCGATCCCCAACATGAGTAATGGCTTGAAGTAAGAGAATGTGATTCAGATCAAAGAAAGATTAAGCTTAGAGCTTGAGACTTAAGAGACACAATCACACAATGCAATAATGTGACTTGATTTTTTTTTTTTTGGGGGGAAAATTTTAAAATATTGATGTTCACTTTTCTGAAGTGCGGGTAAAGGATCAGATTAGAGGGTTGAAACCTGTCTTCGACGTGAACATCCATTGAAATCAAGTATGCTCGTTCGTAGGTTAGATCAGATTGGAGGTTAAAAAAAGAAAAACACGATACCTCGATCCTCTATTTTGAAAGTAGAAAAGGTCGGGTTGGATGGTGTCCTTGACTCTTGCATGAACTCTATGTATGTATTGACCTTTATGACTTATCCAAGCTAGATAAATAAAGCCTCAAGTGACCCTTATTGCGATTATGTGTAATACAAAGTACAAACTTTAAAGGGGAAAAAATGATGATTAACCACCACAAGTGACCCTCCGTATGGAGAAATATAATTTGGAAAACTGGAAGTACCTTGCTAAAAACAAGGTTGGGGGTTCAAATCTCACACAATGTAAGATTCGTCCTTCCTCTATAAGGCTTACTCGATTTCTAAACTCGGGCTCTCTACCCTATTCTACTGGACTGAGAAAGGGGCTTGACCTGATCGCGCACATAAAACATATGAAAACGAAAATAACGGGAGTGACCTTCTATATGTTTAAGGCTCGCTTAATTGGTATAACCCAAAACACAATGTAGAGATGCCTACAAAGGTGAATAGGGAATTTGTGTTAGTTAAGTCATCACATCTTTGGCTCAATGCTGACACCTTTGATGACCAACCCTTTTTTCTGGTTCCCACATTCGAACTCGTACAAGGAGAAGTCAATCTCTCCCTCATTTTCTGGGGATGTCTTGAATTCGCCAATGGGAATTCGAAGCCATTCTTCCTTGGGTATTTGGCTCAAATGCTCCTTGTGTTCTTGCTTGCTTCCATTTGAAAGGGTTAGCTTGAAATTCACTGGCACTTGAAACCCATAGGCTGTGTCTTCTACCATGATCAAGAATGCAACTTGGTATGTGATACCAGGTGTCAGTTTTGATGTGTGTAGTCTTCCATGCACTTCTAACCAATGTACACTCCTTAGGATGGCCACAGTTATTTCCCGGTCGCTATGCGAAGGACATTCGAACAATTAAGGGGTTAGTAACAGCAAAAACATATATTGGATGGTGGAAAATAAAATTCTACGAAAATCTAGAAATTTCTACAGTAGATTTTTTTTTGCCCCACACCTTTTCAATGTTCTCATGACTGATTTCTACAAAAAGTTATTATATATGCATGCCATCATTCAAATTTCAAGTTCTTATCTTAATTTCTAGAAATTTCCAACAAAAATGAAACAAAATCATACCAATATTCCAAATAACATAAAGAGGGCAAATGATGGTTATTACCTCGTTTCTATATTATGGAAAAGCCAATGCTTCGCATCCTCAGCCCAAGAAATTTTAAGGCCATTAGCATACACCATAAAACATTTAATGTTGTTCCCCTTCACCCAATGTTTCTGTAACATATATCAAATCAGATGACATTTTAATTATAATTTACGACTACCTAAAAACACACAAAATCATGGTTTAGAAGAATAAATCCCACACGTACACACAGAAAAACACAACCAATCCAGATTGATTCAAGTGATTAATTTGACACTTGTTCCTTTAAGTAAGATCGCGGGTCGAGTCTTGTGAATCGAGAAAATATGTGATAGGAGAGTTGTACCCCTTATTGGGCTAACAGTAGCCCAATTCCAGTGAAATAGATGATCCAAGACCAGAAAAAATAACAAAGAAAAACACAACTTGCATGGGTGAACTTAGACCTGGCAAAAATGGCCCCAGACCCGAATCCCAAACCAAACGACCCGAACCCATACCCAATACGACATTCGAAATAGGCTCACCTGAAAGTAGACCTGAAACTCGAATTGACCCGAGCCAAACTATACCCAACCTAAAATTTTCTACAAAGTTGCTTAGTTTTGCATGACAAGCGTATTAGACTAACAATCAGTTGACCCAAAATCAACCTGAACCGAAGTTCACCTGACTCAAACCGAATCAAGCCGAAATGTCACTTAATTCGAAACATGACCCGATCCAAACTTAACTTGATCTATATCCATAATGAATAATCCATTTACTAAATACAGGTGAGAACTCACCATTTTTGGGGCACTATTGAGGAGATTACCAGGATGCTTGTTGCCTAATAATATTGGCTCAGAGTGCGGATAGAACACAGGTTGATGAACTTCTTGTGATGAGCCCCCCTCATCGTACTGCGATGAGTTGTTTCCCACAGTCACCTTCTGTACGTACGAAATTAAAATTGAGAGTTTTTTTTTTCCTTTTCTTTTTGGTGCAAATTGAGAGAAGTGACTATGAAGTATATATAGGGCGATATTGCTATTATGTTATTTGTCAAATGCATATAGCAGATGCGTATTATTATTATTATTATTATTTTTTTTACTATATAATAATGATGGGTCCAATTTGTGGGGTTGCAAAATGTGGAGTACAGAGGCTGACAGGTGGAGATGATAAAAGGGTATTTATTCCACGCGCGTTGGAAAATTTATTTAGTGATTTAAAATTGTTCATGTTTTCCTCTCTTTGTAAATATTTTAATTTCTCTTTTGGTGTAATTGCCACAGGAAAACTTAATTGTTTCCTTCTTTCTTCATGTGATAATAATAATATATTGATAGAATAGTAAATATTATAGGTGATATTGTGTAAAAATTTTATTTCCTTTAAGTGGTAATATTGTGATAAATTAGTTTCTTTATGGTGATAGAATTGTACATGCACGCATGGTATACTTGTTTCGCCGCCAAGTAGGTTTAGGGTTAGGGTTAGCTTGTTGTTTCCTCTTCTCTTGTAATATAAAGTCATGTATATGCATAAGCCAAATATATGAGAAATAGTTGAGATGCATCTAACTCGGTTTCCTTGCCTAAGATTGTTCTTTCTCTTCATGGCATCAGACCAATTGATCCATAGACTTTTGAAACTGAATATACGAGAGGGAACGGCAAGATGAATGATAATAAAACCACAGAATTTGTGATTGATAGTCAATCGCCTTATTATATCTGCATCCCTCATATGCACCTGGGGCAATCATCACCGCACTCAAATTCGATGACAAGAATTATGAGTTGTGGGAGAAGGCAGTTTTAACTGCATTAACCGCAAAGAAAAAAGTAGCATTTATGGATGGTACAATCTCCAAACTGGCGATGAAAAAGGGAGCCTACTCGGCCGAGGCTAATACATGGATTATCGTAAACTCCATTGTCACTTCATGGATTTTAAACCTTATAGATCCGAAACTCCATGCAAGTATTGCCCATGCTGACTTGGCTCAAGCTATATGAGAAAATATTTAGAAGAGGTATGCAGTACCGCCTAAAATTCATCGATTAAAGGCCGAGATTACCTATTGCAAGCAAGGCAATCTGGATGTGGTTGAATTCTTCTCAAAGCTAATGGGGCTTTGGAATGAACTCAAAAACACCATCAAACGTCCAACTTTTACTTGTGAAGCCACAAGAAAATATGCTAAGATGGCTAAGCAAGATAGGGTCCATCAATTTTTGATGGGCTTAAATGATGATAGGCATTCAAACATTCACTCCCAAATTCTTGCTTTGGATTCCCTTCCATCACTTGACAAGATTTTTAGTATGGTTCAATAAGAAGGGAACCATAAGAAAGTGATAAGTGAACAGGATCATAAACACGAGAACGTAACCGCCTTTGCTGTTACTCACTATAAAGGAGGTGGAGATCATGTAAGTTGCAAACACTGTGGCAAGCTTGGACACGAGGAGGCAAATTGCTACGAACTGGTAGGATACCGGGCCGGCTGGAGCGCTAGGGGAGGTCGCAGTAGCAGAGGTGGAGGCCAAGGAGCTCGTAGCGGTGGTAGAAACAGTGGAGGTTAAGGATGAGGTGGATACTCATCCAAAGAGCAGGCCAACTCGACGCATATCCAGACAGCAGCAGCATGGGTCGAACTGAAGATGGTCATGTAGCTTTGTCCAAGATTATGGGACCTTACTATGAAGATGCTGATTGGATTGGGTAAGCATAGAAGGGGGGTTTATATTTACAAGGAAGGTGCGAATACATAAGCTCAAGTAGACAAGTCGTGACTGATGAACTCTGTCATAAAAGAATCCAGTTTATCTAATACTGTTTGAGGAATAATTAGTAATAGCAGCCAAAAGGACTCGATTGCCTTTTAACATTAGTGAGAATAAAGCTTTAACCCATTTGATCTCGTTCACTGCAATATATTGGTTGCTTATTCTATTATTTTCTAACTATCTTGGATGATGCTAGTCATTGTGTTTGGGTATATCTCATGAAGTGCAAAAGTGAGGCATCTCAACTTGTTAAAGATTTTTGTGCAATGGTTCAAATTCAATTTAGTACAAAAGTCCGAACCATTAGAAGTGATAATGGTAGTGAGTTTATCTCTACTCCTATGAAAAAATTTTATAGGGAGCGAGGGATAATTCATAACTAGTTGTGTTGATACTTAACAACAAAATGGAAGGGTAGAAAGAAAACATCGCCATGTCTTGAATGTTGTAAGGGCCTGCCGTTTTGAAGCCTATTTACTGATTGAATTTTGGGGAGAATATGTGCTAGCTGCAGCCTATCTTATTAATAGAACACCCACAACATTGCTCCATAATAAACCCCCTATGAAGAATTGTTTAAAGCCAAACCCTCTTATAAACACAGTAGGGTATTTGGGTGTTTGTATTATGCATACAATAATCAAAGGCAAAAGGATAAGTTTGGGGCAGCAAGTAAAAGATGCATTTTGTAGGATATCCTCATGGTAAAAAGGGTTGGAAGTTTTACGATCTTGAATCCGAAGATATCTTTGTTAGCTGTGAGATGATATTCCATGAAGAAATTTATTTATTGGCTTCTAATGAACAAGCAGAAAATGGGGGACTAAGCAACGTCGAATAGCTCCCGGGATCGATTCCTGATGAAAATGAGGATGATTTTGGAGTACAGCACAACCCAGATGTGCGGCTGTCTCAGCCCAGTCAAGCAGCGCCTGGTATGGCGCTTGGCTTGGCCTAATGCAACAACAGTGGATCAAGTGATCCACTGGCTCATGGTACGGACGCTAAAGGGCCGTAGGAAACCGAAGGAATAGCTGGGTTGAGTGATGTCAAGCTACAGCCCAAACCGGGGCCAACAGCCTACCAATTCAGTAACATTGTCTTCCCCAGCTCAGTCTGCTGTTCCCACTGTATCTGTCCAGCCCAATAGATGTAAAGCAGAGATGGGTGCGAGTAGAGATGGCAATAAAACCCGTACCCGTTTAAAACCCGAAAAATCCGCCCCGTTTATAACTCAAATGGGTGACGAAAATGGATTTTAAATGGGTATGGGGCGGGTTTGAGAAAAATGGATACGGGTACGGGTACGGGCACGGGTACGAGCTTCACCCGCCCCGTACCCGAACCCGCCCCGTACCCGTTTTTTATTAATTTAAAAAAACCCAATCTGACTTAATTAATCAAGTTTGGCAGCCCAAATATCCAGCCCAAATATCCATATCTTACTGGTGGATAGGTAATTTATGCTCCTCATGTGGATTGTTGTTACTTGTTGTGACCAAACATTATAGCAGGGGATGCTTAGTAGGCGTTCAACAAAAACGTGTTGATGACTTGTTGAATTTACTAATATTGAATTCAAATATGGGTTTAATATGAGTATTAATTTTTATTCCTATACAAACCCAAATAAAATCCGTAAACCCGCAAAAATCCGGTTGGTAAGGATATGGGTGTAGTTTTTCAATACCCGATGGGTATCGGTACGGGTATGGGTACTATTTTCGAAAATGGGTACGGGACGGGTACGGCTCAACTCGCCCCGTACCCGCCCCATTGCCATTCCTAGGTGCGAGAGGGAGCAGCTCTCCTGGCGCAACAGATCCACCAGCCGCCACAGATCCTGTTGACGGCGGAAAATGAGCCCGAAAAACTCCGAAGCACCTACAAGACTATGGGTGCTACACAACTCACTCTACAAACCCCTCTTCTAATGCCAGGCCAGCCCAAAAAGTATCTTCAGGTAAATCATATCCCATACCTAATTATGTTATATGCAATAATTTCTTCGATGCACATCGATATTTTTTGGCTGCTATCACTGAAATTATGGAGCCCGGGTTTTTTCATGAAGCAGTTAAAGATCCCAGTTGGTAGGAAGCAATGGCCAAAGAAATTGAAGCTTTGCAGCTAAACCAGACTTGATCCATTGGTGATTTGCCTCCAAGCCGCAGGCCCATTGATTGCAAATGGGTATATGAGGTAAAATATACTCTGATGGTAGCATTGAACGATACAAAGCTCATTTGGTGATCCTTTGGAGATAAACAAATCGAAGAATTTGATTACAACAGGACGTTTGCCCTAGTTGCAAGGGTGGCAAGTGTACATTGCTTTCTGTCAGTAGCGGTAGCCAAAGGTTAGGCCCTCTATCAAATGGATGTCAATAATGCCTTCCTTCATGGTGATTTAGACGAAGAAGTTTATATGACTCTACCCCTTGATTCAAGACCGCAGAACTTAAAAAAATCCGTCGACTTCAAAAATTATTATATGACTTAAAAGAAGCACCCAAAGATTGGTTTGTGAAACTATCCTCGACACTCCTTGAATAAGGTTTTATCAGATCTTGCGCTGATTATTCTCTCTTCGCATGCACAAAGGGTGACAAATTTATGGCATTATTAGTCCATGGTGATGATTTTGTAAGGCCCGCGTTCTTTATTTTACGTTAAGTTGACTGTCTCCCTTTTTACGTTATAAAATCGTATTTTTAGCAACTATATGAGTTAAATTATTACTGATGTGCTTATGTGAATGATAATTTTATTAAAAAGAATTATTATTGCTATTATTGATTTTAAAGTTAATTCGTACTATTTGAGCCTCTAAATTGTATTGATAGTTTAATTTAATTGTTTCCCAAGTACGATTAGGTTGTCAACCTTAGAAGTAGTTTGATGTTCAATAAATCGAACCTTTATATAGTTGGAAACGAATAGCCGATAAAAGGTCGTATTAACGATTCGGGTTTAGAGTTTGGGATACGAACTAGACTAACGGTGCCAATCATAGATCAGCTAAAGACCAAAAAAAAAAAAAAAAAGAGAGAAAGAGTAAAAGGGGCAAAGCCCCTTTCTCCTTTTCGGCTGGGGGCATGAAAACACGACAGAGGAGGGGGGGATCTCAACCCAGCCCTGCGAACCTGACACCTAGAGAGAGGAAGAGAGAGAGATTGAGCGAAGGCGAGAGAGAGAGGAAGGGTACGCCGGCGAGGCGGCGACTGGAGGCCAATCAGGTGCACCCCCGTTGCCCTACTCCCCATCGACCACCGCAAAGAGAGATCGAGAGACCGAGGGATGAGAGGAGGAGAGATAGGGGCCACGACCACGGCAGTCGCGGCAGTGAGACACTGGTGAAGGGGAGCCAGAAGGAAGGATGACGGCAGCCGTTCGTCGCCGGCAAGCAGCGAGGAAGGGAGAGGAAGCATCGTGGGTCGAGCCCTAACCACCGTGACCACCAGCTCGACCACCGCTAAGGTGGTCTGTCCTGATCTAGATGGCTAGAGACTAGGATTGAGCGAGGGAAGAGGCAGAACGGAACAGCAATAGCAGGAAAACCGAGTGACATGCATCCAAACCAAACCCTAGGACGACTCATTAGCTTGGAGTTCAGATGGATGTTTCTCGCCTCCTAAGTATTAGTAGTTTTGAAGCTGTTTTAACCCTTAAGTTGTGTTGCATGTGAGTTTAGGATTAGTCAGATCGATTGGGGTTATGCATGTTCTATTTCAACTAAATTTAGTTTAAATCGATATATGTTAAGTTTAGTTAGTTCATACCTGAAAGTGACTTTGAAATAACCTAACGATGCCTTGAATCGATATATGTTAGTGTAGTTAACTAACGCTTGAAAATGGCTTTGAATCGGTATATGTTAGTTTAGTTAATACATGCCTATTTGTAGCTTCAAAATGATATACGAATACCTTGATTTGATGTTTGCTTAATTAATTAATCCATGCCTCATTAGTAGCTTCAAAATGATATATGAATACCTTGATTCGATGCTGGCTTAATTAGTTAATCCATGCCTCATTAGTAGCTTCGAAATTATAATATCTTGATTCGATGCTTGCTTAATTAGTTAATCCATGCCTCATTAGTAGCTTCGAAATGATATACAGATACCTTGATGCTTGCTTCATTTGTTACGTTATGCATAAATAGTAGCTTTGAAATGATATATGAACACTTCGATTCAATGCTTGTTTAGTTGGTTAATTTGTACCTGAATAGTGACTACAAAATAATAAATGAACACCTCAAATCGATGCCTATCTATTTAGTTAAATCATGCTTGTAGCTTTGGAAATAATTTATGAATGTTGAAACGAGCATGTTTACCCCTTGGTTGTAATACATGAATGTAATCGAGTTTCATGCCTTGTAAGTTTAATTCAACTCGCTAAGCGTTCGTTTCAAGTTAATGTGATATGGATACATATATATATATATATATATATATATATATATAGTAATTATATATATAATATATATATAGGTATTCTATATGTATCACAGATATATGTACATTGCTGTTAGTATATATATATATGTTCATATATATGTGGTATATATATATAGATGTTATGTATGTATGTTGTGGTGTGTATATATATATATATCATATATATCTATATATATATATATATATATATATATATCATACATACGATACATATAATAATAATATACTCATATATATGTATACATTATATAATATAATTACATACATCATTATATATATATATAGATATATATATATTGATATATATATGATATATATAGATACATACATACCTATATATATATGTCTATATATCTATAACATACTATATATATATCTATATATATATCTCTTATATCTATATGTATGTATCTATAGATGTATATAATATATATATATATCTATATTCTGGTCTATCTATATATATATTCTATCTCTATCTATATCGCGATCATATCTCTCTAATCATCTGTACCTCTATCTCTCTATACTGTCTCCTCTATCTCTGTATATATCTCATCTCTGTATGTATGTCTGTGTCTCTCTATATCTCTACCTCTATCTCTGTCTATATACATTCTATCTGTAATGTCTGTTCTGTGTATATATCTATCTAATCTATATCTATCGCTATACCACACACACCCCCCCACACACACCCCCCCCACCACCCCTCCATACATCTCTATCCTTCCCTCTATACCACTATATCATATGTATACCTACCTACTATCTATAGTATGTACCTATATATTCTATCTACATACCTACGATATATAAATATATATCTATATCTATACATAGTTATCTCATATATCTATATATATATAATATTATATATACCCTACATACATATATATATTATATCTATCTATATATATTATATAATAATATCTATATCTCTATATATATATATATATATATACTTATATATATATATACTATATATGGTTATAACTGTTAGCTGTAGTGCAATGCTGAATCATATTTATTTGCTTGGTAAGCTATGCATTGGTAAGTTTACATACCGCTTTTCAGTATGATCTAAGGATTAGAATGCTAGGTTGGGAACACTACAAAAAAAAGACCAAATAAGGACGGAATCAGCAAAGGAACAAGGCTTATCAGCGACGGAATTTTCATATCAGCGATGGAATTGGCGACAAAAGACGAATGTTGGATTTTCTCTCGTCGCTGAGAGAACGACGGAATCAACGACGGATATTGCGACATACTTTTTTTGGCGGGGAAAAATTGGTGGGGCGGGGTGGGGGAGCGATGGAGTGAAAAATCCGTCGCCATCCACGACGGAAACAGCGACGGAATTTCCGCGCTGATGGCGATGGAATTTCCATCGCTGATGGCGATGGATCGTCCATTCCGTCGCTACCTTCTGCCCTAAAAAAAAAAAATTAATGTTGCAGTTTCGTCGCCAGTCCGTCGCTAAGTTTCTAATTTTTTAAAAATAATAACGCTTATTTTTGATCGTATCATTTAATACATACATTTTAATCCCTGCAAGAAATTTACTAACAATTTGCACTCAATCAACATCAAATGACTTCGAATATGAATTCATTCGAAGCGTTCTCAACAATTTGAAGCCACAAAAAGGTGGAATATCACATCCAAAGCAACACTTCCAACCAAGGGTTTTGAATTCACAAAGCATAAGTCCCAAATAAAGTCTCTACTTATCACAAACTACAAATCCAATCAAATCAGAAATTGCCAATAATTAAAAGTAGCATTATGTTTGCAGAAGAAGGAGGAGCAGACACCAAATGGGAGGGGAATGAGATAGGCACCATAGGGAGGGGAATGAAATAATTAAGCACCAAAGGTAGGGGAAGCAAGTAGAAAGATATGTACTCCTTGAAGAATCAAGCAAGAGAGCCACCAGCTGGGGGAAACTTGCAACCAACTCAATCACCAAGGTGAGGATCATCCTCATCCTCATCCTCATCCTCATCTTCATTATGTTGCTAATGATGAGTAAATGGTGGCTGAGATCCCGAGCCAGAAGCTTGTTGTATTTGGAAGGATGAAGGCGCTGATCGATGCTTATCATTTGTTAGCTCAGTTGTTAGGTGCTTTGGGTGAGCAATTTGTTCGATTCCTCCATTTGCTTACATTTCTCCATAAGCAACCGGTAGCTTTCAGCTTGTAAAGTTAGCTCATCCCTCAAGGTGGTTAATACACCCTTTAAGTCATTGAGCTCGTGTTGCGATGGCGTATAAATGGTACTTGCTGACAGGCATTTAAGTGAAGTATGCATTAGTATTACAATTAAGTAAATTCATTGTATAACCATGTTCATTGAAACTGTAATGTGAAAACTGTACCGGCTTTTTGAGTGAGACTGAAGTAACCGGATTCCCTAATGTTGACAGCCTCATCGCCAATGCCATAAATACAGCCCTTCTTGTTCTTGTACGTCTTCACCCGCAGCTCATTTGGGTTTGGAAGTGGCTAGGTTGGATCTTGAGAAGTGCTATTCTCGGTCCTTTGAGAGTTGCTAACATCTTGGAAATCACGTTTAAAGGATTCCTACAATATCGTAACATGCGTAAAAAAATCATGTGTATTACAATTAATGAAAGTAAAGCATACAAGTTTATGTTGAACTGCCAATAAAGATTGAGAATAGCTAATTGCTTACATATGCTTGTTGTGATTTCTTGTCAACCCAAGGGGCATCTTTTTTGCCATGGAGTTTTTCAGTGCGGCTGAATAATTCAGCAATCGTGGGCTCCGTCCCAAGTTGTTCCCTCTATGTACGTGCTAGAAAGAATGATATCAACCACAAGCCAAACTACAATATTGAAGTTAAAGAAATACATAGCAAATTCATTTACCAGACACCGCCTATGCTCATGCATAGGGATAAAGCCACGGGTGTGAAGAGATGGGTCACCACTTTCTAGAGTACCCAGTCGGTTCTTCTGGGCCGTTTCATGCAATTTCTTTAATGTTCATTTGCCCAGTGCTATTGGAGTCCCTCCCATTGAGCATCACCGAGCCAAATATGCTTCTTGTTATGCTTCCTTGCTCTGCCAAGGAAGTCTCTCAAGCGTGCATTGTCTCATTTTTCAAAACCACTTCTAATATGGTCCTCATGGATCTGATCCTAAATAAACCACTTCTGCAATTATGAAAACAACAAACACATCAAATAATACAATAGTAATTTATCACGATCACACAAACTATTAATATGTAGTCACTATAGTTACTTTGAACTCTCCAAACCACAAATCTCGTACGGGTTTGGGCACTTTACCCCAAGTAGGTCAAGCTCCGTCATATTTGCTTTGAAATATGAGCGAAATCCTACTAACAACACCATCATTGGGGAGAAACCTAATTGAATATAACACATCAAATTGATTACTTATTATGCAAAATTCATGTAGTAGTTCACAACATATAATAATTGAAGACTTACCCGTTACCATTTGGCTCAATCCAAGTCTTTGCTCGAGTTCCCCCATGACTGGATTGTGCTTCACTTTCACCAGTTGCAATGTTGTCTTAGGACTGATTTGTTTTAGGGTCAATAGGTTGGGTAGTAGGCTGCACAGTGTTCACAAAATGGGGGTGTGGAGGAATGTTGTAGGCAAATCGACCGTATATGGTGCTTTGGTTGGGAAAGAATGAGGTCTGATGATGGAAAGCCCTAAATGGGGGAGGCATGGGTCCTGAAATATTTGGTATACAAGCAGAAATTGTGGCTCCTGGGTGAACTGTGGTATGAGGTACCTGGGGGGAAGATGGATCAATATCCATTGCGGTCGGATCTACGGTAGAGCTCCTATGCCCTCATCCTCTACGTCGAGTGGAGGACTTACCTCGACGAGTATTGGAATCCGTACCTGAAATAGGTGACAACAAATGCAAGTACAAATGTATAATAATTGCACATATCAACGGTTTACTCAGACATCATAATAGGTACGTAGGTAACACATATTTTACAAAATTCATTCATACAATAAAAGTAAAGTCACAACCAATAGTCTGACATGCAAAGTACTAAAATACATAAGAATTCATGAGCACTCAATCATCTGCATCATCATCATCATTGTCATCGTCATCGTCATCGTCATCACACAAATGCGAATTTTCTCATGCTTCATCTGTTTTATTATCGTCATCCCACTCGCCCTCTTCATCACCCTCATCATTCTCTACCTTATCTATCTCATCATTACCCTGAATGAATAAAAACCCCATTTCATTATTAACCTCTTTCGGTGGTGCACTTTTATCCACTAATGATGTAGGGATGGCGTCATTCACAAGTTCAATGATTATTGTCATGTCCGTTTGTTGGTACGTAGTAGGTAGAGCGAACTACTTATCCACTCTCGCCCGTGGTTTGGTTGGTATGACAACAAGCCAATTGGCCCTATCCCTTGAGCGATCTGCATGTGGCATGAAGTATACTTGTGATGCGGTAATTGGGAAGATAAATGGGTCGTACTTTCGGTACCTCCTTGTACGGTGGACCTCAATAAGTTTGCTTAGTTTATGAGATTGTGTCCCACCATTCATGTGGGATCAAACCACTCACAACTGAATAACATACATCGTTTAAGTGGTTCACCTACGTACTCAATTTGGATAATATTCTTCAGTACACCATAATAATCATTTTCAATATCGCATTTCCTCGTACCACAAACACCAACACCATAATTATATGTTCTCTTCCCGATGCTGCAAGCTTCTGTGTGGAATTTGAATCCATTTACTCTATATGCCGTCCACATCGACACACACCGATTTGGCTTTGCAGCTAATTGTGTTAAGTAGCAATATTTGTCGGTCTCGAATAGTTGAATGTAATGCACCGAAGGTGACATAACATGTGATTTTAGTTAATACAATACATCTAATTAACTGTTATGTTAAAATTATGAATAAATGAGTTGTAATACTTACATTCTGGCTAAACCAATCTACAAAATGAGTTTCGATGATGGTGTTAGCATCAGCGTTGCAGACATTAGGATGTGCAGTTCTGACTTATTCTGTAAAAATTCTACTACATTTTAGGAAGTCTATTAATATACTTCCGCTCCCAATGATAAACTCAATTGGAAGTTAAGATACCACTCACCCTATATAAGGTTTAACTTCATTATAATTTAACAGCACGTGAAGATGGGTAGCAACATATTCGGCATCTGTGAGATACTTGATCTTTTCCAACCAATAGCGGTCCTTTGAGGTTCAAACATAGACAGGGTTGGAAAATGATTAATATGGTCATTGACATCCTCATTTCTCCTGCATCTAGTGTGCATGGAGGGCACATTAGAGCCGAAGTAATAGGAGGCGAAAAATGTTCTCTCAGCTTCTAGGTATGCTTCTATGATTGAACCTTTAGGACACGCTTGTTGCTTTATCTTTTTCTTCAATCAGCCAAAGAACCTAACAAATTCATAATTGCATTCACTTCTAAGTGATTTTACATATAAGAATTGTGATAAGGTTTCATCGATTATAGTGTACTTTACCTCTCAAATAGATATATTCATCGATATTGTACTGGACCACCAAGTTGAGCCTCTTTTGCCAAATGCACTGGCAGGTGCTCTATTACATTGAAAAAGCCAGGAGGGAAAATGGTCTCCAACTTACACAAAGTGATGACAATGTTGTGATGCATTTTCTCAAGCATATCCTCTCGCAATGTTGTTGAGCATATGTTCTTGAAGAACTGGCTTATCTGAATAAGAGGTTTCAAGACATCATTTGGGAGCGTACCAAATGCAATGGATAAAAGTGTCTCCATGAACACATGATAATCATGACTTTTCACGTTGTTGAGCTTTGCCTCATTAGGGTCCACGATATTCCCCAAATTAGAGTAATATCCGTCAGGCATTTGAAGCTCCTTTACCCATTCATACAACTCTCTTCATTTATCCACAGGAAGTATGAACTTCGCTTTTGGTTTAATCGACTTACGAGTTGGGCCTGGATGTAAATGTAATTCTCGTCGATCACATACTTCTGCAACATCCATTCTTGATTTGGCATTGTCCTTTGTTTTTCCATGGACATCCATAATAGTGTTAATAATGTTTTCGAAGAAGTTTTTTTCAATGTACATCACATCCAAATTATGGCCGATCAATTGGTGTTGCCAATAAGACAACTCCCAGAATATGCTGTTCTTTGTCCCGTTGTGCTCATTTTTCTTAAATTCCGGTATGACAAAGTCACCATTTGTAGCTACCGTTGGATAATCTTCAACCTCGGCATAAAGTTCTTCCCCAAATAGTCGGCGAGGAGGACCCTTTGCAACAATTCTGCTTTCCTAAATGCTGTTCTGTTTCTTCTAAACGCATGATTCCTTGGCAAAAAACGCCGATGACAATTGAACCATGAGAATTTACCTCCATTTCTCAATCTTAAATCCTTTTGATTTTTCATACATGCAGGATATGCCAATTGGCCATTAGTACTTCACCCAGATAACATTCCATATGCGGAAAAATCATTGATGGTCCATATAAGTGTAGTCTTCATCTGAAATGTATGCCCTTTAGAAATGTCATAAGTCTCAACTCTAACTTTGCACAACTCTTTCAACTCATCAATAAGAGGTTGTAAATATATGTCTATCTTATTCTTGGGATTTTTGAGACTAGGGATTACACAAGTCAAGAACATAAATGGTGTGGTCATATACATTTCAGAGGGGAGGTTATAAGGTGTAACTAACACAGGCCAAATGGAGTATGATCTTAAAGACAAAGTGTAAGGATTAAATCCATAAGCATATAAGCCAAGCCTCACATTCCGAGGTCTGCCGCAAATTCAGGGTACTTGGTATCGAAATGTTTCCGTGCTGCCCCATCTGATAGATAACATAAAACACCGTTCTCATGCTGATATTCATAATGCCATCTCATATGCTCTGAAGTACTTCTTGATGCATACAACCTTTGCAGTCGAGGTTTTAACGGCAAGTAATGCATCCTTGAGTATGATAATGGATTCTGATTTCTTTGTTGTGACCTTTACCTCTTCCATCTTGAATGCCCACAAAACTTGCACGCATCCAAGTTTGCATCCTCCTTATAAAATAGCATACAATTTTTCCAGTAACAATCAATTAGGACTACATTGTTGTCGAGATCTTTAACAACCTTCTCGTTTGCCCATAGTTGTTTGGCACGCAGTTGTTCGGTGGACACATCTCTTTAATTAATTGAACAAATTCATTGACACAAGTTTGTGGCATGTTATAATCAGATTTGATATTCAACAGTCTTATCGTAGCAGAGAGCTCACTGTGGGTGGAACAAAAATCATATGAGGGTTGTTGAGCAACTTGAACCATATTATAAAATGGTTCTCGGCAAGTGCTTGACTCCTCTTCCCTAACATTTTGATTTGCTATTATAGCATCATCAACCATATCCTCCATCCGATCTACGTAGGATTCATAGTAGTCATCATTAAAATGACTTGAGCCTCCAACTTTGGAAATTTCACTATTTAAATACCCAGAATCATATTGCTGAGGTTCTATTTTCCTATGGTTTATTCAAAACCAATACCCTTGCACAAAACCCTTATATATAAGGTGCATCTTAACCTCATCGGATGTCATATTTCTGCATTTCGCACAAGGACATCTATACTTTCCCCCATTCAGAAACTCTGTCTGTCTACGTGCAAATTGATCGAATTGGTCTGCTCCATCTAGAAATTCTTGCATATAATCACTACGATCAGGCAGTAATCTATTATACATCTACCTACGACATGGATGACCATTCATATTCTGCTCAAATAACAATAACCACATAAGGTATTTAATAAGAATTAATTTCAATTAAAATTATAATAATTACGTAAATTACTCAATTATATATTATATATGTTTACTTATAAATTTCTACATGGACCTAAAAAAACCTTATGAATTTCTACAAATATACTTATATTCTGACCAATTTTATAAAACTAATAATTCATGCAAAGTTGACTACTTTGTTCCACCAACATATCAAATTTCAACTTCAGATTCCCAAATCTAAGTGTACATCGCATTGGGCAAAATCTTTAGACAAATAAGAGCTACAACTTCATACAATCATTGCATTTTAACAAAATTATAAACTAAATCATCTCAATCCACCAACATATCAACATTCAAGTTTACATCACCAAACCTAAACCCTAAATTGCATTGAGCAATATCTTCAACCAAATTAGAGCAATAAGCTCACACAAATACAACATTTCAACAACATTATCAATTAAAATATTTCATTCTATCGACATATGAAATTTCAACTTCAAACTATCAAAATTCAACCCTAAATCGCATTTACCAAATTCTTGTAACGAATTAGAGCAATAATCTCACACAAATACCACAGTTCAACAACATTATCAATTAAACCATTTCGTTCTACCACCATATTAAGTTTTAACTTCAAACTACCAAACCTAACCCTAAATCGCATTTACCTAAATCTTACAACAAATTAGAGCAATAAACTCACACGAATACCGCATTTCAATATAAATATGAACTAACTATGAAATTCTAACATTCTAATACAAAAAATTGTAGAAATTACAACTAATTTAGTTGAAGAACTTACCTCAAATTTGATGAAAAAACCGATAAGAAGGGCGGGAGATGGCGGCCGGCGTCTACCGGCGGTGAGGAGAGGGCGGCGACAGCGACAGACGTAGCCGGCGGCGGCTGGGTGGCACTGCGGTGGTCATTCGCATGGAGGCAGTCCCGTTTGCCCCCCCTCTCTCTCTCTCTCTCTCTCTCTCTCTCTCTCTGTGCTGTGTTCGCATCGACTGAGTAAAACCAGATTTTTGGTTTCACTTAAATGGGTTGGCGACGGACAGGCGACGGAAATTCCATCGACAACCCAAAAAAATTTCCAATTTTTGAAAATTTTCGTGACTGGGCATTTCCGTCGCCAGTATAAAACATTAATTTTTTTATATCGGCGATAGAAACGTCGCCAAAGCTGAAATATGGCGACGGAATTATGGGTCCATCCCATGTTTGTCGCATACTCTGACTTTTTTTGTGGTACTATTTTTCCGTTGCCATATCCGTCGCTGAGTCTGTCGTTAAATAATTCCATCGTTGTATTCTGTCATTATTTTGAACTTTTCTAGTAGTAGAAATTGAGACCGAGATGGTAGTTGGATGGTTTGAGGTAGAACTATGAGTGGTTCGAGGTTTCCTGTGGTCAGGTGTTGTGTAAGGGGGGAGTCTAGGTTGTGATTAACCGCAATCGTGTGGATTACGAGGCCCTGTGTGGCTCATGTTGCTAAGTTGAGTTATGAAGTATTTGAATGTAGACATATGTACCCCTATCCTTTCTATGTCATTAAGTTTGATTATTTGCATAAGGATGAGTTTTGAAAAAGAAGGATTTCATATTTTGAAATGATAGTAGCCATAATTATTAGTGCATGATGGCCTATTTTAACTATATGAATACAGTTTTGAGAGTGAACTCGTTTGAACGGGGGAATCGCTAAAGAGTTTTACAAAGGCGTGAGTTGTATGATAAAGGATTTTGCTGTGAAAAGCAGCAAACTTATTAGCCGTTATGGCCATATGCTTTAAATTGGCTAAGATAATGTGCTTTGGACAGTATGATATGAATGATGTTAGCCTAGGGAATAAGTCCTGGCAATAGGAAACCTTAGAAGACCCCAACGAGGGTAACGGTCCAATATGTTAAATGTAGCTATCCCGGGAGTAAGAGCTTATGCGTGAGCATTAGGTCTCACTATGGGGTTGAGAATAGATCTCACCCAATCAGCACCCTGTAATAATCTTATGCTAGCAGTTTTTTCTTAATAAGCAAAGAAAAACAGTCGGCATCTCGCCATTTTAAGTATTTCAGAAAGAAAGTTTTTAAGGATCATTGAGAGGCCAGAATGAATGAAATGTGATAAGCTTATAAGGGTCCTTATAGGACCAATACAAAGGAAATTCCTCTTAAAGAATGTGAACCTCAGGAGGTTATGAAAAGTGTTTTCAACGAATGCCTATTAAAAAAGGTTTCTAAGCACAGTTGAATGCGATTTCAAGTAATATGTGGCCATACTCTTATAATGCATCGAGCATATGAGATTGAATGTGCATGTTATGTGAAAGAAAGCTCCTTGCATAATCTCTACTTCCTGTGTTTAAGCATCTCGTGTAAGTGCATTGGTTAGGCAAGACATAACTCACATGTACATCACGTAACCTATGAAAGAAAGTTCTGTGCTTAGTCTCGTTGCTTGCTTATGTGTTTGACTGCTTGTTAGTAAAGGAACTTAGTCATTCAGGGACCTAGAAATGTGTTTGAGTGGTTAAAATGAAATTTATGATTAGTGATCCTTCGATAAGGGTTTTATGAATGCCTAATACGATAGTAAAGTATGAATACGTGATATGTGACTATTAAAGATATTATTGCCTGTAACGGTTTTGGTTTTAAGAGGGTTGGGGGATACTCACTGAGCGCGTGGTTGCTCATCCCACTACTCTTTCCCCTTTTTCCTCAGGTTTTCTTTATGACAGGAAGAAGTTAAGTCAGCTATGCCGAAATGGAAGTTACCCTTGCTTAAAGGGAGTTAAGTGTGCCCATAGTGAAGTAGTCTCGCTGCTTGATGATGTTATAGAATGTATTCTTAGTTTGTAAACATACGTAAATTAAGTATTCTAGTTCATGTAATGCATATGGTGTAATGGTCGCTCTATATGGCCGTTTGAGTCAACCATCTAATTAGTTAGATGTCTTCTTGGTCAAAGCTAGTTATGTTCCGGTTGTGTGAAACGCTAAGTTGTATCTTTCACTATATTGTTTGAGTACTTTGAGCGAGTTGCTTGTCGAGTTATGAACTCCGGCGCGTAGCCATTGAGCTTATTTTAAAATGTTGTACGCTTTCGTTGATTGCAGGGGTTTATTGTAAGGCTTTTAGCCTGAAAACAGTCAGTTTTTAGGGGAAACTCTGTTCGTTTTACCCCCAAAATTAGGTAGCAAGTAAGAAAATGTAACGCTGCTGACCGTAGGGGTTGGGAGTGTTACATTGATGGTATCAGAGTAAGGTCCTGCGACCATAATCCGCGACTGGAGTCTTACATCTCATATAGTTGCCTAGGAACGCATTCACGATGGCGTGATGCATGCCTGCCTCGTGTGCAAATGTGAGTTTTATGTGAATGTTAGCATGTTTACCTAGTTAGGTGCAGCTTGAGTGAGCCGATTGGTTGGATGAAAGAACCATTCGCTAAAGTGTGGGCCGAGTGGCTCGTATTCTCGTGGATAAAGCAAGTATTAGCTCAATCGAAAGTTGTTTCGCTTATATGCCTTGGTGATTTTAATCTAAAGTTTAAAGAACATATGATTTGAAATCAAATGATTAGAAAGTCTTAACTCTAAGATCATCTTTGCCCCTAAAGTACGATTTGCTCCTCGGCCCCATAATGGAATGAGCAGATGTACTCAAAGGTTGGTAGAGAAAGAGCTAGAAGCAGTTAAACTATTTCCTTTTGAAAATCTAAGGACCTTGAAAGTCAAAGTCTTCCGATTAGTGAGTTAGGGTCATGTCTTCGCATTAGAAACCTTTCTAATTGTTTGGTTGGGTGGTGTTGTTGTAATCAAAGACTCATATTTGCTTTACAATAATGATTGCCCTACGAGCTTAAACTCGACCATTTACACTAAGGTCCTTGACACCTCACTTGATTAGCAAGAATGACTCCATTAGGTGTCACCCTCCTACTGGTTTTAGCTCTGATCAGGTTGTATTGTTCTAGACTGATGTACCTGACAAATGTACCTTGTGTTTTCTTTGATAGCCATTGCGTTAGTAAGAGCATGAGTCGTATATAAGCTCCTCTCATCGTGTTTGTACACACATCACGCCATATCGAATCAGAAATTGAGCTTGCTTTTAATTTGCTCTCCAAACACCTAGTGGCCATATCTTGAGTTGGCAACTCAAATGGTGATACCCTAGGTCATTTTAGCACTTCTTGGTGGTGTCCTGGCTATATCAAACACCAATACACCTAGAAAGCGCAAGGGAGAAAGGACCTAGCAGACTTTGGAATTGTTACACTGCATGCATCACCTCGTTACCTTCTGGGACAATGGTCTATGCCTTCCCAATACTTTCTTAAGTGCAAACACCAAGTTTGAAACAAGGACGCCCATAGTAGAAAGAAGAACCTTCCCATCTGTGATAGGAGTTTCTCAGACCTCTACAGTTACCTTTTCGAGAAAATGTGTGACAAAACCTCAAAGTAGAACTGTAAGACCAATAATGCTATTGTTCTTACCCCTGTTAGATAATTGTTAGCCAACTCCAAACAGTTTGGAGAAACCTCGAGGTATAACCTCGACCTTAGGTTTTAAATAAGGGTTGCATTCATGTATACTTGCCTAGATGTCTTTTCGTGAGACACTACCATGAGTTTATGTGTTTTGAAGCATGAGCATAATGTTATGCAAAGTATAAAGGTCATGGGAGCCTGTATAATTGCTTAGGATCATTGCGCACGGTTATTCAAGTGTTTTGTGATTGATTGGCTCAGTAAATGCATATCTTGGTACTTGCTTGACTTAAGTTAGGTTAGTATGTTACTTGGTTATTCAGATAGTTTAAGTTTTGTAATTCATAGCATGGTAAAGCATTCAAAGTCATGTCATCATATATATAGACACTCACATCTATTATGCGCGGTCATTAATGCACTATAGGAATTAGGTCATGACTAGTTATGTGTTTCATGTATGAGTTGTTGCACTTCTTGGTGTTTGCTTGACTTGCGTTTGGCTATGACATGTGACCTAATTACTCAAACAATTTAACTCTTGCAATTTGTAGCATGGTATGACCTCTGAGTCATCATTTACATCCCATGAATTCCTTGATTCCATGCTATAACTGAATAACTGCATACGCCCATATTTGAAGCATGATAAGATGACCCTAGAAACCTACATTCACATATTCTTGCCCTTATATGTTTGATCAGAGTAGCACCGCGTAAGCATGTAGGCCCATAAGCCACAGGCCCAGAACTCGTCTAGGAGCATAACCATTCATTTGTATGAATATATAACTTAAGAGACGATCTGTCTGAAATGGGAACTTTAGGAAAAGCCTCCTCACCACCAGAGTCATCAACTTACATTTCTACATTAGCACCTTCTCTACAAGTTGTTCTTATCGACATGATTATGCTAGTTCATGTTAACCGTGATTTCGGATTTTCAGTGCTCTGTTGTAAACCCTATGTGATGTCAATGTGAATTCGAATGCTACTTAAGTCCCTTCATTGCCAATATAATGTAATTTGATGTCTCTGCTATCTTAGTGTAACATGGTAACTTTCTAATAAATAATTTAATCTTAGATTGGCTTAATATCTTCACCCTTTTCAATGAACCTGACTAAGTTAACTCCTTCATATGACTTTAGCATGTCCTGTCTAAGTTGCCATGAATCAAATGCTTAAAAGTTAGCCGAAATTGATATAAAAAAACATAGAAATGTAGGTCACATATACTTTCGTATTGTAAATTGCTGGCCATATGTACCTTAGCCGGTTTCATGTTACATCCAACTTCTAGGCTTAAGAACACTAAATTGCTGATATTATGCAATACTATGTGATGTTATTGTACTTAAATGATGCTATTTGGTGCTATGTGACGTTCTTATTGGTCTAATGTGTTGTAGAAATCTCTGAGTTAACCATTGTCACCCCAAAGGTGATTTGAATTCATAGTTTAGAATGAGACTACTAGCATATGACCTTGAGGAGTCAACTGCCCAATTTCCCTTCTTTTAAACTTCAATTCGTAGCAATGCATGTATATAGAGTTGTTGCTTACTAGGTGGATTCAGCCTAGATTATCGAAAATCTATGTTCATTTTTCTTAAAACAAGCTCAATAAGGTTGTCCATGCCAACTCATTTTCCTCTCTTCAATGTGATTTTCCCTCGGCGCCTAAATAGAGTGAGTAGACGCTTGAAGAGGATTGACGAGGAGAAGACTGGATACCATAACCCATTTTCATTCGATTTAAATGATGTACTGATTGCAAATGAAACCTTTTGGAAACCTACTGTGTAGATTATAGTTTGTGTGCGTACATTCTAGAATTGATTGAACTTAGCTTTAGAATTTCGAGGACGAAATTCTTGTAAGGGGGGAAGAATGTAAGACCTGCATTCTTTATTTTACGTTAAGCTGACCGTCTTGGTTTTTATGTTATAAAATCGTATTTTTAGTAACTATATGAGTTAAATTATTACTGATGTGCTTATATGAACGATAACTTAATTAAAAGAATTATTATTACTATTATTGATTTTAAAGTAAATTCGTGCTATTTGTACCTCTCAAATGTACCTCTAAATTTAGTCATTTCCCGAGTATGATTAGGTTGTCAACTATAGAAGTAGTTTGATGTTTAATAAATCGAACCTTTATATATTTAGGAACCAATAGTCAATAAAAGGTCGCATTAACGATTCGGGATACCAATTAGATCACCTTAAGACAAAAAAAAAAGGAGAAAGAGTAAAAGGGGCAAAGCCCCTTTCTCCTTCTCAGCTGGGGGTATGAAAACACGACAAAGGAGAGGGGATATCAACCCAGCCCGCAACCCCGACACCCAGAGAGAGGAAGAGAGAGATTGAGTGAAGAGGAGAGAGAGAGAGAGGAAGGGTTCGCTGGCGACGATGGTGACGGGTGGCCAGTCAGGTGTGCCCTCATTGCCCGATTCCCCGTCGACCACCGCAAGGAGAGATCGAGAGACCGAGGGATGAGAGGATAGAGAGGGGACGTGACCACGGCGGTCACGACAGTGAGACGCCAGCAAAGGCGAGCCAGAAGGAAGGACGACGACAGCCGTTCGTCGCCGGCGAGCAGGGAGGAAGTGAGAGGAAGCACCGTGGGTCGAGCCCTAACCACCGTGACCACCACCTCAACTACCACCAAGGTGGTCTGTCCTGATCTGGATGGCCAGAGACTAGGATCGAGCGAGGGAACAGGCAGAACGGAATAACAATAGCAGGAAAACCGGGTGGCATGCATCCAAACTGAACCCTAGGATGGCTCATTAGCTTGGAGTTCAAGTGGGTGTTTCTTGCCTCCTAAGTATTGGTAGTTTCGAAACTATTTTAACCATTAAGTTACGTTGCATGTGAGTTTAGGATTAGTCAGATCGATTGGGGTTATACATGTTCTGTTTCAACTGAATTTAGTTTAAATTGATGTATGTTAAGTTTAGTTAGTTCATGCCTAAAAGTGACTTCGAGATAACCTAACGATGCCTTGAATCGATATATGTTAGTTTAGTTAACTAACGCTTGAAAATGGCTTTGAATCGGTATATGTTAGTTTAGTTAATACATGCCTGTTTGTAGTTTCAAAATGATATACGAATACCTTGACTCGATGCCTGCTTAATTAGTTAATCCATGCCTCATTTGTAGCTTCGAAATGATAAATGAATACCTTAATTCGATGCTTACTTAATTAGTTAATCCATGCCTCATTAGTAGCTTTGAAACGATATACGAATACCTAGATTTGATGCTTGCTTAATTAGTTAACCAATGCCTCATTAGTAGCTTCGAAATGATATATGGATACCTTGATTCGATGCTTGCTTCATTTGTTAATTTATGCCTGAATAGTAGCTTTGAGATGATATATGAACTCTTTGATTCAATGCTTGCTTAGTTGGTTAATTTGTACCTAAATACTGACTATGAAATAATAAATGAACACCTCGAATCGATGCCTGCCTATTTAGTTAAATCATGCTTATAGCTTTGGAAATAATTTATGAATGTTGAAACGAGCATGTTTACCCCTTGATTGTAATGCATGAATGTAATCGAGTTTCATGCCTTATAAGTTTAATTCAGCTCGCTAAGCGTTCGTTTCAAGTTAATGCGATATGGATATATATATATATATATATATATATATATATTATATATATATATATTATATATATATATATATATATATATATATATATATATATGGTTATAACTATTTGCTGTAGCGCACTGATGAATCATATTTGTGATAAACCTCTATTTTTACCATTTTAACCCTTCAATTTCACTGACTTTTTCCACATATTCCCTCAAATTTGCAGAATACTTGGTGAGAATTGCTTGTTGTTGCCCACAATTATCTCATCTTGACTAATTCTTCTTTTTGTAGGTTTGTTGCTCTCAAATTGAAGAATTTCGGCACTTATCCTCAAATTGAAGAATTTTGGCACTTATCGGACTAAAAGCGGGCAAGGAGCAGCGCTATAGGGAGGAACGAGGTTTGTGGATCAACTAGAAGGGTCAAAGATTTAAAGAACCTGGGAGAAGGCTCTTGCATGGGCAGCCGTGCATGTAAGCATGACCATGGAAGATGGATTTGAGGCCTAAAAAGTGCACGGCTGGGTGTGCAGATTTAGTATGACCATGCGCTGGAGGCAGAAACATTACTGCAGAAATGCACGGTTAGCCATGTGTTTTTGCACGGCCGTGCGTCGCCCTTTTTTCGCATTTTAATTATTTTCTTCGGGGGCATCTTGAGTTTTATTCTGGAGAGCTCTCCCTCGTAGGCGATTTTTAGGTCTCCTTTGAGTATTCCTACACTTTAATCTAGATCTAGTTGTTGTTTTGAATTTGATTTTTGAGATTGTGCTAAGACGCTTGAAATTCAATTGAAGTTCGTTTCTATTCTTCTTCCTTTGCGATTTCCATCAAGGTTCGTACCCTAAATATGTTCTTCAATTCTTCACTTAGATTTGTAGTTGTTTCGATGTTTAGAGGCTAAATTCCTCATCTTAGATTGGGATTAGCCCTTATTATGTGAATTGGGATTATGTTCTAGGTTTTGTGAATGCGAACCCATGATTGTTTTTGAATTCTCACTTTGTACGCCAAGTGTTCAATGGATTGGTTGAGAGGGATGTCTCCATGTTCTTAATTAGGGTTTAGGAGGTCAATGAAAGTTAAATCCTTAACTTAGAGTGACATAGTGAGCGAATGATGCTTTAACATAAAAATAGTTAGGGTTTCAATACGGGATTAAAGATTACTCGATTATGTCACTTTGTTAACCCTAGTTTCATGAAAATAGATAACTATGATTACTTAGTGAGTCTCATGACCTTTGAAAGTAGGCCTATATGAACCTAAATTTACAATCAATCCAATTCAATCAACCATGTGGACGTATTTGCATAACCTAGACAACAACCCAAGAAGCATAATAGTGTGGTGAACCCCCATCTAAGAGCTTCGTTATTGTTGATTTATATATTCAACAACTCTCCTTTTGATCTCACCTGAATTAAGTGTTACAGTCAATCTAGTGATTAAAACCAAGTTTCTTGTGGAATACGACCCGTACTTGTCGTTGCTAACTACAATTGGCAGCGTGCACTTGCGGTATTTTTAACTCAACAAGTTATTTGCTTGCTTGGTAAGCTATGCATCGGTAAGTTTACATACTGCTTTTCATTATGACCTAGGGATTAGAATGCTAGATTGTGAAATTGAGACCAAGATGATAGTTGGATGGTTTGAGGTAGAACTATGAGTGGTTCGAGATTTCCTGTGGTCGGGCGTTGTGTAAGGAGGGAGTTTGGGTTGTGATTAACCGCAATCATATGGATTACGAGGCCATATGTGGCACATGTTGCTACGTTGAATTATGAAGTGTTTGAATGTGTACATGTGGACCCCTACCCTTTCTATGTCATTAAGTTTGATTATTTGCACAAGGGTGAGTTTTGAAAAAAAAGGATTTCATGTTTTGAAATGATAGTAGCAATAATTATTAGTACATGATGGCCTATTTTAACTAAATGAATACAGTTTTGAGAGTGAACTCGCTTGAATGGGGGAATCCCTAAAGAGTTTTACAAAGGCGTGAGTTGTATGATAAAGGATTTCGCTGTGAGAAGCAGCAAACTTATTAGCCGTTATAGCCATACGCTTTAAATTGGCTAAGATAATGTGCTTTGGACAATATGATATGAATAATGTTAGCCTAGGAAATAAGTCCTGGTACTAGGAAACCCTAGAAGATCCTAACAAGGGTAATGGTCCAATATGTTAAATGTAGTCATCCCGGGAGTAAGAGTCTATGCATCAGCGTTAGGTCTCACTATGGGGTTGAGAATAGATCTCACCCAATCAGCACCGTGTAATGATCTTATGACATCATTATTTTCCTAATAAGCAAAGAAAAGCAGTCGACATCTCACCATTTTAAGTATTTCAGAAAGAAAGTTTTTAAGGGCCATTGAGAGGCCAAAATGAATGAAATGTGATAAGCTTATAAGGGTCCTTATAGGACCAATATGAAGGAAATTCCTCTTAAAGAATGTGAACCTCAAGAGGTTATGAAAAGTGTTTTCAGCAAAAGAAAGGAAAATTTCTATGAATGCCTAATGAAAAAGGTTTCTAAGCACAGTTGGATGCGATTTCAAGTAATATGTGGCCATACTCTTATAATGCATCGAGCATATGAGATTGAATGTGCATGTTCTGTGACAGAAAGCTCCTTGCATAAGCTCTACTTCCTGTGTTTAAGCATCTCGTGTAAGTGCATTGGTTAGGCAAGGCATAACTCACATGTATATCACGTAACCTATGAAAGAAAGTTCGGTGCTTAGCCTCGTTGCTTGTTTATGTGTTTGACTACTTGTTAGTAAAGGAACTTAGTCATTCAGGGACCTAAAAATGTGTTTGAGTGGTTAAAATGGAGTTTATGGTTAGTGATCCTTTGATAAGGGTTTTATGAATGCCTAATACGATAGTAAAGTATGAATACGTGATATGTGACTATTAAAAATATTATTACCTGCAACGATTTTGGTTTTAAGAGGGTCAGGGGACACTCACTGAGCGCGTGGTTGCTCATCCCACTACTCTTTCCCTTTTTTCCTTAGATTTTCTTTATGACAAGAAGAAGTTGAGTCCGTTATGCCGAAATGGAAGTTACCCTTACTTACAGGGGGTCAAGTGTGCCCATAGTGAAGTAGTCTCACTGCTTGATGATGTTATAGAATGTATTCTTAGTTCGTAAACGTATGTAAACCAAGTATTCTAGTTCATGTAATGCATATGGTATAAAGGCCGCTCTGTATGGCCGTAAGAGCCAACCATCTAATTAGTTAAATGTCTTCTTGATCAAAGTTAGTTATGTTTTGGGATGTAAACCCCAATACTGTAGTTGTGTGAACCGTTGAGTTGTATCTTTTATTTCTTCTTTATTAATGAACTATATTATTTGAGTACTTCGAGCGAGTTGCTCGTTGAGTTACGAACTCCGATGCATAGCCGTTGAGCTTATTTTAAAATATTGTACACTTCCGTTGATTGCATGGGTTTATTCTAAGGCTTTTAACTTGGAAACGGTCAGTTTTTAGGGGAAACTCTGTCCGTTTCATCCCAGAAATTAGGTAGAAAGTAAGAAAACGTAGCTCTCCTAGCCGTAGGGGTTGGGGGTGTTACAGATTTGGTCCTAAAGGGGAATGATAATGTCTTATGTGCCAAGTTCAAAACCTATCTTAATAGTTGCTTTCGCATCAAGGACTTGCGCCCACTCAAATATTTCCTAGATATTGAAGTGACACGCATTGAAGAAGACCTATTCTTGTGTCAATGGAAATATCCCCTTGAAATTTTTGAAGAATGTGGGCTTCTTGGAGCGAAGCCAGCAGAATTCCCTATGAAGACTAATCACAAATTAGGGCTTGCAACTAGGAAGTTCCCCCAGGATCCCACTCAGTACCAGTGATTAGTGGCCAACTTATTTAACTCACTCTCACTCGATCAGAGTTAAGTTATTCTGTTCATATCCTATGCCAGTTTATGCAAGAACACCAAGAAATTCATATGGCGGCTACCCGCCGGGTTCTTCGTTAATAATCTCAAGGGCAATCCTAGGCAAAGCATTCTCTTGCGGAGTGATTTTGATTTATGGATTGTTGCCTTTTGTGATTCAGATTGGGAGGCATGCCCCATTACCCAAAAATGATTCATCGACTATTTTATCACTTTAGGAGGATCTCCCATATTGTGGAGAACAATGAAGCAGACTATGGTATCCCGCTCTTCAGCTGAAGTTGAATATCGAGCAATGGCTACAGTTGATATGATTTGGATTAAATCCTTTTTAGCCTCTATGAGGGTATTTGTTCCCTATCCTATACAACTGTTTTGTGATAATCAAGCAACATCACACATTGCAAAGAATCCTGTCTCCTATGAAAGAACCAAGCATATTGAAATTGATTGTCACTTCGTTCGGGAACGACTTCTATCTGGTGAATTAGTCACTCGTTATATTGCTTTGAAGAATCAAGTTGCCAACATTATTATTCGCTTTTTTACAATCTAAGTTGGGCATCGTTAATCCGCATGCTCCAAGAATAGCAAATGTCCTAGGTGATATTGTGTAAAGATTATATTTCCTTTAAGTGATAATTGTGATAAATTAGTTTCCTTATGGTGATAGATATTGTATATGCCCGTATGGCATACTTGCTTAGCTGTCAAGTAGGTTTAGGGTTAGGGTTAGCTGCTTGTTTCCTCTTCTCTTATAATATAAAGCTATGTATCTGCATAAGCCAAATATATGAGAAATAGCTGAGACGCATATAGCTCGGATTCCTTGCCTAAGATTGTTCTTTTTCTTCATGTATATTTATATTTTGATTATAAAAGTAAAACAGAGTTGAGCTCTATAGGATTGGTTTAATGTTGTACATAGAAGTTAAGGAGGTAATTGAAAAGAAAAGTTTATATATGAATAAGACCCGAAAACTAATAGCTTAATTAGACTTTTGGATTAAGTTGTGTACAATTTATAGGTGACTTTTACTGTCGAACTCCTTGATATAAATTAAGTCCAACATTCATTATTGAGAGACAAAATCATATCCATCGAGGCACATGGTAGGCATCCCAAACCAGTCATAGCCCGGGAACATCATGTACGCTTCCCTTCTAACTGGGATGTCCCTTGGATCAATTCCTAAGGGCACTATGTTTTATAATGAGTCATGGCCGAAGCAATGGTGCTTACCTAGTTTACCGCTTTTCCCCCTGGCCACTCAACACTAGGCCTGGTAAATAGGTCATTCGGTTTGGATACGGGTTGGGTTATACTTGGGTCGGGTTATGTTTTGGTTTAACCGACATTTCAGATCAGTTCGGTTTAGGTCGAGTGAAATTCGGTTCGAGTCAACTTCAGGTAACAGATTTTTGGTCCAATATACTTGTCATGCAAAAATAAGCAACTTTTTAGAAAATTTCGTTTCGGGTATGCTTCAATTCGGGACAATTCGGGTTCAGGTTCACTTTCTGATGAACCTATTTCGGATGTCAAGTCGGGTATGGGTCCGGGTCATTTAGTTCGGTTTCAGGTCTCGGGTTAATTTTGCCAAGTCTACTCAACACTCTAATGTGGAACCTTGGATATTGCCCACATGGGGTTGCGAACTCTTGATTAAAAAAAAGGCATCCTCAGGACATGGTGCCTTTTGTCTATGTTAGATTATAAGCGCACGAGGACATAAGAAGGGGGGTGAATTGTGTCTTCCAACTTCTTCGTTTGTTTCAGAACACTCGTGAGAACTGTTTGGAGAGGTGTTTGGAGTGAGGCAAAATAAAACTGAATGTGGAAATATGAAAGTGGACATAATATTTTTACGTGGAAAACTACCTCTGGCCCAATTGAGGTGTAAAAACCATGATCTACCTCAATAGGATTTCAGTAACACTTTTACTAACACGGGTCAAATTCGTAACACATGTAACTCACATGTGACTACATCACACGTATAACTTAGTCTCCCCCGAGACCCTCGTTACAAACACTTAACTAGCCTCCACTTGAGAACTAGCCACACGCTACATCCAAAGTCTCTCAAGACTTAGACACACTCTAATCTCACTGATGACAGAGGAAAATAGAAAAACACATTATTTTGAATGCTTCTAAATAAGTTGAATGTAAGGTACAATACAATCCCTATTATGCCAATGTAGATGACTCAATTTAGCACACTTCTTGAAGGTTTTTCAATCAGAAAATTTTTAAACTCAATTTTGCTCCTTGAAAAACCGTGAATGAAAACGTTGAGAGGTAAGAGATTATATACCCAAGTATATGGGAGGTTTTGGATTTTAGCAATAACTCTAAAAAATACTCAGTATTCCAAACGGAATTGAATCTTTCAACATTATCTTTTTTGGAAGATAAAATCTTTTGATGGTATCTTTTTAGGAAAACAATATTATTCAGTGAAGGACTCTTTATAAGACAAAATATTATCAGAAAATTAATTCCAAATATGCTAGGAATTTTGATAGTAGAAAAACACTTGAAAATCTTTGGGACAAGAGTTTTATATGTTGCCCTCAGAACATTACAGATTACAGACCTGACTGTTCAAACTGTTCTGAACAGTGTTCTGAGTTAGCGCAAGAAATTCCTTCAAGGTGAGTGTTAAGTCAAGATTTTCTAATTGACATATTAACAAGAATCTAGATGAATATAACCAGTAATTAACCCTAAGACGTTTGCGATCCTTGGACTTCCTTAATGTCGTGCATACATATTCACTTTGATGTTCCATGCTTCTTCGAGCTTTTCTCTAAGGTGTTTGCAACCTGTCTCAACACACAATTCTAGTACACTACTCAAGCATAGCATGATAACATATTGACTGGTACATTTGGGTTGTTATCATCAAAACCTTACACATGATTGTTTCAACGGTCTAGGGATGATAATAAAATTTGTACCCATTTAAAACCTGCAAAAGTTACCCCATTTAGAACTCAAATAGGTGGTGAAAATGGGTTTTTAATGGGTATAGGGTAGGTATTGAAAAATCCATACGAGTACGGGTACGGGTATAGGTATAGCCCTCACTCACCCAATACCCACATCCTACTTGCACTCGTTTTTATAACAAGATAAAAAAAATTTAATTTGGTTTAACGTTTTTCTGGTTTAAGTCCAACGCAAACCTTACTAACAAAAAATTAGTCAACAAATACTTGATTTCACATTTCTAAATAGTATATTATCAAAATATCACAACTTTGCAATCTTATAATGACACAAATATATATCGTACTTGGATATGTATTGCATATAGGTTTTAATTTTCATTCTCTATGTAAACCCGAATAAAACCTGCAAACCCGCAAAACACGATGGATATGCATATGAGTTTTATTTTTTAATACCTGATGAATACGGATACTGGGTATGCGTGCGATTTTCAAAAACGAGTATGAATGCTGGTACGGCTCAACCCACCCTGTACCCGCCCATTGCCATCCCTATAGTTTTGTCCGTCTATCTTCACTAGCTCGAGGGTACACATTCCTTTTTTCCCCCCTATCATTGATTTGCCTCAAAAGGAGCATAGAAATAAGAGACACATTCTAAAGGGAGTCTCGTCACACCATCGTCAATGCAGAAAACTAGTACACCCTGCACAAGTACTTGAAGGGTAAATTAAAGGGAAAATTTTCAATGGGTCGTTATTTGCTCCCCAAAAAAGTTTTCTAAAAAACGTAATCCTTGTATAAAATAGTTAATATGATATAACTTGGTGGGAAATTCAACTTTCTTTTGGCGATTACTCAATAATAGACCTGGTAAATGGGTCATTTAGGTCGGGTATGGGTCAGATCTGAGTTCGTTTCGGGTCAGTCAACTATGTTCGGATCGGATTTGGGTTAGGTTCGGATGAAGTTCGAGTTTGGTCACTCAACCATGTTCGGGTTGGGTTTGGGTTCGGTTTAGGTGAAGTTTGGGTTGGGGTCACTTACGGGTACCATGTTCGAGTCGGTATGGGTTCGGTTCGAGTGGAATTCGGGTCGAGTTCGTTTCGAATTGTCTATACTGGCTAGCCCGGTTCGGATCAGGTATAGGCCAAGTGTAATTTGGGTCAAGTGGGATTCAGTTCAATGTTTGGGTCAATATCTGATCACGCGTAATTCAAATCGGGTATAAATTAAATCAAAGCGGATTAATTTCGAATTATTGTATGTTTTTAACAGAGCCATCTTTAGTTCTTCACTGTTAAATTGCATTTAAAAGATAAAAACTGTTTAATTAGACAAACCCATTTATTCTATCTTCATCTTTTAATTCATACGTTAATGATTAATTGATTATACAATATATATATATATATATATATATATATATATATATATATATATATATATATATATATAATGGAAAATTATATAGAGTTTGTTCTAAATTTATTAAGAAAGTTAGTAAATTACAAATACAAGTATACAACTCATCCCTGACCCTATATCAAATGGGTTGTGCGATTATCCAAATGATTATGTATTGTTAAACTAAGTTTCAAGCATCTCAACTGAGTTCATGCGATGACAAAATAAGTGGACCAACGTAACACAAATCATCTGTCAATGGTCTCCTTTGTGAGCCTCAATACCAAAATATACCTTGAAAAATGAAAAAAAGAAATAAAATAACGAAATTTTTATTTACACCCCGGTGTTTATTTATAACTTCACGTTTGTCATATTTGGACTTGGTAAATAGAAACAGGTTGGTTCAAGTCGACATTTTCAGTAATCGAATCAATGTTCTTTGATAGCTTGCTAAGTTATCATACTTTAAAATTCAAAGATTTGTCTTTGTGAGACTAACAACTTGATCTGCATTTGCTCAATGAGTCAAAACTAAAAGGCAATGGCAACATATGAGTATGTGTCAATTAGTATTACATTTATGTGATTGTGAATGCTTGCTATCGAAATTCGAGACTTGGAATTTAATTATGCAAAATTCAAATGAGTCACGTTATTATGAGAGCATATGCAACCATACATTATTCAATATGATTTTGTAGAATTAAAATGTTATGGAGATGATTTAGAATCGTAGATAAGTAGTGTGAAATTTTTGATAGTAGTTACAGAATGATATTATAAATTTATAATCACAGCATGCATTACATTAAGTCATTAAGTGAATCAAATAGTAAAATAGAATTGTGAGATCCTAATAAGTTTAAGAAATTGTCAATTATACTTATCTTTTCTTAATTTCTATTGTGATAAAATATTTTTTTTCTTATACTTTTACTACATATATATCAAATTAAAAACTTAAAAGTATCAACTACTTTATTTTTTCCTCTTAAGTTTTTAACTAATTTCATTTGTAAAAATTCCCTCTTAAGTTGTTTTTCTTTTTCCACCTAAACTCAACTAATTGAGTTTAAAAAATTCAAAATTCTCCCCAAAAGAGAAAAGACTAAACCCCTAAAAAAAGTTACTACTTATTCGGGTAAAATTGAGATAGGTAAGAATCGGATCGGTTTTAAATCGGGTACAATTCGGTTCGGGTTTGGATTGTCCATTTTCAATGTAATTTGGGTCGGGTCACTGCGGATTGGGTTTGAACTGGGTCGGGTCATTTCAGGTGTGGGTTACTTCAGTTCATGCTACAATTCGGGTTTCGTTCGGTAATGGATCGGTTTCAGGTGTTCGAGTCCAAATCGGTTCATCTCATTTCGGGTGTCGGTTCGGGTATGGATACGGATCGTTCAGTTCGAATTTCGGTTCTCGGGTCAGTATTGCCAGGTCTACTCAATAATAGGTCCTCAGAGTAAATTGTCCAAATTCATAGGGTGTATTGTAGTCTTTTTCTTCCCTAATTTTTAATATATAAATATAGATGAATTCTTTTTAATGGGGTCCTAGGACCATTTAGGCCCTGTTTAGACCTTGGAAAATAAGGTGGAAAGAAAGTTAAAAGGAAAAAAAATAAGGAGGAAAAAAAATGAGAGGGAAAGTCATTTTCTTTCTCTTGTTTGGTTTAGAGAAAAAATACAAGGAAAAAAAAATAACTTTCTGCCAATCTTTTTTTCCTTTGTTTGGACTTGAGAAAATAAATAAAGCAAAGAAAAATATATCTTATAAGATTAAAATGTGATCTCATTCCAACGCAACTTTCTACTTCAAACTACCTGGTTTTGTTACAATTCAAAAGTTTACAATTTCAAATCAAATTATTCATAACATTCGGAGTTCTACTTGAAAATAACAAAAATATAAACAGAACCAATAACACCAATGAGTGGAGAGGAGTAAGAGTTCCAAATTTCCGAAATCCCAAGCTACTCCAAGAACTCATTGGCAAATTTGACTTTTAACCACAACTCACGACGAACAATTGGGCAAGCAAGAAACGCTCTAGCTGAATTAGGGTCCGCTGAAAGAGCTTGATAGACCTTCATTTGTGATATCTCACTCAAACCTTTAACCTATAAACATAACATCAAAGGAGATTAGATTTTCGAACTTGTAGGTGTAACATGCTACATAATGCAGGCAAGAGGTTTCCCTCCGAGCAGGAACATTGCCAAAGCAAACAACCTAACCTGTAGATAAAATTCACTCTCCCCCAGGTTCAATTAAACATGATCATCATTCGAGATAGGGAAGATTAGACCAAGCCGAAATTAGAGTAAACATCTGAAAGCAACTACAGTTGACTTCTAACCTTACACATCATAACAGAGCACTTTTATTCTAAATCAGATACTTGCACTCAAGCACCTAATAAAAATAGCATCCCACTTATTGAACATCTGAAAGCAACTACATTTGACTTCTAACCTTACACATCATAACAGAGCACTTTTATTCTGAGTCAGATACTTGCAGTCAAGCACCCAATAAAAATAGCATCCCACTTATTGAACATCTGAAAGCAATTACATTTGACTTCTAACCTTACACATCATAACAGAGCACTCATTATTCTGAATCAGATAGTTGCAGTCAAGTACCAACAGAACCTAATATAAATCGCTTCAACACCAACAGAAGGCCATTAATAGAAGGCCATTAATAGAAGATACTAACATAATATAAATCAACGTAAGAGAAACAGCTCTTCAACACCCCTCCAACATCTCTTTGCAGAACATAACCTAAATTACAACACCCCACCCCCAAAAAAAAAACCATGCAGAGACCACTAAGAATACTAGCTATTAACATACACAATTCAAGTCTGTGGTACAAGAAGCTTGGAACATGAAGTCACCATTATCCTAAGAAATAAGCAGCCAAATAAGCTACAATTAATTGCCAAGCAGATGCCACAAGGTGGAGAAAATGGCAAAATGCAATCCTCAGCTCAACATTTCCAACACTGTCTGAGACCAAACAGCAGGCTATAAAAATGGACCATCAGATTACATGAAAGAATTTTACCATTCTATTTGTAATTTTCCCCCAGAAGCAGCAGTTCAACTGTAAACAAAAATCAACAGCAGGCTATTGACTAACAGTGAAGCCCAGTACAGAGAATCATGAACTTCAAAGGAGAAAAATCAGGTCCAACACTAAAAACCTGATGTCCAGAGTAATATGTCCCAACAACGTAAGTTGTTTTGTACTACTTGAAAAGAAAAGGAAATCTAGAGAACAATAAGAAGTTGAAAGAGGGGGGAAAAACCTGTACCCACTGCAAACAGAGCTACAGAGCTATTACCTGTGTAATTTCATCATAAAGTTGCTCCTCACTGTAATTTCTTGCGTTGCCTTTTTCAAGAGCCATTGCTACTGCATCCATACCCGATCTAAGGGATCTTAACTCCTCACACACGAACTCATTGCCTTATTCTTTTATTTCTTACTCTCCATTTGGACTTTCGAGGGAAGCGCACATGAAGATTCTTCATTAGTAAGAATCGGTGGAGCATCCTCACTTGAGCTTACTACTTCTCTTGACCATTGACGCTGCCTTTCTTTTGGCCCAGCTGCATTGCTTCCGATTGCTCTATCTTTCCCAAAGAGAAGGTCCAACTTGTAGAAATTTGGCACGCGTTTGTAGCGAAAAGTTTTAGCATCTGGAGTTGCCTACACAAGGACAATGAAATTAAAAATTACAATTTCATCAAGAGTGTAAAACTTGAAATGAATCTTGATATTTTCATACCGTAAGATAGGTTTGCCACACTTCTGGAGGTGCCTCTATCATTTGAGTGGACTCGTTGTAACCAAAACCACTTTAGGATAGAACCTTTTGAGCATCAGTATGTCTCTTTTTCAATGTTTTCAGCCTATTTTTCACATTTGAAACTGAAAAACCTAACTTCCCAAATTTGGAGCCCACCAACTTAGCAACACTTGTAAAAGCAGTGCTCGTAAATGTGCTACCCATTTTTTGACCTTTCTCCATTTGTTCTAACAAAGCATCAACCAAGACTTGATCCATCTCGTCAGACCAAGTCAAGTTCTTCTTTCCGGTTGCTATGCTTCCATCCTCCTTGAGCTCACATTCATCCTACAAAATATATGAACAACAATTAGCCAGTGCAGGTCTTAAACTAGAAACAAAAAAAGCTTTTCATTCACTACCTCAGTACCTCAGGTCTGAAAAGCTGCCTAATTTATATTACTTCCTTTTCTTAAAAAAAAAAACACAAAAGCAAATTGGACTAAAATGTATAAAGGAACAAGAACACTCTAATTGATTGGCCGGAATCCAGTGCAAATGCAACACACAGCCTGAAAAATCAAACAGCCGCACAAGCAGCAACATACCTACTATTCCGGCCATTAACATAGTCCATCCACATAGCATTGGCTAAGCTATCTCAGAATTCTTCCATTTCTCTACTCTCACTTGTTGAGTTTGAAAGATAACCACCATACGATTCGTTAAAACTAAATAATTCATGATCAACCTCTTCTATAAGCTCCCTATCTGGATCAACACCCATCAAATAATTGTGCAATATGCATGCAGCAAGCACAATATCAGCTTGTGTGCGTACTGAGTAGAATGGCTCATTCCCACTACCTAACATTGCAAACCTCTTCTTTAAAACACCAAAAGCCCTTTCTATTGCATTTCGAAGAGAAGAATGCCTATGGTTGAATATTTCTCTAGCATTTTGGGGAGCAAGCACGCCATATTTTTTCAAATGGTAACGAGTTTTTCTATAGGGAGTCAAGAACCCACATCTCAATTGATACCCCGAATCAACAAGATAGTACTTTCCATTAGGAACTTCTAGCCTATCAATTCTATTTTCTAGAGCACTATTTAGAACTCTCGAATCAGAAGCGGAACCTTCCCAACCCGATAACACGTAAGTGAACTTCAAATCAAACCCACGAGCTGTAAGAACATTGATGGTAGGGTACTGCTTTCGTCCTCGATATCTCTGAACCACCTCGCTTTGGGCTTTTACACGAAAATGTGAACCATCAATTGCACCAACACAATCCTAGCCAAAAAAAAAAAATGACTAAATTTATCAGAATCTTATTTTAGAATAATATAAATAATAGAACAAGCATTACTCATTTTTGGACATTTACCTTGAAATAAGGAAAGAACCTTGAGTTGTTTGCAATCTCAGAAGGGCATTCAAAACCATCTGGTTGCTTTAAAAATATTGATTCTAAGGAAATGATGGCCTTTAAGACATTATGGAAGTGTCTACTCACTGTTTCCCTTGAGCGCCAATAATCTAACTTTACAGAATAATTTCTCCTATTATGTCCAATAATATTGAGAAACTTGGCAACCTGTTCCTCAACTGTACTAAAACAGGTATCTCTCAATCTCCCTGAATCGCGTAAAATGCAAACTGATCTAGCAAAGGCATCCTTTCCCATGCGAAGCTCATTGTGACAATCTTGCTCCCCTTTTTGTGTAAGCCTACTCAAGTGAAATTAACGACGAATATCACCTTCACCATTTTTGGAAAGTGGCCTATCAACAAGACTCTTAAGACATGTAAGAGAGGCGACTAGAGTAGCCGCACATGCACCATAAACAACAACGCTAGCCGCTATCCATTTTCTAAGCTTCTCCCACTCATCTATCTATAGAATAGAATATAAGGGTTAGACATTTTATCAACAGAATTACTGCCACTACTACTTGTACTCACATTCGCGATATAATTTCTAAAAAGAGGGAATAGATAAACTTCACTGGACAGCTAACTAATTACCTCAGTAGATAGTTAACTAAAAAGAGGGAATAGATAAACTTCACATAAATTGCTTCACTAGATAGTTAACTAATTACCTATCAACATGACAATTAGTAAGCAAATAGCTTCACTAGATAGTTAACCAATTACCTCAGATTCTTCATCAACATTATCTGGCAGATTAGCTAAACTTCGCCGAGGTCTGAAAATCACGTCTTGATTATCAATGTCATTCTCAATCTGAGATAACTCAATAGATGGACGCTTCAAATTTCTTCCTATAGATGATTCATCGGAGCCTGAGCGCTTGAGAGAGGAGCCAGTGGGTACTTTGGGGCGATTGGCATGAGGTAGTGAAGTGTTCCTTAGCTTGTTCGATGCCATGGACTGCAAAATTTAACCAAGGCATTATCTTAACCAAAGCACAACCACAACCACAACCAAAAATCAACAAATATGAAGAGAACCCAAAAAAACCACTATCAAAATTGTCAACAAATTCAGCATTCAGGGTGAAAGTTAGGGAAGACATGATATGTAGATTCTCTCCCAAGAATGTGGCAAAAATTGTCAACAAATCCTGCTTCCAGATACAATCCTAGATCTCCCCATGAGCACTCAAATCCCAAGGCTCTTTTCAGAACAAGAATCATGTGATCCAATAGTCATCATGTGTCTGCTTGAACTAAAATAAGCTGCTGTACTGGCATTAGGTCAATCTGAAATACCAGAATAGAAGACTTCGCTAATCAAGAGAGTCTCACCAAAACACGCTCTATTGGCAATTCGCATTAACCTAAGTACCTCTACTACTGACTCCCAATAGGATTTCTATTACATCGATGAACATGATGGAAGCAACAGTTTGCTAGTTATGTTCCAAAGTTTAATTTTCCAAAGCAGAAGAATGGATGCAAAATTGTCAATCAAGCCAAGACAATCTGGTAACTCCATAGGCAACAAACAAGGACGAGAAATACAAACAAATCAAAGACGAGAAATACAAACAAGTCAACACAAGAATTACAAGCAATACTAGGAAGAACCTACCCTTCCCGATTGCAAATGAATAGCAAGAACAGCAACACTACCCCACTTCGTGAACACTCTCTTCAATCAAGCCATAACCTCCAAGAAGAAGAAATCATCAAAATCCTCCTCTCAATCAGTCAAGGAAGAAGATTAACTTATTTCTAATGCATCCTTCAGCATAAACAACCTAATCTCAAATAGGCTATGAAACCCTAGATCGCTACAAAAGAGAGAGAGAGAGAGAGAGCGCTAGAGAGAGCGAAAATTACCAGATGAGAGATTGAAAGCGTCGTCGGAAGATAGTCTTGCAGCCGGAGGGTCGCCGGGAGACAGCCTTGTAGCCGAAGGGTCGCCAGAAGACAGTGTGAGGATAGCCACGAGGAGACTTTGGGGCCAGCAGGGAGGGGGTATCGGGCAAAGGTTTCCAAGTGATTTCCACAACTTTCCTCAAAATTTTGGGAAGGAAATTTTAATGACTTAAACTACATTATTTTCCATCATATTTTCCATGCAATTTTTTTTCTTTCTAATTTTCTTCACTCCAAACATGGGAAAAATTCTTATTTTCCAATTTTTTTTCTTTCCATGAAACTTTCCTAGGTCCAAACAAAGCCTTGGAATAATTTGGTTGAGATAACGTATAACCCACTGGACTCGAGCCAGTCCAAACCTGATTCCACAAGTATTTTAACCAATATTAAGTGTCTGTCATGATAATTAAGTACATTAGACAAACATACATAAACTTGCAAACCTAAATGCAGAATGATCATCACTATAACTATCACTACCTGCCCCATTTTGATAGAAGTATTTATGAGATCTGATTAATTTTATTATGAATTTAGCATAATTTCAACTCCAAGGAGAGACATCCATGCTATCAGCATCTTTTGGTACACAAACACCCGACCCAAACCGAACTAATTCGAAATGTTACTTAACCTGAAATATGATCTGTCCTAAATTTAATCCAACCTGTACCCCAATCGAATAACCCATTTACCAGGCCTAGTCACGGTGTAGCACCTCACCGATGAGAAGCTTATATCTCCTTATAGCTTCTTACATCTTCTTACAGCTCCTTACATCCTTAACATAATCCTTGCATCTTTTTACATCTTCTTACATCTCCTTCCGCCTTTTTATATCTTCTTACATCTCCTTACATCTTCTTACATCCCATATAAATTTTCTGTAACATTCATTTATTTTAATTATAGAAATATGTATATTTTTAAAATTATCCTACCAATGTACAAAATTTGTAAATATATTATGAACACAACATTTACATAAACACAAAAACATAATATAACGACGTAAATATTTGAGTTTCAATATGAATAATATATGTTATTATAGATGGAATAAGTAACCATACTTTTAAAATTATAATACAAAACTTTTGTTCATGTTTAAGTTTAAAATATATATAAAAACTGACAAACTATATGCGACGAAAGCTTTACAACTGATATAAAGGTATGTGGGTTTCTTTAGGAAAAAAAGAAAGTAGTTCGGCAAAAGTAGTGTAGAGCATTAAAATTTCTATGGTCTCCTGCCTGCCCATTTAAGTTCTCATCTTTTGTTTTTATTTTTTTTAATTTTGGAAGGTAATATTTAATTTTTGGTTGTTTAATATAACAATACAATTTTTGTATTTTAAGCGTTACTGAATAATATTTTAAGGGTTTATTTTTAAAATTTCTTGGTAACAATATTGATCATACATTTACATTTAAAATTGTTTACTTAAAATAGGATTTTATTTTAAGAGTTGTATTCATTTTGTCAAATTTTTTTTTTTTTAATACTTTGCTTATTGGATCAAAGTAATGTAAATATAAAAAAATCATCTCACGTGTATGAAATTTTCTTGACGAAATTTATGGGGTTTAATATCTTTTATTGTTATGTAACTAACTTAGTTAATGGTTTATTTTCAATAAGTTTATTATTTTAATATTATTGTTTTACATCCAAAACGTTCCTTGTAAAACAAACATTTTTCGTTTTAATTATATTAAAAAATATTTTGTTTACTGATTGTATCAAATTATAGTGGTAAATATGACTAATATATCATAATTGTCACAAATTATATTATACAACTCTTCAGTAATTCAACAACTCCTTACACCTATCATTACAGCTCCTTACAGCTTCTTACATCTTCTTACAGTTCCTTACATTTTCTTACCGCTCCTTACATGTTCTTACAACTGTTTACAGCTCCTTATAGCTTCGTACAACTCCTTACATTTTCTTACAACTATAGTTATATCTTATTGTGAAGTAGAACAGGCCCGAGGATGCAACTTCACATATCGCACTTGGTCAGAGCCATGCAGCATCCATTCTTCCTTTTGCTTCAAGCCACCACACATACTTCAATTCAGCCACTGTGATTTGCCCATCTCTAATCTCTTACAGGGAAAATAAAAATAAAACATATTATGTATGAATATCTCTGAATTTTAATTACATCCTGGATAAATTAGTTAGAGACTTGAGTATAATTATACTCAGGCCTAGACTTTGGGAATTAATAGCAAGTAAAAATGTTGCAAGCAGTATTTATTTGTTGGTCTTTCTCACCAAAAGGCTTTTGGAGTTATGATATACAACATCTCAGGCCAGCTTGATTCATCAATTTTATAACATTAGTATGGACCCGTACTTTGCACGGAACATTCCAATCATTCAGAATGTTTTTAAAAATTGGAATTTTTGGTTGAATTTCAAATAGTGTAATATACAAAAACAACCCCTTGAAAGTGTACTTTAGATTTTGTTGTTATACTCAAACTGATGCACCCATATTGATACAACTGCTTTTTAGCATATACACGATGAAAGGAACCCCAAAAGAAAAACCTATTCACATTTATAGTGAATTGAAATGTTCAAGCATGCGTAAATTGCATATCAAAATCAAATAATTTTCTCAAAGTGATTAACCATATTTGTGGAGTAATGTTATGTACATAGGTGACAGAAATAACATATGGTGTCAAAAGATCCGAACTAAAGCGAATATAATGCTTTCAATTTTAATTTATAATCTAGCTCCTCAAATTATATCATCTTATTTATAGTAATGCACACTTACACACAATAGTCAACTTTCATTCATTAATATCGAATTCATGATATTAGAAGCTAAAAGTGATGACGTAGGACTATGACAATGAACGATATTATCCAACCATGACAGAGACAGTAAATAGTAAATATAAAACTGTAAGATCATGCTACAAATGACACAGAAGTTTAGTTAATAGCACTAAATGACAAAAATCACCCCTTGGCCCTTACCCTTGCCAAAAAAAGAGTAAGGGGCAGCAACACGCTGAATAGTCTTTCATCCTTGTAATCCTTATCAATCAAAATATAACTACCATTTTTTGATAAATAAATAAATAGATAAAGGACACAAACCACAAATTTAGTCGAACATTCTTGACATATGGGGTGAGGGACTTTGTTCAATGGATTCAATATGCAAAAACACACAAAGATCACATCCATTTATTGGAGTAGGAGGGTTCTTGACTCAAAGTATGGGACAAAACATAAGGATGACATCCAGATCTTCTTAGATTATCTAAATTGGAATTTCTTTGAAGTGCTCTCATAAAATATGAATAGGGAATTAATGCTATTTAAGAATCAACAACATATTTTATTCTGAAAGTCTCCAACCACCAAAAATCGAGACCTTAGCAATTCCTCTTATGTTGCCTTCACAAAGATGGTTTTTTCCTCCTTTTTTTTAAAAAAAAGGAAACCTAGAGCGCCAAAGTTCAATTCAACATCCAATCAACAAAAATTTAGAATCTTAATAATTCCCCTCCTTTTCCGTATTCATTGAATTTGACACAATATATACAACTTTCATGTTATGTTGCACTCACATAAAAAAAATTTGATTAACAGAATTCTCAGCCCCTATCTAGCATAGGCAGGGAAAATATCAAAGCAATAGGATAATATCATAATAGCAAAGAGCAGTGAAGTTAAATTATCCTGTTTGAACCATATTTGCACAAAGGCTTTTTTTTGGAGGGGGTGGCAGAGCACTGGCTAAACTATAAAATTCATATGTTGATAATCAATAGCATCTAATTCAACAAATAAAAACACCATTTCATAAATAATGGGGTAAATAATATAGCGACGGAGTTTAGGTTAGCTTGGATTACATGGTCAATTACCTTCTTGCCTCTTCAGATGTGGGTGATAGCAAATGGCTCTATCCAGCTAATTTCCCACCTCATTCACAGTTCAAGAATTCCAAAAGGAATCTCCTTCATTGATTCATAACTGAAAGAAAAGTCAACATTTTAGAGGGAGATGAGAGGAGAGAGAATCATGGGATTATAGGCACAAGTATTAACAGTCACTCCTAGACATGGAAACAGGAAACTTGCCAAGGAAAAAAGAAATTCAAATTCTTCTTTTCATTCTCCTCACAGCTGACCTTTTTATTACAAAATAAAAAAATGATGCCCCATACCCAAAAATCATAATCAGTTCATAGTCTTTTAAAAATGGGAAAAGAAGCAATTGCACTGAAGTTAGGCATTTCAACTTTTGTTTAGGAAACCTTTAGGATCGCATTCACTTCAATTGTAGCATATAGGGAGGGCAAAAATCAAATTCAAACAAAATTTCAAGTTATTTTTTCAAAAAGTAAGTCAGTTATATAGCTACCTTTATTTTTATGTCTAAGCAATTCTCATCCAAGGAGGATGAAGATATGTTGTCTTAAATTTATACCGCAAGTGCACGGTGTAGCTGTAGCTAGCACAAGGCAAGTATGGGTCGTATTCCACAGGGAACTTGGTTCCAATTACTAGAACTAATTAGATTACTCAATCTAGGCAATTACAATTGTTGATTGAGAATTAAACTAAGGGAAATTTTAACGACTCAGTAGTGAAATAAACAGCAGAATGGAAAAGACTTAGGTTGGAATTAATAGCACGACTATGCCAGTGAATCAATTATTAACCTTGCCAAACAAACCCAAGCATGCATTACGAGTGGATAGATCATCAGTTAAGCCCATCTCCTCCCTCTCTAAAGGTTCGAAGACTAATCTTACAACTATAGTCATCTATTCTCATGGAACTAAAAGTCGAAGGATTACAAGATTTACAATCTCAAATCCTAATTAGAATCTTAATTATTTTCATATTAAAATCCTAATTATCTACTAAGTCGCACTACGTAAAGGTTTCTCCTCTCTACGTTTCCCTAAACCCTAGCAAAAATGGATGAATGCTCTTTCGAGCAATTCATCGAGCATGTGGCGTGCATAGCAGAAATCGCAAACAAACAAGGGGAAAGTAAGGGTAGGGGCTAATCCATAATTCAACAACACGTAGTCGACATTAATCCCAACCCAAGTTGGAAGATTTAGCCTAGAATCATCTTTTTAATAACAACCACAACATTCAATTCAATAATCATAACAAACCCTAAAATAATCAAGAACAAGAGAGGAGAGTCAAGAGACAAACTTGAATTAATCGGCGTGTGGAAGTAGAACAATCTTCAATTACAATGAATTCAATCCAAAAGGCATTAAAGAAAATTCCCTAACAAAACCCTAAAAATCGCCTAAGAAGAGTGCTCTCCAAAAAAAAAACTGAAGTCACCCAAAAACTACCCAAAAAATCACTTAATTCACGGGACTGCGGGCCAATGCACGGTCGTGCTTAGATGCACAGGCATCCTACGTTAGGCCGCATGGCCATGCACCTCCTGTAACCAGCCAGTGCGCAACTTCGGCCTCTGCAGCACGGCTGTGCACTCCTGTAGCACGGTTGTGCACTCTTTTACCGATCTTCCTTTGGCTCTCGGGGCTTCATTAGACCTCAATCTCCTCATAATTCATTGCCAAAGTCATCCTTTCTATCAAGACCCAAAGATTCCTCCTAAAAGTACAAACAAATCACATTATAAGCACCATTAAATCCAAGGAGGTGAATTTGATCCTTTCTCATCCAGATTGATCATAGAAACAATGAGAAATAGGGACCATATAAGAGCTAAACAGAGGTCAAAATAGAGGTTTATCACTCCCCCATGCTTATCTCTTACTTGCCCCCAAGCAAAACTAGCTCATGAAACACCAAAGAGGGAGATAAACCTCTAGTCACACGCCTCCTCAGGAAAGAGATAAACAATTGATAGATCAAGCTAAATCATGCATTAAGGATAGCCAAGTTAAGGTGTAAAACAATCTCAATAAGACACGCACACTCCCATTCATCAAGCCCCCTAACAAATGCAACACATCAAATACCCCAATATTAAAGCACATAGTAAGACAGGACCTTCCTCAATAAGTGATGAGTAAGCAAAACCGATAGAACCTCACTTTAGGACAAAGCGAAACACTTTCCTCAATGTGTTTAGAATACATAACAAGGGTGCACTCAATACTCTATCCAAGCAAGCAAACTACCATAAGTTTGGTAGAGTTCTCGATTCTCCACCACCTAATGTAAAGTGCAATATGCCAATCATGCGGGCTTGTAGAAAGGATGTAATGGGGCCAAAGGTAAAGGGTGAGAAGTGGAACAAATTTGGGAAGAGTGGAGCTAATAGTCAAAAGACCTGGGAGTAAAAAACACTTTCACAACTAATGTCGGAACAACAACTTCACACCACAATTAAAAATTGAGCAACAAACCCCACAAAAACCTCAAGGGAGGAGTTAAGCAATCCTATCGCATTACCCTCATGCCAATCACTTCATTCACAACTTTTCTATTTCTTTCTTTGCTTTTCCTTTCTGTTTTTCTTTTCTTTTTATTTGCTTCCTCTTTTTGTTCATCATTTCTATTTCTTTTCTTTGAAAGGAGAAAGGCATGTGAATGGCATGGGAAACACAAACTTGAATCACGAATCCCCCCAAGAAAGCCATTAATAATGTACCCAAGATGAACTAACCTTTGAAATAAACCCAACTCAACATGAAAGTGTTGCTCCACTAGACCTTAACAAGTCTAAAGAGAATATTGATAGGCTAGGTGTAGCGTGTAGGGGACCACAACAAAGACAAGAGGAAAGGCATGAAGGGCTAGCAAAGAGGGTAGTACGTATTAATGGGTGGCTTTTTAGCTAATGTGGCTAAATAGAACAAAAATTGCCTCAATCATATTGATACATGCACATGCTAAATGCGATTTCAAAGAGAATATGACCAAATTTTAGAGATGCAATCCTGGATGAGTTACACATGAAGGAAAGTACGAGACTATATGTAATGAATAGTCATTAGGCTCAAAGTCTCACAGGTAAATCTACCACAGTCCAACAACTTACTCCAAGGTATGTTCCACTTATCGAGGTCAATCAAGTCAAGTCACATGAATCTCAAGGGTAATATGACATACAACATAGGGCAAGGGAAAATACAGATGGCAATGTTAGAGCACAATTCACAAAAGTTCACACCATAATAGGTCACACTTCAACACATAACTTAGCCAGATCAATCAATCATCACCCCTTGTGTTCTCTTTATAAGAGGGGTTTTCGCACACATTTATTAAAAAGTAATAAATCTAACTAAAAAAAGGATAAAGGATATAAGGGGAAACAAAGAGAGGGGCAAGAAGTAGTACCTGGACATCTTAAGGACACCTAGCTCGATCATTTCTCTTTTCTGAGATGCAAAATCTAGCCTATATGTTCTAAACTACATGCTCTAATAAACGAAAAATGTAAAAATAATCCTAGTGAAACTATATGAGGTCCTATCTATATGATGCGAATGCAAGTGATGTCATTCATCTTGCACCCCAAGTCTACAATTTTACCCAAAGAGCTATAAGCGCACCCCCCATGCTTAAGACTTCCATTGTCCTCAATGAAAAGGACATAGGGAAGCCCAAGGGAAAGGTAAAGCCAATAGCGCCTAGGGAAAAAAAGGTGGGCGGGCGGGAAAGAAAAACACACCTTTTTTTTTCAAAAGCAGATAAATGCTTGGGTTGCCTCCCAAGAAGTGCGTGTTTAAGGTCCTTAGCTTGACTCTTACCTCCAAATAGTAGACGGTAACGATGCGGGAGGTGGCCTAGGGGAGGTGGAGAAATGTGAAGTAGGATCCTGTACCTTCCCAGTACAAGCAGAAGCAGTCGCGAAACGAATCGGGACGATCGCAGAAAAAGTAGAAGAACCTCCAAGCAATATGTGAGATCCCCCATTTCTATTAGATATCTTAACCCCAGAAATAGCAGTGAAGGGGAAAAGAGGGATAGGCTCCTCAGAAGGTAAAGGAAGGACAGGCGCTGAAGGCGGTACAGAAGGAGGGAAACTGAAGTCCACTCTTTCCCCACACAGTTGGAAGGATGGAGTGTCTGCCTGAACATCGATCACTGCCTCGGCAGTCGCAAGGAATGTGTGACCTAAGATGATTAGGGTCGGGAAATCCTCATCTATGTCAAGAACGACAAAATCATAGGGGATGAGGAACTTATCCACCTGGATTAGGACATCCTCCAGAATGCAGACAGACTGCCCAGTAGAGCAGTATGCTAGCTGAATAGTTATGTTGGTGGGCGTGAGGTCTCGTAGTTGCAACTTCTTGCAGACAGAGAGCGGCATGAGGCTCGCGCTGGCGCCCATACCGTAAAGGACTCTCTCGATCTGCATATCCTCTATGCAGCATGGGATAGAGAAATTGTCGGGTTCCTGCAGTTTTGATGGCGACCACCTCTGTAAGAGCGCGCTCCAGGATCTGCCAATGAGAGCCACTGAAACTTCCCCAGATTCTCCCTTCTTGGACAAGAGCTCTCTCAAGAACTTCAAATGGGCAGGTACATCCTTGAGAGCTTCCATGAAGGGGCTACTGACATAGATTCGATGTAGAGTATCTAGGAATCGCGCGAATCTAAATTCAAGCTGAGATAGCTTAGACCATGCCAGTCTCTGAGGAAAAGGCAATGGGGGTTGGCAAGTATGAGCAGGAAGTGTAGGGCTAGGGTCCATAATAAAACTTAGATTCTCTTCTTTCTTCCTCCCCTCTGTTCTTGCAGAATCAAGAATATAAGCTACCTCTTGGAGAACCATCACCGGGCTCTCCTCTAACACCTCCCCCATCGCAAAGATGGCATTGACATGACCTCAGGGTTAGTCTCGGGCTGGCTTGGGAGATGCCCCTGAGGCCGAGACAGGTGGCTCACTTGTTGAGCGACCTGAGCGATCTGGGCATTCATTGTCTTCTGATGGGCAGCCATGGCATCGATCCTGGAGGTCAGTAAATTGATCGATTCACCAAGACTTTCATTAGTCTTGATCTAAGTTGCTATAAAGCGCTCCATGAGACTCTCCAGATATGATGTGGGTTGAGGAGATGGAGGGGGTGGAGGATTATAGGGAGCTCTGTTGTGAAAACTAAGTGGCTAGACAGAACTTTGGGGGTAAGGGTTGGGGTTCTTGCAAAGAGGATTTCGGTGACTCTTCTAACCCTAACTATAGGTGGTGGGATGGAGGTTATTTTGTGGTAGAAGGTTGTGGCTATGGAAAGCATTGACGTGTTCAATGCTAGGAGGAGTATTGTAACACTCAACGGAGGTATGACCTTGTACACTGCAGGCCTCACAATATGTATAGGCCCCCATTGATGACCCCATAGAAGTGACTGATAGGGTAGCCACTCTATCCAATCGCTATACTAGGGCGTCCACCCTACTGGCCAGAAGTGTCACAGCGTCCACCTCGTGTCTGCCACCGCCCCTCTTGGGGGTGGCTCTCTCACTCGATCAGTGATAATTGTTGGAAGCCATCTCTTCCAACAATGCCTTCACCGCTTCAATAGACTTGCCCATGAGAGCACCCCCCGCTGCGGCATCGATAGAAATTTTCACTGACTGCTCTAACCCATTCTAGAAGGTTTAGATTACGTGCCAGTCAGGAACTCTGTGGTGGGGACATTGTCGCTGGAGGTCTTTAAACCTCTCCCATGCCTCGTATATGGACTCTCCATCCTGTTGGGTGAAGGATGTGATGTCCATCCTTAGCTTGACAGTCTTACTTAGTGGGAAGTATTTGCTAAGGAAAGCCTTTGAGGGAGCCTCCCAGGTAGTGAACGAGTTGTGCTCCTTATTCTGCAGCCAGTCCTTGGCTTTATCCCTCAGTGAGAATGGGAAGAGCCTCAGTTGAATCGCATCGGTGGCCACCCCATTGAGTTTGATGGTATCACACTTTGCGAGGAATTTATGAAGGTACACATTGGGGTTATTTAAAGGGCGACCGCAGAACTGGTCCTGCTCCACGAAGGTGATGAGTGCGGGACTGAGTTTGAAGTTGTTGGTTTCGACCGTCGGGTTCACAATAGACGATGTGATACCCGATGCTTATGGTAGGGCGTAATCGCGCAACACCCTCTGGTCTTGCCCTGACATCACTGCTTCTGCTTTCTTCCTCCTTCTCGCTTCTCTGCTGTGCGTGCGAGCTGCTACTTTAACCTTAGGATCTAATGGGATAAAGTTTTGATCCCTTTGACTCCTTCTGCGTATACAAAAGCAAACACTACCATGATGTAAACAGCTTCTAGCAAGAATAGGAAGAATTATAAACTAAAACAAAAGAAAAAAAGAAAAGCCTAGTCTAGAGTATTCGAATCGATTCTAATATTGAAAGGCACAAGTTCCCCGCAATGACGCCAAAAACTTGTTGTCTTAAATTTATACCGCAAGTGCACGGTGTAGCTGTAGCTAGAACACAGCAAGTACGGGTCGTATTCCACAAGGGACTTGGTTCCAATTACTAAAACTAATTAGATTACTCAATCTAGGCGATTACAATTGTTGATTGAGAATTAAACTAAGGAAAATTCTAACAACTAAGTAGTGAAATAAACAACAGAATGGAAAACACTTAGGTTGGAATTAATAGCACGACTATGCCAGTGAATCAATTATTAACCCTACCAAACAAACCCAAGCATGCATTACGAGTGAATAGATCGTCAGTTAAGCCCATCTCCTCCCTCTCTGAAGATTCGAAGATTAATCCTACAACTATAGTCATCTATTCTCATGGAACTAAAAGTCGAAAGATTACAAGATTTACAATCTCAAATCCTAATTAGAATTTTAATTATTTTCATATTAAAACCCTAATTGTCTACTAAGTCACACTAAGTAAAGGTTTTGTCTCTCAACGTTCTCCTAAACCCTAGCAAAAATGGATGAATACTCTTTCAAGCAATTCATCGAACATGTGGCGTGCATAGCAGAAATCACAAACTAACAAGGGGAAAGTAGAGGTACGGGCTAATCCATAATTCAACAACACATAGCCGGCATTAATCCCAACCCAAGTTGGGAGATTTAGCCTAGAATCATCTTTTTAATAACAACCACAACATACAATTCAATAACCATAACAAACCCTAAAATAATCAAGAACAAGAGAGGAGAGTCAAGAGACAAACTTGAATTAATCATCGTGTGGAAGTAGAACAATCTTCAATTACGATGAATTCAATCCAAAAGGCATTTAAGAAAATCCCCTAATAAAACCCTATAAATCGCCTAAGAAGAGTGCTCTCCAAAAAAAAAACTGAAGTCTCCCAAAAACTGCCCGAAAAATCACTTAAGTTGTGCGACAGCGGGCTGATGCACGGTCTTGCTTAGACGCACGGGCAGCTGTGCGTCAGGGCGCACGGCCGTACGCCTCCTGTAGCCAGCCAGTGCGTAGCTTCAGCCTCTGCAGCACGGCTGTGCACTCCTGCAGCACGGTCGTGCACTCTTTTACTCGTCTTCCTTTGGCTCTCGGGGCTTCATTAGACCTCAATCTCCTCGTAATTCATTGCCAAAGTCATCCTTTCTATTAAGACCCGAAGATTCCTCTGGAAAGTATAAAACAAACCACATTATAAGCACAATTGAATCCAAGGAGATGAATTTGATCCTTGCTCATACAGATTTATCATAGAAACAGTGAAAAATAGGGACCATATAAGAGCTAAAAAGAGGTCAAAATAGAGGTTTATCAAGATACCTATGGAATAGAGTCAACTACAATAGTCATGCCTCTAATAGATAAAATTGCACCGTCATCACCTTGAGAACCTACATAAAAAGAAAATGAATATTACTCAAATGACTTCCTTCAACATCTCATTGCTCACACACGTGCACGCACACTCTCGATAGAGGCCCCTCATAAACCCAAGAACCTAAATCAACAAAAATGAGAGGGAAGTTTTCCAAATCAACAAAACCTACATGAGCAAGAAAATCAACGAAATAGAAATAAGGAAAACCTGAAAAACAACCCAAAAAGAAGTGATAGGAAAATCAACACTCAGAGAAGATGAAGTGCACCTTCGATCTCAGTGACGATGACCATATTATTATTGAGCCTTGACATAACCCGCTCTGAGAAAAAAGGAAAATCCTACCAAAAGAAACCAATCAAAATTCCAAAACAAAATGACAATATGAGATGAAAAACACAAAATTAAACACAAAATAAACAAACTAAACCCAAAAAACCTGTGATTTTCAAAATTATGTCCCTTTTGGCTCCATTGATCTGGCCATTCAACATAATTGTGGCTTTAGAAAAAGAAAGGACCATTGCGGATGAAGATTTTCTTTTTAAAAAAAATTCAAAAGGAATGGTGATTTTCATGAGGCAGAAAGAAATATAGTGGGGAAGACAGATGGGGGTTTCTTCATGAGGGAGAAAGAATATACTGGGGAACAGAGATGGAGTTTCTGGAAGAGGAGAACTGAGCCGTGGAGACTGGAGAGAGAGACAGAGAGAGGAGGCAATTAAGGGTGAAAAAAAGTTGTGAACAACTTGCAGTTTATATTGATTTCAGATGAGAGAGAGAAAGAGACGTGGGTGAGTGGGGGGACACACAATTACATTGCAGTTATAGATTTTATGTATTTTGTCCTTTAAAAATTAGCCTGCATCAACGACTTAAAGTTAATAGAAGCATAATTCTTACGGTTGAGATTAAACGAAATCCGACAAATCGCACAATTTCTTCTTTTTTTTTTGGGCTGTTTGAGGGCTGGTTGGTTATTGCACATAGTGGGGGTTATATCACTTCAAATTTTAAACATTAAAGATAACACAATAATTAGACGGGAGTGCACCAAATTGCAACAATTTTGAAATCCTTAAATATTAGCATATCACCCATTTTAGCATTTATTATATAAAGATATGCATTATTGCACAAGTTATCCAATTAATTATACCTCTAACACTATCTAATATGTCTTTTACTGATAAATTTACAATAATGTCCCTTAAGTTATCTTTGTAAATTCGTGACTAAAAATAGACATGTACCATATTGTTAACCATGTTTCTTCTTGTAAATATAATGCGCATTAATTTTTTGAACATCAAACTATTTTACGTTAGTTTACATCTCCAATGTTATCGAAGGTGTCTTTTGGTAAAACAATTCCCCCCCCCCCCAAAAAAATTGATCAAAACAATTTACAAAAATGTCTTTTGTATTTGTCACTTTGGATTAAACATGGACCTGCATCTCATCCATGTCAACCTAGTCTAGTCAGACATTGTGCCTCACATGTAGGGATGACAATGAGACGGGTCGTACCTAGGGGGCGCCCTCCTTGTTCCGTCCCCATAGCCAACAGATGGCCCCATCCCAATTCCATTCCCATCCCCAGCGGATCCTAACCCTGGGTCCCTAATTTCATAAGCATAAATCTTTAGCAATGTTCAAATTGGATTAATTTTAAACCAAAATAGTAAAACACTTAAAAAAGCTATAATCTTCACAAAAAATTCATTCATTTCACATGTAATCTATCGCAAAACTTTGTTTGTTAACTTCACAAAAACTATAATCTTCACAAAAAATTTCGAATATTTTTTTTTTCTTAGAACCGAAATTAAAACCGTTTGATTGATTTTGTTACAATAATATGATACTTGGAAATTGTGTTCACCCATATCTAACTCGAACCCAGCGGACAATTGGGGCCTCAATTAGTGGATGCTGCCAAAGATATGGCCTAACTTCACTCATCCGTCCACGTTCATGACCTTATTGATGTGTGTTAGCGTATAAAACCTTTTTTTGGGGCTTTCAACGATCATTTAAAATTTTGGCTAAGTTAGTCTTTAAACCTAGTACCAGAGCCTTTGTGAGTAAGAGATCTTAGGTTCGAATCTTAGCCATCCCGATATTGCTTTATTGCGCAAGGTAAGACCAGATTTTGTGGCATCAATGCTTCAAGTCGAAAGGACAGTTGCATAAGGGGCGTGTTACAGTATAAATTCTATTCCTCTACTTTCAACTATCAGTTTACACATTTGGTTGAGTTGATCCTTAAATATTGTGCCTATCTGAGCCCCTTTTAAATCATTGATTATATCTCTTTTCTTTGATCCTCTTCCTTGGTTCCATTGATGGGGCAAAAATCCAACCATTTACATGTAACTTTTCAAGGAAACTCCTTAAGTCTAAATCATTGCACGTATTTGAGCACATGTTTCAATGTATTTGCCATATATTAAACTACAAATACATATTTGCTTACACAGTTTTTTACAACATGTGTTCCTAAGAATATGATATAGGAATTGTTGCTCGGACATTGAGTTTGCAAGACCAGGGCTGGGGAGGCGTTTGGTGGGAGCTCTATACTATGTGCCATAATGTGGTTGGCCCTATGTGCTAGGTGGTGTAATGCCATTAGCCATTGGGTAATTTCTTAAAAATCCCAGGTTAAAATCGATGGTTACTGACTTGTAGAACAATTGAAAATGAATTTTAATTAAAAAAAGAATATATATTCAGAAAAATAATTTCGATTTGTAAAAAATGAGTTGAGCTAAGAAAAGGGTTAGGGTAGCGTTATGTGTCACGTGCATCCTCTTATTGGCTCCTGCTAGCCTGTGGAATGATCATAGCATTGGTCTTTCTGATCCAGAAAATATTATTTTCTCTGGAAGGCCCAGGGATACCCAATTGCAAGACAGGCCCAACCAGGTATAGAAGGCACAAACGGGACCCTTAGGGCTATCACCAGAGGCCCAAACGGAGCAAATCGGATAGCATTCCACTTTGGGGATCTGCAACATGAAGTTACCATCCTATGCCTTACTACAGGAGTTATAAATACTCACCCACCCACCTTGGGAAAAGGATTGGCACTCTGGCATAATTGACTCTCATCTCCCTCTCTCTTTGTTGCATTTATCTCTCTTGGACCCTCCTTTGACTTGGTCGTTAAAGAGACGTTCCCTGGACTACAACACGGGGGTGCTTTTTTTGCATGTTCGACCAAGGAGGGGAGCCCAATAGTTGATCTGCATATGCCATCACGAAAGCCCGAGCTCTCGTCCCATGTCATCTTCAATGAGGCACAGGAAGTTCCCGAAACACATTTGGCGCCGTCTGTGGGGAGAGATAAAGAGCTCGTCACGGAAGCCCCAGTACCTCCAGAGGTCGCGAACGCCTCAGGAAGTTCTCGGGCAGACCCCCGGCCAGTCGACCGGCACCCGGCTAGGCAAGAGGCCTATGTCATGGTGGATGCCCTCAAAAACTTCATGTCCACCATGACGTATGCCACAATGCAGTAGGTCTCAGAGCAAGTGAAGAAGGCAGTAGAAGCCGCGAGTTCTGCAACGCCTCTTCCTCGCTTCGAGTACATGCCTGCCACGGGCTGTGAGCCCTCTTATAAGCATGACCCCATGATGTCCCGCTGCCATAATGAGAGGATGAGGGAGGCCCCTCACGTTAATGGAGATAGGTGGATGCGGGGAGAGAACCAAGACCATTCTATTGGTTTCAATGCCCAACATAGCCACCGTCCAAGCCATGGAGAGCCAACGAGGTCAATTACAGCCTCGACACCATATGCAACACACTCCTGACAAACAGCCTGGTGCGAGAAGCAAGAGTAGACCTCAAGGCCTCGAGGTGAAGCCTCTAAATGAAGGCAGGCCCCCGAGCATCGTTCTTACCGCGAGCGCAGACGAAGTCCCCCTCATGAGGGAAATGGCTCGCAGTCTCATCAGCACAACCAGCTCACAGGGATGGTCCCCCCTCGAAGGAGCACATCATTGATGGAGATAGAGAGGCATCCTGAGAAGGTCTCCGGTACGGCCGCTCAGACAGGGTCCGTCCCTTTCTCCACCCCGTTTAGCGCAGAGATCATCAATGCTCCACGCTATGGGAAAGTGAAGATGCCCACCATCAACCTATACGATGAGACAACTAACCCTGAGGAGCGCTTAGGGGTGTGCAAGGCACAGATATATGTCAAAGATGTTGATGATGTCGCGTACTGTCGGTTCTTTCCCGCTACCCTTAAAGGGGTAGCACAGTCTTGGTTTAATGGCTTGGCTCCGAAAACCATCTCCTGCTTCTAGGATTTAGTTGACAGGTTCGTCAGCCAGTTCATTGCCAGCAGCAAAGAAAGGCGAACGAGCATCCACCTTTCGAAGATCAAACAAGGACCACAGGAGTCCCTAACTGACTTCGTCAAACGCTTCCACCAGGAGGCGGTCTTAATTCCTGACCTAGAGGCCAGGGTGGCGTACACTTCGTTCCTCAATGGCCTAAAGAGTGGCGGGTTCAAGTGCTCTCTAGCCAAGCAAAAGGAGACTACCCTGGCGAAAGCGCTAAGGAAGGCCGTCGATTTTATCCATGCCTATAAGATCTGTGCTGAAAACACGGATGTTCCCAAGAAAGATAAGGCCCCTGGGGACAGAAACCCGAGCCGAAGGATAGGCGAGGGAGGAAGAGATAGGAGGCCACGACTTGAGGTTGTTGATCCTCGATTCACCACAGATCCCAGAAGTATCCTTCTTGAAGTGAGGGATCATCCATGCTGGAGAGGCAGCCCCCGATGACCTCGACGCCGAAACCCCATAATGCACGAAAATATTATGAGTTTTATGAGCAGAATGGGCAGACGACCGTTGAATGTCAGGAACTGAGGAAAGCCCTTCACGAGCTGGCAGATAAAGGACAGATTGATCGGTTCTTGAAGAGAGGTCCGTGGTTCTTTCAAAAGAAGCACGAGCCCTCGCGGCCGAACTACAAGATAAAGAGTGCTCCTCCGAGATAGTAGCCACTATCACTGGAGGATATGCCGAGGGCATCACTCGGTCTGCCTGGAAAGCTCAGGTTCGAGGAGCCCAGCAAGTTCTCATAGCCAAACAAGGAAGTCGAATTACAATGCCCACTATGGTGTTCGGTGGGGAATAGGGCCAACGCTTTACAACTCCGTACAACGACCCGCTGGTAGTAGAAATGAAGGTCGCCAGTGCCATTGTGCAAAGAATTCTTATTGATATGAGGAGTTCGGTAGACATCATCACCTAAGACTGCTTAAGAAGTTGACTTACCCGGGCAAAGAGATTGTCCCTTTGGAACACCCCACCCTGGGCTTTGGGGGACAGGAGGTGAACCCCACCGGGATGATCCGTCTTCCTTTGCGTTTGGGCGACGAAGTTAAGGCATAAAATCTGGAGGTGGATTTTTTAGTCGTTAATGTCCCCACGGCCTACAACGTCATCCTGGGGTGGCCTACCCTCCATAGAGTAGAGGCTATTATCACCCCCTACTTGCTCCAACTTCACTTTGAAGCTGATGATGGAAGCGTTGGCACGATGCAGGGAGATCAACGAACGGCTCGCGAATACTACCTTGTTAGCATTCGGCCCCTGATAGATCGGACGATCGGGCAGGAACCCCGACCAATGGGCAAGAAAGCATGGACTGGACCTTCTCCCCCAGCAACAAAGGCCTTCGTGATACACACAGTTACTTCGACCAAGCCTGAGCGGCCTCGTCCCGAGGCCATAGATGGTATTGAACAGATACCATTGGAAGACGCATGTCCCAACCGCACAGTCCAATTAGCACGGGACATGGAGGCCTCCACTTGACACTCATTGGTTACGCTCCTACAAGAGTATCGGGACGTCTTCACCTTCGGATTTGAGGAGTTGCCTAGCATTGATCCTGTCATCATAGAGCACATACCAAACGTAGATCCTCTACACAAACCAATCATTCAAAAGAAGCGACATGTGGGTCCCAAGAGAGTAGCTGCGGTAACTGCGGAGGTCCAGAAGCTACTCGAAGCCTGGTTCATCAGGGAATGCCAGTACCCTGAGTGGATCTCAAACATCGTACTAGTAAAGCCCAACGGGGCTTGGAGGATGTACGTAGATTTCACTGAATTGAATAAGGCCTGCCCGAAGGATAGCTACCCCCTTTCGAAGATCAACAAATTAGTGGATGCCACATCTGGGCATGCCCTACTGAGCTTCATGGACGCCTTCTCTGGGTACCACCAGATATCTCTATCCCCAGAGGATCAAGAAAAGACTGCATTCATAACTGATCGAGGCCTGTATTGTTATAAGGTGATGCCATTCGAGCTAAAGAACGCGGGGGCCACGTACCAGCGGCTGGTAAACAAATTGTTTGAGCCCCTCATCGGTCGGGCTATGGAGGTATACGTGGATGAGATGATAGTAAAGAGCATGCTTGATGCCGAGCATGGACAAGATCTATGGAAGATGTTTGACATTCTCCAAACATATGGGATGAAGCTTAACCCAAAAAAGTGTGTGTTTAGAGTTCGATTAGGCAAGTTCCTCGAGTTCATGATTAGCAGATGGGGAATCGAGGCCAAGCCTGACAAAATCCAAGCTGTGTTAGACATGAAGCCACCGCGCAACATCAGGGAGGTCCAGCGTTTGACGGGATGCATTGCAACCCTTGGACGATTTATGTCCAGATCCGCTGACAAGTGCTGGCCATTCTTCCGTGTGCTACACAAATGCCTCCAACTTTACTTGGGACAAGGAAGCATACGAGGCATTCCAAGTATTGAAAACCTATCTGGCTCATCTGCTTAGGATCGCCAGCCCCCTTCCTGGGGAAACACTACAACTCTACTTGGTCATCTCAGAATAGGCTATTAGTGTTGTACTGGTGGTGGAAAGGGCTAAGCAACAAATCTCCGTGTGCTACTTGAGTCATGCCCTAGCCGGGGTCGAGGTGAACTACCCCCTTATAGAGAAGTTCGCCTACACGCTGGTGATGGCCAGCCGAAAGCTACAACCCTACTTTAAAGCACATAGGATCACCGTCCTCACCAACCAACCCCTCAAAAACGTCCTGTAAAGACTGGATGCTTCCGGCGGTTCTTGAAGTGGGCCATTAAGTTATCACAGTACGACCTCGTCTTTGAAGCTCAGCGGGCCATAAAAGCCCAAGCTCTGGTGGACTTCATGGCTGAAAGCACCATTACTACTGAGGATAGCAACCCACTCCCTCCTTCATGGAACCTTATATGGACGGCTCGTCCACCAAAGACGAGAACGGGGCCAGCCTGATCATCGAAAGCCCTAGGGGGGAGCGACACGAGCGTGCCCTAAAGTTTATATTCAAGGCATTGAACAATGAGGCTGAATACGAGGCACTGATAGTAGGAGTAGAGTTATGCTATACCTCGGCGGCCGACTTGATCCAAGCATTTTCGGGCTCCCAGCTTGTGGTCAGCTAACTCAATGGGGAGTACGAGGTAAAAGATGATACTATGGCGGCCTCTGTTCGGCAGGTACGAAAGGCCTTCAAGTTGCTTACACATTTCTCAATAACACGTATCCCCCCGTCCGAGAAACAGCAGGCTAATGCATTGTCAAAACTGGCATGCTCTTCCGAAGATGGGAAGGCGAAGCACATTAAATAGGAAACTCTGACGGAAAGAAGTATTGATCCTCATGAGGTGCTCTGGTTGGGAAGGAGTTCGACATGGATGGATCTCATTCGCGCGTACTTAGCTGCTAGTACCCTACCCATGAACTCTGAGGAGGCCGACCGAGTAAAGAGATGTGCGAACTGCTTCATACTATATGAGGGGATCCTATACAAGAGATCTTCACTCGGCCACTTCTGCACTGTGAACCCCGGAGATGGGAAGAAGACATTGGAGGAGTTGCACGAAGGAGTGTGCAGTTCCACATAGGAGGCCACGCTCTTGCAGTCACGGCAATACGAACTGAATACTACTGGCCAAGCCTACGGGAAGCTGCTATGAACTTAGTTCGCACTTGCGACAAGTGTCAAAAGTTTGCTCCAGTTCAACGACTACCCACCATCCCTTTGACACCCATTGTCAGCCCTTAACATTCTCTACATAGGGCATGGACATACTTGGACCCTTCTCCAAAGACACGGGTCAGCATAAATACCTTTTATCGCGGTGGATTATTTCACCAAGTAGATAGAAGCAGACGCCGTCGCCACCATCACTGCGGTTGAGGTGCGAAAATTCATCTGGAGAAACATCGTCACTCTCGTTGGCATCCCCCCTACAATGATCTTCGACAACGGGCATCAGTTTGATACTACAAAGTCACAGATTACCTGAGAACCCTCGACAGTCAGGCTCGTTTTACAACTGTTACCCATCCTCAAACCAACGGCTAGGCCGAAGCTGCTAACAAGGTCATCCTTCATGGGCTACAGAAAAAACTGGACGAGGCTAAAGGCAAATGGGCCGATGAGCTGCACGGAGTCCTGTGGTCGTTAAGGACCACTGAAAAGACCGCAATGGGCGAAACGCTATTCATGTTAGTGTATGGGTCAGAAGCCATTCTGCCCATTGAAATCACCCTTCACACCCAACACCTCACCACATTCAAAGAAAGCTAAACAATGTTGCGCTCCGAGAAGCACTGGACCTCCTACCCTCGGTTCATGGAGATACCTTCCCCTGCAGGGCGCTTTACAAGCTCCGCATCGCCCGCCTTCATGACCCCGCCATCAAACTCGACCCAATCAACGTGGGAGACTTCGTCCTTCGTCGTACTGAGGTCGTAGCCCGTGCAGGAGAACACGGCAAGCTAATCGCGAATTGGGAGGGATCGTATAAGGTCACTGTCCAGATACGACCAGGCACATATCATCTAGAAACCCCCAATAGAACTCCCATTCCATAGACATGGCACAGCAGCAACCTGCGAAAATACTATTCCTAGCACTTATCCTTCATCCAAGTACAACATTTATGTACTTATGTTTTCCATGCAATAAATATAATGGCCGTAAAGGCAGTTTTAGAAACACCACGTCATCTAATACTCTTCTTCAAGCACGGCCTTATGGCCGGTCGCTATACTTTTAACCCCAACAGGGGCTAACGGATAATAAGCACAGGCCTTATGGCCGGTCGCTATACTTTTAGCCCCACTGGGGGTTAAGAGTTCTTAAGCATGGCCTCATGACTGGTCACTATACTTTTAGCCCCAATGGGGGTTAAGGGATAATAGGCACAGCCTTATGGCCGGTCGCTATATTTTTACCCCCAATGGAAGCTAAGGGATAACAACCACGGCCGCAGGGCCGATCGTTATACTTTTAACCCCACTGCAGACTAAAGATCCTTTAACATGGGCTCATGACTGGTCGCTATACATTTAGCCCCAATGGGGCTAGAGGTCCTTAACCACGGCCTCGTGGCCGACCGCTGCGCTTTTAGTCCCAGTGGGGGCCACGGGACCTTAGACGGTCCCCTACTTGTCATTTCGCTTAGGGGCCACCATCTCACAAAGTATAAGCAAATTAGCAAAACAAATGCAACAACAAGCAATTAAATAGGAATAAGTGAAACAACAAGTAGAAAGGTAAGAAATAAAGTAGAAGGCTCCTTGCAAAAAATTTAGAAACTCTCCATTTATTGAATGAGACAAGGAATACAAGCACCAATAGTCAGAGAGGAACACAAAAGGAAGTAAAACAAAACCATAGGGGCCCTAGACGTCAGGGTCTTCATCACAATCACTACCCTCGATAGCCTCGACGGCATCACCCTCCTCGTCAGGCGTCGCAGTCTCGCCGTCCAGAGGCGTGATCTCCTCATCGCCCAGACCCTCTTCAACAGTTATAGAAGGATTAAACTCCATCAACTCAGGGTCTTGGCCTTTGGCCTTGACATGCCTGCAGTCCTCGAGGAACTTGATGTACGGCTTAAAATAGCCTTCACTACAGAAGGCTTAAGGTGCCAAAGTCACCAGGAGCTCCGGAAAAAACTCAGTGCTCTCGTTACGCCCCCGATGATAGCCCCGATCCTCGACCTTAGCTGACTTTTCAGCCTCAGTCTCTGTCCTGGAGCAGGCCTCTTCTAGCTGGTGCTGTAAATCTTTCTTTACAGCCTCCAAGGCCTCCTTCTCCCTCTTCAACTTCTCCAAGCAGCGCTTGTAATTGGCTGCCTCTTCATCCGACCTTTTGTGCTCAGCCTGAAGGTCACTAGTCTGCCCCCGCAGCAAGGCATCCGAGCTCTCAAGGCTGCGAATCTGCCCCTCTAAAGTAGAAACGGGCGGTCTTGACCTTGTTAACTTTAATGCTCGGGCAAGGGCCTGGATCAAATAAGGAAGGGCAAAGATAAATAGCATATCTTAGCAATAGCCACTTGTTCCTCATCAACCGTGATCGGCTTAGCAGAATATGCCGACGCCAGCGACCACGACCTGGCCAATTTCTCGACCAATGTGCGCTTGGTCGAGGCATACACCGCTAAGAAGTCCATGCGCGAAACCCGCGTATGTACTGAGGCCTCTCCTGCAGCCTGCGGCGAGGACCCTTGCTCGCCTTGGGACCCACCGGTAGTTGGCGATCCTCGTCCCTCGTCAGGGGTTAGGTGGCCTACAGACTGCACATGCCTGTTAACCCCTTGGACTATTTTGCTCTTGGACGGAGGATCCCCGGCTCTCAAGGGAGTGAAAGTGAAGGCCGCAGTAGCGTCTTGCCCATCCTTGGCCCATGGTCGTTCGCAGGAACCCAAGTAAGGGAGGTTCAGGGATCCCACCACAGGTTTCTTACCGCGGGGTACCAACGACGAAGCCTGAGAGAAGGAAAAACCAGTGAGTATTCTCCATTCAACCAAGGTCCACAAAGGAAAATAGCAGGGGGATCAGTGTTCGAACCTTCTTGGCTTGCATCTCTACACGCTTACGCTACTCCTCCTTACGTACTCGCTTAACCTCAGCGGCAACCTGCTCTGCTATGGCATCCCCATATTCAAGGGGCAACTACTTCGCCTGCGCTTGCTCTGCACAAGAAAAAAGAGAGTCTGGTCAGAGCCATAAGAAAAGCTTATCCACAAGAGGGGCATCAAGTACCCTCAGAAAAATTTTTAAGGATAAGCAGGCCTGCAGCCACCAAGAAAAAGTCATTAGCAAAATATTTCAGCCTAGGCAGCCAATTCACAGGCTAATTGGCTTCCTATCACTTGATTTGCTCCGTTTTCACTTGGGCCCTTTCTGGACATCCACCACCCGAGCCATGAAGGAAGGAATCAGCCTAGGATAGTCATCTTCTTGAATATAAAAATGGAAGTACCGAGCCATCCTTTTCTCAGCATCGGTCGGCTCTCTATATGGATTGCGGATCGGCTTCCCCTTATTCCAATCAGGCAGATCTCCCCAACCCGCTTCATAGCATACGAAAAGAAAGTCGTATTTTCAATTCTACACTTTGAACCTCTTCTCGATGGCCGTCATGAAGCCTTTCTTGTTGTTGAAGCAATACCACCCAAGGTCCCCTGTCTTGTTGGGAGCCCTCTGGACCGAGTGGACCTGTGCAAACGGGCGGCCAATGCAAGTTAACCTGCGCAGCTCGCACGTCGCTATAAAAGAACATATGTTGTGCCAAGATGTGGGTACGATTTGCGCAGGCGCCAGTTCGTACTTGTTCAAGACATCTGCAATAACTGGATGGAGTGGGAATCTTAGGCCGTAGGTAAAAGTCGCACGATATATTGCTATACATTTGGAGGGGAACTTGTTTACGGTGGAATCCGCCTCCGGGAGCACGAATCTATACCCCATGGGCAGAAGGTACTTATCCTCCAGGGCTGGCCCCTTTAAGGAGGCTATAACCTTCGGGTTAGGGAAATGAGTGCCCAATCCATCTTGGAGGTTTGAGTGCACAGGGGCCCCTGGGAATACCACGTGGGGTAACTCTAGAACCTCGTAATCCCGGGCATACTCCTCGGCCTCAGCCAGGACAAAGTCCGGGTGTAGCTCTTCGTAATCGGATGGTAGCAGTCGAGGAGGAAACGCCACCTCCCTACGATACCACTCGAAATTGCCCAAAATGTAGAGCGCCATTTCGTCCGTCATCAATGTGCTAGGGAACCCCATATTAGAAAGGAAGGAACTTTGGTGCAAGGGGTCTCCAAATGCGCGGTGCAAATCAAGGTTCTAAGGCAGCTCCTTTTTATATCCCGAAGTTGACGGGATTTCGTAACGTCGGCTAGCCTCAAAAACCCAAGAATGGCACTAACCGACAGCCAAGTGTCAGATCAGGAAAGGGTAACCGGCCAATAAAAGACCATTTCCCAAAGATCCACCGACCTTTGTTACTCCAAGAACACTCCACATTTCACCTGACTATCCAGGCGGGCCCACGTGCAGGAAAAATATGGGGGCTAAATGATCCAAAAAATATGATTTTCTCTGAAAGGCCCAGGGATACCCAATTGCAAGACAGGCCCAACCAGGCATAGTGGGCCCAAACGGAACCCTTGGGGCTACCACTAGATGCCCAAACGGAGCAAATCGGACAGCATCCCAATTTGGGGATCTCCAGCATGAAGTTACCATCCTATCCCTTGCTACAGGAGCTATAAATATTCACCTACATACCTCGAAAAAAGGATTGACACTCTAACATAATTGACTCTCATCTCCCTCTCTCTTTGCTGCATTTATATCTCTTGAACCCTCCTTTGACTTGACCGTTGGAGAGGCATTCCCGGACCACAACCCTGGGGTGCCTTTTTTGCAGGTTCAACCAAGGAGGGGAGCCTACCAGCTTATCTGCATGTGCCATCACATAAGCCCGAGCTCTCATCCAACATCAACTTCAACAAGGTACGAGAAGTTCTCGAAACACTTTCTTAAGTTTTTCTATTAAATAAGTCATTAATAAATAATTTTTTTAAATAAAATAATGGATTCTTATATTGACAAAGCTAATTTTATGAGTTTTTTGGAAGAGCTTTTGCTTGATTAGCTTTTTGTTATACAATTTTATCATAAATAACTAATTTTATTTAAATAATTTTTCTGTAAACAGCTGATTCAAATAGTTAATATAAACAGCTTATTCAAATAATTAACAACTAATAGTTAATACAAATAGCTAATAGCTAACGACTGAGGCAAACAAGGCCAATATTTACTTGTTTCGTAATTATAGAAAGTTGTTATCTATTTTCTTAATTTTTGGATTTTATTAAGCTCTTTTTTTTTTTTTCCTTATATTCCTATTTCGCATATGTTACATCAGGTTCCTTTATGCTAGATTTATTTTTGTTTAGGTTTGCAATGTTTTCTATCAAACAATGTCATAATTTTAGCAGATTTTGTTTATTTTTGTTTTATTTTGGTTTTATTTTAATAAGATTTTTGTATTTGATCCCTTAGTTACTAATAATTTCAATTTTTCAAAGATCATGACTGTATCCGAAAATTTTGGGGTTAGAAATCATGTAATGAAAAGCTGAAATTAACGCAAGAGGTCAGATATTGAAATGAAAAATTAATACAGCATATATCAAGGGAATTAATTTGGATTATGTATAAAAATCTCTCTGCATACCACTCCATATAATATTTTTATGATTCTGCAACTGGAGATATATTTTTAACAGATATTTATTACAAACTATACCCTAATCTTTGGATTATATACCTTGCAAGTTGTCATAAAGGCATATATCTAGCTCCCCTACCATTTTCAAATCCCAAAATCGTCATATTTTCACTCATGTTTGCGTCACAAAAAAATGATTGTCATAAAAGTTTTTGTGTGAATCTAAGAACTTAGGCTCCGTTTGGACATTGAAGAATTTGGTGGAAATAAAAAAAATTGAGAAAGTAACTTTTTTCCCCTTCAACTTCTCTTTTGACCAAATTTTTTAAGGATGAAACTGAGCCTAAGAGAGATTGCTTCCAGGTTATAAAGGAATGTGGGAGGACTATTCTGAACATATTTAGAGTAGAGACATAAATAATCTTGTAAACCCTCTGGGTATGCCCTGAGTATATCTGTACAGCTTGGTTTCTCTAAATCAAACACAACAAAAAAAGTTACTTTTTCAAATTTTTTTTCTTGCTGTCAAATTTTTCAAGGTCTAAACGGAACCTTAGACTACTAACTTGGAAATTTTCTGTTAATTAAGCTTGAGATTAATTGTTAGCTGTGCTTCTTCTCCTAACATATAAAGCAGTGGTCCAAGACTTCAAGCAGGACACAGTACTGCAAATAATGCTCCTTTATAAATAGGTGGTGAAACTAGTTTTTGGCCATTAATTAGGTTATTGTTGGCTTATGACTTTGTACATATTCTTCAAGGTATTTATTCCATCCTTTATCTTAATCAATGAAAAGTTATAAAGTCATAAAGCATTGGATCAGATCCCCTTTCTCTTACTCCCCTTAATTTCTTTTAAAAGCAGAGACAATATTTACATTCTTGTGAATGATTATGTTACTATTGGCTTTATGACTTTGTACATACTCTTCATGCATGAAATTTGCGGTTGGTGTTTTTTCTCCACTACGTATCGTTAAAGTGTCTCATGCCTAAATTGAATAGTCTGACATTCGTTCCCTTTAAACAATCTTTTTGGTAAAGTTCTACTCCTTATGAGTCGACAAGCAGCTCAACTCTAATTAATGGAGAAGATTGCAATATCAAAAAACATTAATAGTTAAATGCTCTGCATGTATTCTGAATTGTGATGATTGGAATAGGATGCCAAATCTAAAAATGTAAATTGGTATTTTGTTTTTCTGGGTAGAAAACAACAATTATTATCTCATGTGGCTTATTTCCTGTCATGATCTATATGTTTATTGATTTGTAAGATGATTTTTTTGGGGGGGGGGGAGGAGGAAGCAGAGGAGAGGAGTCTAGGTCTGTAAAGATTTTTGGTATATTTACAACTGTTTATTTTATCAAATTCAAATAACCCAAACAAACAAAAAAAAAAGTGCTCTTTACCTGAGGCCACATTTGCAAATTATAGCGTGCAATCGGGTGGATAGTCCACTTTGTCGACCTCGTCATTGACTTATATAATTTGTTGTGCAAGAAATTCCCTGGAGTAAGACGTGGCGCAATGATTCTGCAGTATGTGATTTTCAATGTCTCTAGGTCAAAGACTTAAAGCTAGCAAGGTGAATTTCATTTTTTTAAAAAAATGAACTTTGCGCTCTCTTTTTGTCGTATTTGTCAATATTTACTGGCAAATTATTGCATACTCCGGTGAATATATACTCAGTACTCTCATTGCAACATTTATATACATTTTTCAACGTGTATTTGTCATATGAGCGGTTATTAATATATATTTCACCACGTCATTTCCAAGAATACATATTCCCGAATATATGATATAGGCTTTGTCCTTTTAGTTCATTTCGCCTTAATTTTTTTTTTATATCAAAAGTTTACTTTCCACTTTCTTTTTTTTCCCCTTATTTTTCATTTTTAAGTTCATTTTGCTTTTCTTCTTTGTAACCACTTTGGCGTTGCTTGTTATATCTATTATGTTTTTTATGTTTACTATATCTTTTCTTTATATATATAATAAATATTTTAAAATAAAAATAATAATTTCAAATTAAGATCTATTTTTAATTATGACTAATATCATCAATCCATTATGTAGTCAGTGTTCACTACGCATGTGATGTGTTGGTTCAAGTCTGATTTGCTCACTAAAAGCATATGTTTACCCATATTAAGGTATCAATCGTATTGGTCAATAATAATACATAGCTAAGCTCACTAGAAGTATATATTAGCTCAGGAGCAGAGCCACTAAGGGCAAGGGCGTAAACTGACCCCCAACTTTTTGGGGAAAAAGATTAAATATAGGATATTCTAGTTAAAAAAATAGGTATATATTAATTAGTTCTCAAGTACATCACAAAGATGTGCATAGTTGAGTGGTTGGCTCCTTGTTGCTCTGTGTGGGAGGTCATGGGTTTGACTTCTTGTGATGCCTTTTGCGTTTCTTTTTTCTTGGGGGGATTTTTGCGAGTGCCCTTTAAATTTCTTCTATTTTTGTTTCCCAGCCTACGCACTATCCTCCTCTCTCTTCCCTCACTCACGCTCAACGCCCCTGCCTGTTACATATCTTATTTTAGAACTATTAAAGTTTATATTATTTGTACTATTAATCTTGGCCCTCTGCTTTGAATCTGGCTCCGCTCTTGTATTAGCTCACTAAAATATGAAGTATTTTTTGATGCTAGTGATTCTACTCATTACGAATGCATCTTACCTCACAAAATTAGGTGATAACTCACTGAAATATATGTTCATGAGTAGGTATTATTGATTCTAGTTTGCTTACTAAGGTATTAGTCATTTTGCTCACTAAAAATGTATATGAGCTCACTAAAAGTATACATTAGCTCACTGACGTAAATGAAAGATTTTTTGGTGTTAGTGACCTTACTCATTGTAAATGCATCTCATCTTACTAGAATTAGGCATTTGCTCACCAAAATATATATTAAGGAGCATGTATTATTGAGTCTGGTTTGTTCACAAAAAATATCAGTTAGCTTACTAAAGTGTTAGTCATGTTGCTCATAAAAATACGTTTGTGCTCACTATAATTATATACCAGCTTACCAAAGTACATGAAATGTTTTTTCATGTTAGTGATCATACTTATTATAAAAGTCTCCAACCTCATTATAATTAGGTGTTGATTCACTAAAATATGTATTAGTAGCATGCATTACTAAGTTTGGATTGTCCATGAAAAGTACTTTTTAGCTCATTAAAATATTAGACATGTTACTCACTAAAATACATTTTAGCTCACTAAAGTATATACTAGTGCACCAAAGTATATGAAATGTTTTTTCATGAAAGTGGTCCTGCTTATTATAAAAGTATCCTATCTCACTAGAATTATGTGTTAACTCACTGAAATATATATTAATAAATATACATCATTGAGTTTGATTTATTGCAAAAAGTATATATTAGTTCACTAAAGTATTAGTCATGTTCACTAAAAATACATTTGAGCACACTAGAGGTATATGAAATATTTTTTTCGTGTTAGTGATCCTGCTTATCATGGAAGTATCCCACTTAACTAGAATTAGGTGTTACGATAGCAACAAGCAACAACTTCCAGTGTGGGTTCTGCTTTTGCAAGGTCTGGGGAGATCCAAATGTAGATAATCTCACCTCGATGCACATGAGTGCTCATAGAGAGATAGTTTCCAGCAGACCCACATACATAGTTTAAAGAAGATATTTAGAAGTTAAAAATCGATTGGTAAACTAATTCAGCAAACACAACACCTAATTACTTAAAGTAACATAAATCAACATGAGCAACAATTGAGGAATCAGAGTTTTACGTACCTTACAGCAAGTGACGACATACTGCTACTGTGGCCAAATAGCAGTCTCCATTCAAACAATCGGAGGTGTGGGGTGATACCACAGTTGCGAAGAGGGTATGCCTCAAGCAATTAGAGGTGTGATTATAATAACTATACAAAGATCAATCTACTAGCCTACAGGATTGCATCACTCACATGAAGGAATAATAGCCAGTACTACATAACGACAATCACTACTCAAACAAAGCCAAAGGAAAGACTAGCAGCACATTACCTATGATATGTAACTTTAATCCTAGACCTCCACCAACCTCTATCCTAGGCTAAGTCCTCCGTTAGAACTATATACTTCAAAGCATTTCTAATCACCTCGTTCCATCATTTCTTTGCTCATCCTTTACTTCTTTATACCGCAAAAGGTTAATCCCTTCCACCTCTTTATTGGTGCATTCTTACTCCTCTTAGCATGACCAAAGCATCTTAGTCTAGTCTCGCTCATCTTATCTTCTATGGGTCCAACTTCTACTTTCTCTTTAATCACTTCATTTCTAATTTTATCTAGTCTCATATATCCACATGCCCATCAAATTATTCCCATTTTTACTGCCATTAATCTCTGGACTTAAGTCTTCTTGACCGGCCACCACTCTAAACCATATAACAAAATTGGTCTGATTATCATATGATAAACTTTCTCTTTCAATCTTACAGGAATTTTCCAATCACACAACACTCTGTAAACATTTCTCTAGTTTCATCATCCCACTCTAATACGTTGGTTAATATCTTCGTCAATATCGCATTTTCCTTCAAAGATCAAGCCTAAGTACATGAACTTCTCAGCCCTTGGTATTGCCACACTATACGTGGTAGGTGACTTCTTCCCCACCCACTTCCTCATCACTAAACCCACATTTTAAGTATTCAGCCTTTGATCTACTCAATCTAAATCCCTAGATTCTAAGGTATATCTCCATTGCTCTAACTTATTGTTAAGACCATCTCTACTCTCATAGATAAGAATAATATTATCAACAAATAGCACTAGTGAGTACCCATTATTGAGCCTGATTTATCCACAAAAAGTATCTGTTAGTCCACTAAACTAGTCATATTGCTTACTAAAAATACATTTCAACTCACAATAAGTATATATCAGCTCAACAAAGTAGATGAAATATTTTTTTTCCCCTGTATTAGTGGTTCTAAGAGCATATGCAATAGTTATTCATAGTTTTGGATCACAAGTGGGGGATCTACGCCCTCTACATCATCCCACATTCCAAACTTTTTTTCTCTTCTTTAGATCCCATGGATCACCAACTTAGACCATCAAATAAAATTATACTTTTATGGGCCCCACCACAAACATATTATTTGGTTTTGGAATTTTATTTTGTGTATTTGTATGAATAATTGCACATTAATTATTCGGATGTTTTTCAAAAAATTGAATAATTAATCTACAATAATTGAATTTTTCTACAAGTATAATATCACACTTAATATAGAAGACCACACATGAATATATTATTCATAATTTATAGAACTACTCTACTTAGCAATAGTTCGACTTTTAAAAAATTACAAAAGTTTGATTTAAGAATAACAATACATGTGTCTAAAATAAAATAAAAAAACAATACAAGAGTTGGACTAAAAAATTCATAATACTAGTGCAACATTTCAACTAAAAAAGTACACTCATTTCAACTAAAAAAGTACATTACAAGATATCATTTATGATCTATGCCTGTGTCGGTTCCATATTTCTTCAACCAAGTCTGCCTAGAGACGCGCATGTGTTTCGGGGTCTCAAACGTGTATTGTTCTACGTAAGTAAGTCGCATAGCACGGATGAACGTCACGTCGAACATTAGGCTCCGGAGTAGTACCCTGCACTTGCTCGTAATCGAAGGCAAGGTCATAGGAATCTTGCTCATCCTCAACAATAATATTGTGGAGTATTATACATGCTTTCATTAGCAATGACATGACTTTCTCATTCATGTATTGAGTAGGGGCACGAACTATGGCAAAGTGAGCTTGTCGCACACCAAATGCTCGCTCAACATCCTTTCTAACTACCTCTTGACGTTAAGCGAATAATTTTGTCTTTGGACCTTGTGGAAGGGGGATTTTTTTTTTCACAAATGTTGCCCATTTTAGGTAAATACCATCCGATAGAAAGTATCTAATTTTGTATTCGTGACCATTGATGATATACTCGCATTTTGGAGCGCGATCTTGATACAACTCATCGAACACTGTGGAATGAACAAGGATGTTAATGTCATTGACACTTCCCCGCATTCCCAAGAAGGCATGTCATATCCACAAATTATATGATGCAACCGCCTCAAGAATGATTGTTGGAACCTTATAAATCCCTTTAGCAAATAATGATTTCCAAGCTGTTAGGAAATTCTTTCACTCCCAATGCATATAATCGATGCTCCCCAATGTATTGGGAAATTTACACCTATTCCCTACTACCAAGAGATGATCAACATCAGCTTGGGTTGGTTTTCTTGAATACTCTCCCCAAAATATTGCAATGATACCTTCAGCAAAATTTTTCTGGCACTTTAGCGATATGCTTTCACCAATCTTTAAGTATTCATTGACGCAATCGGCAGAGATACCATGAGCAAGCATCCGCAAGGCTGTAGTGTACTTGCTCAATGGTGTCAATCGGCGGGTCCCAACTGTGTCATATTTTAACTGAAAGTAATCAGAATGATCTCTTAGTACCTCCATTATGCGAATGAATAAGTGTTTCCGCATTCTAAATATACAACGAAAGTGTTACTCATTGTAAATTGAATCCTTTGTGAAGCAGTCTCTGAATAAGCGCTCATGAGCTTCTTATCAATTTCTCCTTATAAATCTTCTCTTCGTTCGAGGCGTGTAGGATAGGGTCTCATGTCTTGTGCAGCCTGCCAAACCTTTGGAAGGAATGTCATATCTTGGTCATCAGTCTCATTTTCAAGTAAATCTCGCACAATGGGCATAATATCATTATCAAAATCTTCTAATATTAAACTTAGACCATCTTATGACAAAGAGGACATGTACAAGGAGGGTAAGGAAGAAGAATCCTATACATGGGATGTAAAATTAGCATTGTGATTTTCGATTGTTGAGCACCTATGTACGTAATCATTAATTAAAAGAACACTAATATAAGTAAAATACAAATTTAAAGAACTACACTTCTCATTTTATAAGTAAAATTTAAATGGATACAATTAACAAAATATAAACTTTTCATTTCATAACTAATTTTTATTGCGAACATATAATTTAAATGGATACAATTAACAAAACATAAACTTTTCATTTCATAACTAATTGTCATTGCGAACATACAATTTAAATGGGTACAAGTAACAAAACATAAACTAGAGGAGAGTAGACTAATTTAAATTAACTAGGGTTCATCTAAACAACTAGAGAATGATAGACCACTAATTTGGGGGAGGGTTTCCCATTCTTTTTCCATCTAATTTCTTCCTTCATTCCGAAATAAGCAGCATCTTTTGGAGACAGGGTTGAAAGGTTCATCATTATTATCTGGTCGTCATATTGCCTGTCCTTAAGTGTCTGAAATCCAACTCCGTCTTCGTCAAGTCTAACTCCGCCTTCGTCAAGTCTAACTCCGCCTTGATCTCCTTGTACTTTTTAGCCTCATCTCCAAGTCGAACCACTTCCTGAGTTGCAATTGCCTCTTTATCAACTACGGTTACCAAGTTGCGAAATATTTCGACCTTCTTAGTAGCTGTGGTACCCACTGTAGAAAAGTGATTAGTCACCAAATCAACCACGATGTTGTTTGCCTTTCGCTGGAGTCTTGTCTTTGCAGCTTTCCTCCCAATGGGGCGGATAACCCCATCAACTTCAACTTCGAGCTTTTCATCAGCAAAGGTAGAGGGGCTAGAATACCCTCTCATCTCATTTATTTTTGACCATTTTGACAGTCCCCCATATAGAGTATGTCCTCCATTTGGGCTAATCTCTAAGCAAATAGTATCAATATTCTAATTAAAATTTCTTCCCCACCCTTTTAAGAAACGTCTCATGAGCACGGTTCACAATATCTTCCATGCTTGACCCACTCACATTATTATGTTCCATTTCATCCATGATTCCAATCCACTTATTCACTAATGGGTATCCCCGATTCCAACCCACTTGTTCACTAATGGGTATCTCCGATTCCAACAAGCATTGCAAGTCTTCCCTGTTCTCTGCATAGCTTCTTTTGAGGCATGTGTGTTAAAATTGATGGCCACCTTACCCAAAAAGATGTTTTCTTCTGGTTGGCTCCAGTGACGAGATCAGCACTTGTATTAATCCAAGCAGTGATTAACCATTTATCCTCTTCCACAAACCATTTTTTGACCCCTACACGTGCCCCCCTCCACATCATCTCCCTTCCAACTCATCATTAGTAGGATCATTATCAGTACGAGACGACCTTAAGGTTGTAATTGATCCGGTTGGTGTTGATGAGGGTATAGAATTGTTTGCACTCGAGGTCTAATTAGGTGGAGGTCGGGGTAATAATGTGAGAGAAAAGGTGGGGCATTTTTACTTGAGCTACTTCCCCCAGTTGACACATTCGGATAATATAGGGGGTAAGGATAGTTTGGTGGGTATGAAATGGTGGGTATTGCATGTGGGTATTAGTAGGCACACTTCTATTACTACACTCAACATTTTCTATTTCATCTCCATCTATAAACTCATAAACGTATTCGAAGCCATATGGTCACAAATGATACCTGCATGCGTGGAACATTTGTTTGGGGGTTATAACTTGAATCATTTTCTAACATTTATTCACATCTATTCTTTTAATTCTTTCCGAACATATTAAACTTAATGAAAATGACTCATACATCATATTAAAAATTTAAGCATGATATTATTAAACACCAAAGTTCCTAATATGTTACTCATAAAATTTTTATGCATATAAGAATTTAACATTACATGTGACACTTAATTTACATAACTTCATCGAACTAAATTATGTATATAATCTAAAAATCACTACACTGAGTTAAGTTTTTTTCATATATATCTTTTAATTCTTTCCTAACATTTTAAACTTAATGAAAATAACTCATACATCATATTAAAAATTTAAGCATGATATTATTAAACACCAAAGCTCCTAACATGTCACTAATAAATTTTTTAGGCATATAAGAATTTAACATTTCATGCAACACTTAATTTACATAACTTCATCGAACTAAATTACATATATAATATAAAAACCTCTACTGAGTGAAGTATTTTTCATATCAATCTATTACTTCTTTCCTAAGATATTAAACTTAATGAAAATAACTCATGCATTATATTAAAATTTTAACCGTAATATTATTAAGCACCAAAATTCATAACAAGTGACTAATAAATTTTTTAGGCATATGATAAATTGCTTACAATTAGCCTAACATGTAACAATTTAAGCATGATAATAGTAACTCAATTAACTAACTTAAACATAAATATGAGCTAAATTTAACTATAATTAGCCATAAAATAATTTACTTCAACATATATGTGAGCTAAACTTAACAAACAAATGTATAAACTTAAACTAACAACAAATTAATTAAAATATATCATATCGATGGCATAAATCAAAGATTTGAATAATACATATCATCATAAACAAATGAAGAAATTCAACTAATAGAAATATTACAAAATCTCAAACTTCTTTCTTCTCTTCTTATCTCTTGCTTTAATGCACCTTTTTTCACCATTTCAAAACTTAATGAAGAATATGAGAGATCGAGGCTTCTGCTTTTTTGAGTGTGAATTTACACCTAATAGTTTTGGGTGTTTATAGAACTAAATTCCAAACAATTTTAAAAAAAAAAAATTCACAAAGTAGTCGTTTGACAACAGCTACCTTGGAACGGGCAAAAAAAAAAATCACCATTTTTCCTTCCCACCCCCCTTCGCAGCGCTCCTTTCCCAGAAAAAAAGAGGCCCGCCCCCTCAAAACGACGTCGTTTTGCAGGGACGTGGAAAAAAAAGGTAAAATGGGGCGCGGACGGATCACTGGCACGGGCTAGAGTGATGGTCGAGTCTACTGGATCGATGATGCTGGGCTTCACTCGGATCACGGGCCAAATTCTTCACTCACGAGCCCAACAATGCATTTGCTCTGATTATTATAAAAGTATCCTTACTCACTCAAAATAGGTAATAAGTCACTGAAATAAGTATTAGTGAATATGTACCAGTGAGTATTATTGTGTATATTAGTAAGCGTACTATTTTTAGTTTTATAATTCAACCACAACAAAAATAATAAATCTCTTATTTTATGCATTAGTGGGTATACTACATACATTAATGAGCATCATTGTATAAATAAGTAAGCATGTATTATAAATGCCACATTGTTTGATTATGAAAAAGTTTTACTAGAGTATAATTTTATTGCATATAATTTAGGAATAAAATGTTTAATTCATTTCTATTAAAACATGCCTATGTATAAACTTTTATTCATTTAAAAATTAAATTGATAACATGAATAGAGAGAAAAATAAGAGGAAGAATGAAATAACAACTAATTATCTCATCTAAGAAAAGGAAAAGTAAATCATGGCCAAAAGGGGAAGAAAGGAGGGTAAATAACGGCCAATAGGGGGGAAAAAATCTTCACCTGGCCAGCGACAAGGCTAAAAACCTAGCCTTCAAGGAGAAAATCATGCGTGTTGTCTTAAGAAGGTTGTTGTCTTAAGAGCATTCCCAGTGGAGTTTCGGATTTTGAAACTCTAATCTACCACGTTAACAAAAGTTTCACAATTTTGAAACTTGCATTTCATCACTTCTCCAACAAATGGAACTCAATTTTAATCATCCAATAAAAATATTTATACCGGACCCACTTTATAACACACAATCTATTTTTTTAATCATATAAAAATTACATATTACTTCAAAAAAAAAGAAAAACAAAAAAATAATAAAAAATTCACCAAAACTGCCACGAGAGGGGGACCGCACTGGCGTGGTGACACGCGTGTCCCCCCTCAATTCTCCTTGCTGCTAGAGAATTCTTGCCATGCATCTTCCACGCGGGCCCCACCTTTTCCACGCGAGGCAATCGCTGGGAAAGCTCTAAGAAGACTATTTGTGGGTCACCACAGGCTTCTTGGTTTCATCACTTCAGTAGTTTCGTACTCGCATATGGTTTTACCTGTGGCCAATCTGACCCCTTCACGTTCGTCCTTTGTTCTAATTCCCAGATTCTTATTTTACTTCAGTTGAACACTCTGTGAACTCCTCACCACATTTGTTTGCTCTCCCAGATTCTTCTGGATATTTTCCTTTCTGTTGCCAGGTTGTTACATGCTTGTTATTGGCGCCATGGTAGTTAGCACAATACTTGTATAAACAAAAGCTCAACAAAGCTGAGAATGATGATTGTAATGACAAGAGAATTCTTTCTCCCTCTAGAATTTCTCTCCATAAATTCTCTAGTTATGAACTTCCTCATGACATCTGAGCAGGAATCTGAGATCTTGAATTATCGATCCTATTGCTCCTTTCTTTGTCGATCAATTGATTTGCTTCCCTAATTGATCTAGCCGAAAGATTTTTCTGGCAAAAAAATTTCTTTGTTTTCGATCAATTGAACGTTTTCATCAACTGGTCTAGTTAAGCAAATTCTTGATTCAGGTTCTTTATTTAGGTTCTCGATTCAGATTCTATCGATCTCCTTTTTGCAATTATATGAAAACCTATGCTATGGCAGTAATTCGAGGCAGCCAGGTTCAAATCAAACCCACAGATCCAATGTACCTGCATCCTTCTGATCATCCAAGTCAAGCACTAGTCACAAACATCTTCAATGGTGAGGGTTTTGAGAATTGGCAAAGATCAGTTACGATCACACTTCTAGCAAAGCAAAAGATTGCTTTCATAGATGGACCCTATTCGAACCCAAATGCAAATACACCTTTTGTCCCTCTCAGATTGAGCAGGTGTAATAGCACAGATGGATCTTATTATCACACTATTCATAGAGGATTTTCTTTTTTGAAAGCTAATCGGTCCGTCTATTCCCCTCCCTCTCAGATTGAGCGGGTGTAATAGCATATAAGGCTAATTATGCAATTTTACTTGTATGATTACTTACGTAAATATGAGTGTCAAGCTCTCATATGGGATGAGCCGCATGTCACAAAACCTCACAGATATAACCTGGGGAAAATTTTTCATCTTTTGATTCCAAGATATATACCTAGTCCCGACTCACACATAGATAAGTAATGAGGCGTTTTTGCCTTCATAGATCGAGGATATGCAAATGCATATATGGAGATAGTCTTGTATGAACTGGAATAATAGATCGAGGATATGCATATGCATATATGGAGATAGTCTTGTATGAACTGGAATAACGCTCTATCATGCATATGTTTGACCTTACGAAGATAAATATGATCATACATTTGATGCCTAATTGACATGCAAAGAGTGGATTATGCTTCACTAGGTGATAGGCTTTTGGACCAGGGTCATAGTACTTGAATTGCACAAAACAAAACATTTACTTTTGGGTCCTTTTAGCATTCCTGGTAACTGTAACCTGTTCACAATCAGCATTGGCACTGGAGTTTCATGCACTTAAGTTGTTATCTTCTTTTATTAATGCCCTGTGTTACCAGGGCTTCTCCACGCAAGAAATAAGTATATATGTTTTGGTGTCATTTCATTACATTTCATTCAAACGCACTGCTATATTGTCAGCCTAAAATAGTATGAAACTTGATAAGAAAGTTTAACCTGTCAATTGTCCAACACGAGTATTTCAAGTGAAGTGATGAGTCTAAGTACAGAAGACTTGTACATAGAAACAGACTTGGAGCACAACACAGGATACAATGAATGCCATACTGATTATGTTTAAGGAGATCTACTGCTTGCCTAGATAAATCAGAAGAATTCCATCAAAAACAATAGAAATCTATGCAAGTTGTAGGATCACCAGCATATGTATGTTTCTGCACTGCCGAAACCATTCAAAACTTGACAGAATATTGTTCAATCAGCCATCTCTATACAGGAATACACTCGCAAGTCATAAGCATTCTTTTCCTCAAATCCAGTCATTCACTAACTTAATCGCAGCTGTCTCTTGCACGTTTATTTGGTCTTCAACAAAAGAATTTCAAGCGATACATCATCCTAACACTATTTGCAACTCCAACTAGCTTTCTCTCTCCTCCACTGCATTTCCATCCACCATCTTTGCCACTTTGCTCGAAATCCTTTTTTCCCCCCTTTCCATTTGATCACAGTTCCAATCATGTACCAGGGGAGTTGTCAGAACCCATTTACGTACTATGCACATAAGAGAGCTTGCTTCTATCATAATTCAATCATTACCTACGGGTTCAAGCTATGCCGACTGTCAGCCTCCTCGGATTCCCCAAGGATAGATTTTGACTTTGATGTCCGAGAAGATCTTGATGAACCTGATTTTGGAGATGAAGAAGTTGATTTTATCTTCTTCCGCTTTGTCTTCTGCTTCTTGGGAATACTAGGGAGGTTTGTGGGAGTAAAGTTTCCCAACTTAGAAGATGATATCTGCTGTCCCAAGGTCTGGTCAAAATCTGTGACAAGTTCCCAGATGATGATACTAGTCAGTTATTGCCAATGATTCTAATCAAGAGTCATCAATTGGCAATAAACCACACATTCACACATAATAAAGTATATACAGTGCATATAACTTCGACTTTTAACATTCACCTCCTAGGCTTGGAAGACCCTACAGCAAATGCTTCATTCAATCCTAACTCGTGCTAAGTCAACGGTGGATAGGTGGAAACAGGTTGGTGAAATGTTCACCTCAGATTGGATTCAAGCTGGGCCATTTGAGTTCAAGCCATTTTTAGATTTACTGTTTTCTATCCATAAGCTTCAGCAAGAAAATACAATCTGTCATACAAATTTCAAGTTGGATCAGTTCGCTTTGTATCTGCCAGTTGGAATTTGGTCAAAGTTGAGCTTACTTATATGAGGGGTTTTATAATGTATCAAGTCTTCCAGCCATATAATCTAGCACAAGTCAGACTTACTACGACAAGAGAGCACCAACTGCTTCACATTGCCTCAAAGGCAATGGGAATGGGCTCATATCATTAAACATAATAGGTGGCTGCAAGCCTGCATCTTGTTGCCTTTTCGCTAGGAAGAAACTGCCATGGAGAAATCAAGATAAGTTTAAAGGGATAAATGGTATGTTTCCTCATAATCTATTGCTCTCTGACTCCAAATTTTTATTGACGAGGGCATTGCATCCACGAACCCTCCCAACACCTTTCAAAGTTTTCATTTTCTGATTTTACTCAAAAGCCATGTACTCAAGTTGTCTTATTTTATTGGTTAGGAAGTGCATGGCAGCTGAAAGGTGATGCCTATTTCTGAGTGAGTAATTGGGCCAAAAACCAAGGTCAATCATAGCCTTGACATGGGAAAAAGGAAATTGGTCCCTTTGGTGTGTCATCCCGTGACATGTTAAGCCAAATGCCTTCCTCATGGAGGCAAAGAATGTTTCAAGTCTTCCCAATATCACAAAATATTTTATAATCATGGACATCATAAGTGATATCTTTCAATAAGATTGATTCTTATGAAGGCATCACATTGTATCATAACATTATCTGAGCCCTCCCAAAGCTCTCTTGTGTGCTCACAGCAAACTGGACAACATATCTCCAAATGGTATTACTTAGCAAGGCACCATCACCAGTCTTAAATGTAGAAAAGATCCAACACCAACTAGAAAACACCTTACTCAAGACGGAGTAGAATAAAAGATCCAAACATATGCAAGCTTAACCTGACAAGGATTTGAAGATAGAAGGACTCATTAACAATTGTCTCACGGGCCTATATCCCAACGAAGGTACTAATGAGCACTCAGAATATCAGCTTATCGACAGTATGGGCCTATATCCCTAAGCTGATAAATCAGGTCCCATACACATATAGGAAGGAACTCGGAGTTCAATTTTTCATGGCCTAATTTGAAGTGTCCAATTGGCACTTGCCCTGCCATAATATTCATGGGGTCTACGACAAAGAAAATGTATGTATTCAAAGATCAAGGATTGTGGTCGTGGGCAAAGATATATACCTTGAGATGACCATGTGGGATTTCTTGAACCACCAATACTCCCTGTTGTTGCCACAGCCAAATCAGAGCCTTTGAACTCATTCATCTGAATTGCCCAACAAATCCAAATATTTTTCAATTTCAACAATCAAGCAAGATTGAATCTATTTCTTAGAAGAACATGAGGGACTCATACCCAGCTAGGAGCTGTACCATTAGGGCCATCACACCCAATGTGAGCCACATGTCTTACATCTGTTGGGTACCCAATTTCCATCTCTCGCTCTTTGACAACTGCCAATAACCAAATTTCCCCCAAAACACTTAGCCATATATAAGAAAAAGTTACCCCAGAAACAACAACTAGAAGAGAAGGTTGCAAAAGTTACCAAAGATATGGGAGATGTATTTGAATGATCCTTTGCAGATCCCTTTAATCTTGGTCGCCATTGTTGAGAAACTCTAAAATAATGACGTCCAAAGATGGGAACAAACAACAGAAGCTCCTGAAGAAAAGAGCAGCTTTATGTCAAAAATTTGACAAACAAATCAGCTAAAAGGGGCCAAATGCAAAGGGCAATGAGTCACGCTCAAACAAGGTGCACAGTGTACCCTTCAAATCCCCTGCCAAACTGGGATTGGAATCTCTCCCTGAGCACGTTTTCACACATTGCACGCAAAACAAAGAAAGAAGAGACCAAACAGAAGAAAACAGAACAACTAACTAAATGGCAAAATGGGCACCCCCATCACCTTTTTCCAAAGACTGGAGATTCAAAAGAGAACAGCCACTGCTGATTTTTCTTCCTTCTTTCTTTTATTTTCTCTTCCTCCAGCTCTGAAATTCTGATTCATGGACCAACAAAACAAAGACCCAATTTTATTTTCTGAAAATGCCAAAAAGGGCAACACAGACTATGTGTTGTGTGTAAAATTTGATGTGTAGTCAACAAATTGCTGGGGCTGTTGGATGTTGGAGATTAGGACAAAGAAGACAATGATTTGTGAGAGGGGTTGATTTTGTTGTGCTGAAGACAGATGAGGGAGGAGAGAGAATTTGGGTTTAAGACAAAAGAGGAGGAATAAGGGGGAAGGTGGAGAAGCACATTTTCTCAAATGGAAAGCGAGTCACGAGGGGGAGGGGGAGGGGGTGGGGTTGGGGAGGGGGGAATGGGGATTTGAAGGTAGACACAAAGAAAGTAAGAAACTAGTCAAAACAAAAATAATATTCTCATTTCTTATTTTAAAATAAATCGCATGTATCACTTGGAGTTACTCGTGTTACCAAATTTTAGCATGAATATTGTTACTTGAAAATAAGGAGTGAGTAAAATGTGAAGCTAACGTATCATACTTAGCGCTGGTAAAAATTTATCTGACTTGAATATCCAAACTTATTCGACCTGAAAAAAATCGAATACTGTTATAAGTTTTTCGACTGCATTTTAAATCTGGATACAACTTTTTTCATATTTCTATTATCAAAACTCGATTTTGACACAAATTTAACTTTGTCTGAATTGTCCGACCTAGAAAAAATTAGGTATCGGAGATCAATTTCTTTTCTGGATTTTGACATTGTCCAATTTATCCGACCCAAACTCGTATTTTTGCCAGCGCTAACACTTAATGTCTTATGGAGTTTGCACCCTTATTGATTGTTTACACACCTTAACAAAATTTACATGCAGGTAATTTAATAGATATATCATATATGAACAGTTTATAGCTGACAATATACGCTCTTAAAAATATGAAATAGGCATTGAAAATTTGGGCATTAGTTTGTCGACATTTCAATATTAATCTGAGCAAAATAGATGACATATATAGTATGCATTGTTAATAAATAACAATACAACCCTACTATACAAAATGTAGAACCTGTCAACCTGTTGTTTTAGTTATGTTTGAAATAAATCACTATATATACATAGAAAACTCTGCCAGTTGTTAACGATCAGGTAGGTAAAGCTCATAAATTTTCTGACTTCGCTAAGCATTTACTTCCAACACATTCAAATGCGAGACTTAAATTGCGACCCGCCAAACATAAAGTCAGGCGAGCCATGCATAATTTGATCACAATAATCTACTCATGAATTCTCTCTTAAGTTCGAGCTATTGTTAGAGTATAAACTGTGAGAATAGAATGATGGAAATTACTCACCCAACTTGGGAGTATGAATGTATATTTATATAAGCTGTATAAGTTGTAAAAAACACAATAATATTTCTATATACTATTACGCTCGCTCAATCTGATCGAGGGGATATACGTACATATTGGACTTTAAGAAAAAGAATTGTTTGGTAAACAATCTTTTAGTAAAGATATCGGCAATCTGTAAAGTAGTAAGAATATATCGTACGACAAGATCACCAACAGAAACCCGTTCACGAACAAAGTGGTAGTCTACTGCTATATGTTTGTTGCGATTATGCTGGATTGGATTAGCGGACATGCATGTGGCACTGATATTATCACAATACAAGCGAACATGATCAGGAATGACAAGTCCAAGATCATAAAGAAAATAGTTATTGAATATGGTATCAAAGTCTTTCTGACTAAGGTCTTAAATTCAAATCTCAGCAGCTCTTATATTGATTTATTGTGCGAGGTAAGGGGAGCCTTTACAACAGTGCACTTTCAATCTTGCACACAAAATGACCGAAGTGAGCAACAAAACGATATATAAAAACGGGGAAGGAGAAAACTAATCTTGAAGCGAAATAATATACTCAAAACTTCAACTTTGGGAATAACATAAATTAACACTATGTTTGGATTGAGGGGAGAGAAGGGAAGGGGAGGGAAATGAAGGGTAATAAACCCTTATTTTCCTTATTTAGGAATATTAGATGAGAGGGAATGAAGGGAAACCGAAGGGAATATTTCACCCTCATTTCCCCCTCCCCATTCCCCTCATTTTATTTACCCTGAAAATGAGGGGGAAAGAATGGGAAAGAAATATATTTAATAGTTCTCCCCCTTCCCCTCTATCCCCTTTCACAATATATCCAAACAAGATGAGTACAAATTACCTTCCTTTTCTTCCCTACCCCTCTGTTACCTTCCCCTCTCTTCCCTCCCTTCCTTCTCTCTATTTTAATCCAAACAATGTGTAAGGTAATAAAGTTAAAATAACTAATAGTTTACCACTAGCTAAGTGCCGTACAGTGATGATGATTAGAATTGATTTTTATCGTGCTTAATAATCGAATTGAAAATAAATCACCCAAAAAAGAACCAAAAAAAAAGCTGATTAATATACTCAAAACTTCAATTTTAAGAATAACATAAATTAAGGTAATAACTAATGGTTTACCATAGTGTCATAAAGTAATGATGATTAGAATTGGATTTTATCATGGTCATAAAGTAATTCATCGCTAGTTTTTTTTCCTTTTTTTTTTTCTGTTGCTAGTTTGTCTTGAGTAATAGTACTATTTTTATCGAAATTTGTTGTGAGGCAATAATAATATATCTGTGTATCGTTCTTATCCTTATCTAATACTAATTTATTGGCAGATCGTTTATAACTTGGACCATCTTCAGCAGATGGCTCGTGAGGCAAAAAGAAGGAGAGAGAAACGGGGTAAGGTGGGGAATAGTTGCACCGATTGGCTTACGGCTCGTGGCTTGCGGGGAGGTTCAGGGTCATGAGTCGGCTCACAGGCCTTTTTTTCCTTTTTTATTTTTTTAAATACTTTCAATTAGTTTTTCTTGTTTTGCCTCCCAAAAAAAAAGTTGTGTCATAGAGTGAATTCATGGGTATTATTTTATTTGGTGAGCTAAAATGGTGAGTTTTGCATAAGAAAGAGTGAAGATTGTGAGTCAAAAAGTTGGCTCACAAGTTGATGTGGCAGAGGTAGGCTCCTATTAGTAAGGCAAAAAATTGGTTCACCATGAGAAGTGCTCTAAGAATTTACAATTTATCAACTGCAGTTTGTGTATATACTAGGGTTATACCTTACGATGTAAGGGTATGAGTTAAATAACTTTTAATATATTATTAAGAGAATAGATTTTTTTAATAAAAAATCAAATAATAAATTGATGTATTATATTGTTTTGTTGATACAAAAGCAAAGCGACTCTTTTTTAATTTTTTCCTAACTAATAATATATTTTTAATTTTTTATTCTTAATTAATACCTAACTCATATTTTTGTTGTATTTTCATCGTTAAATCATGTATATTTTATGATGAAATTTTATTATTTAAATAATAGGAAGGTATGTGAGAAGTTACCTTATTAAATAGAATTAATATTATATTAAATTTACATACATCTTAAATTGTCTTTTCTTTTTATTTTAAATTTTATGTAGCATCTTAAGCTGTATTAAAGTATCTCACATGGCTATTCTCTCCTATGTGGCTTCCTACATGGCAAGTTTACGTATCGCTTACACATGAGTTCAATCCAACTTTTAATATATACTAGTGTTATACCTTTGTGACGCAAGGACATTAATCAATTTTTGTTTTAATATTATTAGTATGAATAATTAATAAAAAAATATATTATTTTAAAAGTAGATTAATAATTTTATAATAACAATTTATCATCTACCCCTTTTTTATGATTCATCATTTACCCCTTTTTTATGATTCATCACACATCTAATTAATTTGTGATGTATATTTTTAAGGAGTTTAATGGACTATATTTTAATTTAACTTACTTGCATACAAATTATAGTGTAATCTTAAATATTACTCTACATAAGATATATAAAAAGTCACTTTTTAACTCTAGAAAAATGTTTATGTAGCCAACTAATCTAGCACAACCTTTACACATGTCCTATATATCATTCATAAATTGTCCTCTATGATTAAATTGTTATAAGGCAATAAGTTTTTACTCATTTATAATGACCTTAAGATCTAACCTTAGAAAAAATAATAAGTAGTAACAAATAAAACTAAGGTAAAATTTGATTCTTTTATCTAATTTTATTCTTTTAATATTGAAAAATAAAATAATCAATTTGAAATACAAAAAATCAACTATTGCATACCAAGTTAACGGTATGAAGACTTACTCAAAAAACAAAATAGGTTAAGAGTGTAAAACCATATAATAAATAATAAAGTTAATAACATATAATAAATTCTAATTAATAGCATTAATATTGATTAATATGTCTCAACTAACATCCATCAATTTCAATTTGTCAAGTCATTACTTTATGTCATGTGAGATGCCACATGTCATTCATAAGTTATTTATATCCAACTTTTAATATATACTAGTGTTATATCCTTGCAATGCAAGGATGTTAGTTAATTTTTGTTTTAATAATATTAGTATAAATAATTAATAAAAATATTTTTTTAAAAAGTGGATTAAAAATTTTATAATAGCATAATTATTGTTTGCTTTATGTTCTCCTTTAAAATCACTCTAAATTACTTTTGTTTTCATATGATAATGATTTGTCATTTACCATTTTTTATGATTATCAAACACATCATAGCGTAATTAATTTGTGATGGATATTTTTTAGGAGTTAAATGGAATATATTTTAATTTAACTTAATTTCATAAAAATTATATTACAATCTCATAAATTGCTCTACGTAAGATATCCGAAAATCAGCCCTATATGAATATTCATATAGCCAAACAATCTAAAACAATCTTTGTACATATTGTCTTATATATCATTCATAAATTGCCCTATACAATTAAATTGTTACATGGAAATATGCTATGACTCATTTACAATGACCTCAAGATCTAGACTTTAAAAAATAATTAGTAACAATTAAAGTTAAGGTAAAATTTGATTCTTTTATCTAATTGTGTTCTTTTAATATTGAAAAATAAAATGAATCAATTTGAAATACAAAAAAATTAATCATTGCACACCAAGCTAATCATATGAGGACTTACTAAAAAAATAAAATAAGTTAGGAGTGTAAAACCATGCAATGAATAATTAAGTTTATAACATATAATAAATTCTAATTAATAGCATTGATGTTGATTAATATGTCTCAACTAATATGCACTAATTGCAAGTTGCCAAGTCATCATTTTGTGCCATGTAGGATGCCACATGTCATTCATATATTGTTTGTATCCAACTTTTAATATATATATATATATGATATATATATATATGATGTATGATATGATAGGGTCATACCCCTTGCAATGCAAGGATCTAGTTGAAACATATTTAAAATTATATTGCTAATGAAAAAAATAATTATTAATCCAAATAGTAAAAAAAGATATGTTAGATTATTCAATTTACGAATAGTTGAGCATTTCTTTTTTATTTCTTTTCCATTGTGATAATATGTACTCTTCATTTTTAATGTTCAACTCATATTGCTTTTATTCATTTAAATAATTTATTTATCAAATATATATTTTAAATAAATGCTAAATTTTATTACTAATTAATAAGTGGTATTTACTTTAATATGTAGAATTGATATTGTAATAAATCCATATTCATCTTAACTCAGATTCTTTTCCTTGTGGTATCCTATGTGGCATCCAATGCAAGAATTTTAGTCAATTTTTATTTTAATTTTATTAGTATAAATAGCATAGAAAACATGTCAATTTTAAAACTAGTAATAATCCTATTGCAGCATAGTTATTGTTTTTTAGTTATAATAATTTCTTTTCTTTTTCCATGTAAATTATCACTTGAAATTCCTTTTGTATTTGTTCCATAATTATTCATATACTATGTTCCCAAAAATCTTTAATATGTGAGACATTTTTTTGGTGGGCAAATTTAGTAATTAAATAGACTATCTTTTCACTTAACTATTTTAATAAAGATTATATTAAAGTTGCAACTTTACTAATTACTATATAAATTATGTAAAAAATTAAAATATTAATTTAATGTAGCATTGCATTAACTTAGCCTACATAGACCATTATTAAGTCAAGTAATCCTATGTGGTATTATATATATTATCCTATGTATCACTCATATATTGATTCTATCCAACTTTTAATATATATATAGTGTTATACCCTTACAATACAAGGATGTTAGTTAATTTTTGTCTTAATAATACAATATTAGTATAAATAATTAATAAAAATATATTATTTTAAAAGTAGATGAACAATTTTATAATAACATAATTATTGTTTCCTTTATATTTTCTTTTAAAATCACTCTAAATTTCTTTTGTATTCATATGGTAATGATTTACCATTTACCATTTTTTTCATAATTATTGTACATGTCACAATGTAATTAATTTGTGATGGATATTTTTTAGGAGTTAAATGGACTATATTTTAATTTAACTCAATTTCACAAAAACTATATTACAATCTTATACATTATTCTACATAAGATATATAAGCCCTAGATGAATATTCATATAGTCAAATAATCTAACACAATCTTTGTACATGTTGTCTTATATAAGATTTATAAATTATCTTATGCGATTAAATTGTTACATGGCAATATGATATTACTCATTTACAATGACCTCAAGATCTAGACTTAAAACAATAATAAGTAGTAACAATTAAAATTAAGGTAAAATTTGATTCTTTTATCTAATTCTATTCTTTTAATATTGAAAAATAAAATGAATCAATTTGAAATACAAAAAAATCAATTATTGCACACCAAGTTAATTGTATGAGGACTTATTCAAAAAATAAAATGAGTTAGGAGTGTAACACCATGCAATAAATAATTAAGTTAATAGAATATAATAAATTCTAATTAATAGCATTAATATTGATTAATATGTCTCCACTAATATCCATCAATTGCAAGTTACCAACTCATCATTTTGTGCCATGTGAGAGGCCACATGTCATTCACACATTGTTTGTATTTATTAATATTTATTTAATAATAATAAAATAAAAATAATTTATCATTAATGAGATCTAAAATCTACTATATATAATATGCAACAATTATTGAAACAAATAAAATTTTGAAACAAATATCAATAACATTATGATAATTGATTAATTTCAAAATGTTAACTTTTCACATAATATTCTTAATATTGTTGGTTCATAATTTAAATATCAGATTCTACATAAATTCTAAGAAAATAGTAACATAAAAATGAACCTAGAATCTATATATAGTTGTTTTAAATAGAAGAATGAACTTATGACTTTCATTTTGGTCATGTGACTCATGTACGTATATTACCTAAAAAATATGCATAAATAATTTATGAAATTATAATATATAGGTTAAAGACTTGTTAATCAAAATTTTGTATTATCATTGCACTCACTTTTATTTGTGTAATAAATATTATTTTTTCATTTATCTAAATTTTCCTCTTTATTGGTGTAATTATACAATAATTAAGCACAAGCATTTTGTTCACGAGAGTCATTTAAATTTTCAAGTTATTCTAGTTGATAACATTTTTAAATAGTAATAGCACTATCTTATGGTACACATTTTGGATAGTCAACTTGAGTTGATTAACGTTAAAAGGAGTGTACTGATTTGCAGGCAATTTCTAAAGTGTACATTAAATAATTATTAATTTTTTATTTTATTATTTGTTGACAAATATTTGTAATTATCGAAATAATTACTGCATAAAATTATTATTTTATTATTCTATTTCATTATATATGGTAAATCCATTTTTTACTTCTGAAGTAGCATAAATAAAGGATTATATTAATCTACAATTATTACTACTTACAAACTAAATTTAATTACAAAACTATTTTTAACTTGTCAAAATGCATGAGTAAAAGAGTACATGAAATCTTTATTATAACAATAATACTTTATTGTTTTTATATCATCTTATAGTAAAATCATTTTGACATCTCAAAGCTATTTATTGTAAACTAAATTTAATTGTAAAAATATTTTTAACTTTTAAATTTTAGGAGTAAAAGAGTCCATTAAATTCTTGTTATTATGACACTTGGAATTCAAGAAAAAATAAAAGAAAAAAAGAAGATAACTAATAGTAATGTAACACTTGTCAATATATCAGCAATTCATTCATACCATTCACTATATATATATATATATATATATATATATATATATATATATATGATGGTTATGTCTTCAAAGACTAATTTTTTAATGAGATGAGTTTTCTTTTCTGTTGCATCACTTACATAGCCGGACTATATATTTCAACATTTTACAGCAAGACAGTCTTCTCCAAATTAAGGTAATAAATTTACAGTATGTTTCACATTTTTCTTTGCACCAAAAAAGGAAACTTTTTACAATTTCTGTACAAGTAATTTTGATAAATTCAAACGCTCGTTCACAAGATCTCCGCTTATTTGAAGCTAATGGAACAGGTTACCATTTCAGATATTTATCGAAAAGCTAATATGGTAGCTGATTAGTTGGCAAAGTTGGGACACGCAATACCATCTTCTACTACCTGGGAGTCTCCACCTACTTATGATCTCAAGATTATTATGTGTGCTGATTTGATGGAGCATGCTCTTGTGAGAAGAGACGCCTGATCGATCTTTCCTTATCACATACCTTTGTTAAAAAAACTTGGTAAATTTATGTTACCAAAAAACAATATTGATAAATTTAAAACATACTATGAAATAAAGTTTTTTTTCGAAGAATGTTAATACGTAAGCCATGGAAACTAACATGAATTCTTCTTTTTATGATCTTCCGAACATTTTTACCACCTAAATTAGTTGATTAGTGATCAAACAAATGACATATACATTTAATTCACGCAGACATAACTACTAATGCATGTAGGCCTGTTCTTTTCATAGGTAAATAGGGGTGGGTAAAAGGGTGAAGTATATAAGTTGAGGTGGGTTGAAGAAGGTTGAAGTGGATAGAAGTGGGTTGAAGTGGGTTAAATTTTTTTATGTGGTAAATTGTGGTTAAAATAGTAGAAGTAGGTTGAAGTGGGTTGAAATAAGTTAAAATAGATTAAAGTAGGTTGAAGTAAATTAAAATTAATATTTTAAAATTGATTAATGAAAAGAACAGGACCGTAGTCTCTCACTTTGAGACTTGACTCTGTAAGTCGAGCTACACTAGTCAACTACGAAATAAGGTTGATAATGATTAATGAATCCCTTGATCCCTTTGTCATCACAGTAAAGGAGGTACGTTATGTTGTTCAAAAGGCAAAATACATTTTGGGACTTTTCTAATCCAAAAATATAACTCAAAGAGTTCTTTGGTAAAACCAAAAAAAAGGCATTACTTAATTACGTCAAATTAGATTTAAATCAAATATTCGTTTGGATCACGGGTCATTTCAATGTAGCTAGAACTTGGGCCCATAAACATTAGTCGATAAGGCTAGGTTGAATTGGAACGAAAAGAGCAATAATTCGTATCCAACGAAAAGAGTAATAATTAGCATATTTATTGTACCCATCAACATTTAGTTCTAAATTTAGGGGTGTTCATTGATCAAAACTCTAACCAGACCAAAGACTGATAAGGGCTAAAGGATCGACCAAGGACCGGACCAATTATGAGTTGAACCAAATCGGAAAAGTCCGGGCCGGACTGACTTGGACCGAACACTTTGTACTTTAGCTCAAAAAAATATATATTCATTAGGAACAAATTAGAAAAGTGTCTTAGAAAAAGAGCTGTGAGGAATCAACAAGCCTATCAAGAACTTGTTTTTGCATAGTAATTATAACAAACTCACTAAATTGATAAAAAAATTTAGAAATAAACTACCAACATCAACAAATCACAAATTAGAGGTAAAGGAGTGTCAAAAAACTTGAAAAATAGCTAAAAATAAAAAGGATCTAAGTACATGTGTTTTTCTTAGGTTCACGGTCGGGTCCTTCGGACCGCCGGACTAGGATGAAGACCGAATAAACCCAATGACCTAGATCGAGGACCGGACCAAATTCTTTCGATCCGGTCCAATCTGGTCCGATTCGATCTGGTCTGATTTTAGACCGGATCGGACCAAAAACCGAATAAAACCAATGGCCGAGACGGAGGACTGGACCGAACTCCTTCGGTTCGGTCCGATCTAATCTTCGGTTCAATTTGATTTTGGATCGAATAATCTACACCCCTAATACTAATTATATTACTATATCCGCGCTCATATCGTGGCATAGCTCAACACTTTATCCGATCAAGTATGTTCACATGGATTTGATATTGCCCAGTACTTTATCCTATCAACTAAGTTCACATGGATTTGATATTTTATCTTCGCAAAGCATGCATAGAAGACTTCGAAGTTGGTTCGATTCCCAACCCAAATCGAGCCAGCCAATTTAAGTATTGTTTTTCTTCTGGATATAACGTAAAGTAAATAGCAAAACAAGAAGTCAAACCTTTCTTAATTGCTCTTACTTTGAGCACTTAAGAATTAAAAAATGCATTCATAAAAGCAATTAGTCACCCAAAAAAAATTGTAAACAATTCCTTGGAGCTTTTGACTATTTTTCGCTTACGTTTTCAAACGCACGTATCTAGAAAATGAAAGCGATGACAGATGTAAGTTGATCATCCAAGCGAAAAATAAAAGACAAATAAAAAAACAGATAATTATTCAATTAAAAAAAGGTTATTTTTAATATAATTTCTTTTCTTGTCTTGAATCCTCTAGTTCACTAAAGTCAAGCTGCCGTTGATCTAATAAGGGATAGAATAAATTTTCTCCATTCACAAGACTTGAACTCGATACCTTACTTAAGGAAAACAAATGTCGAATCACTTGAACCAACCTATTAATTTTTAATATAATTTCTATAACATTAACTTTCATGCAAATGCAACAATTCATAATGTTTCGTGCTACCCACATGCATGGATTTCCTTCAATTGCTTCTCAGTTAAAAAGTTCGTAATCTTTTATTTGTTTTTCTCCGGTTGCTTAAGAAGATTTCCATTATATTCTTGTTCTTATTATATATATATATATATATGTATCCATAGAATCATTATAGATTGTCCAATTAATATTTTTTATCAATAATAACGAAAAAATAGTTTTCCTAGTGATTTGGCTGGCGTAGTCTCCAGGAATAATGATTAGGTGTCTCTATTGTTATTATTCTTGCAGAGAGATTTTGGTAGTTGAAGGCATGCACGTTTTGGCTGCAGTTGTTTTGTTGCTTGCATTGGTATCCAACAAAATTATTGATTGTGAAATTTATTAATTTGTTTATTTATCTATTTTTGTCCCCCCCCCAAAAAAAAAAAAAACTTTAGGTGGATTGGACATTAATCATCACACAAGGAACAAGATATGCCTAAAGTTCCAAAATTTAATGAATGCTGTATTTTCAGGTTCTCAGCGCATGCATAATAATGAGCTTTTTTTTTTTTCCCCCTCACAAGAAGGGATTTATTCCTTTCACGTCATTGTATGAGTCTGTTTTTGACTTTTTAGTGTCTTACCTTTATGATAGAAGGCTCACCGTTTTGGCTCATTAAATAAAATATTTCTTTTGGATTCACCTCACAATGCATAACCTTCTTTTCAAAGCAAAAAAAGAAGAAACTAATTAAAATAAAAAATGAAAACTAAATTCTAAAATACGAAGCAGCTGCAAGCACCAAGCAAATCCAATGGAACGCTCGCGAGGCAAACATGAGGAGAGAGAAGAGGAGTGTGGGAGGGAAACAGTTGTAGTGGATGGCTCACAGCTCATGCCTTGGGAGCCCTCACGGGCCAATTTTTTTTTTTTAATTGTGTTGTCATTTTTTAAATATTTTAAATTGGTTTTAGATTATTTTTTTAATTTTAAAAATAAAGTTGTGTGTTGTAGAGTGGGTCCATGGATATTATTTTATTTGATGAGACAAAATGATGAGCCTTTCACTGGAGAGAGTGAGGATTGTGAGGTAAAAAATTGGAGAGAAGGTTGATGTGGCAGCGGTAGACCCTCATCGATGAGCCAAAAAATTAGCTCACCATTGGGTTTGATCTTAGCTTGCCTGTTGCACAGAACACAAGTTGCCCTTGCTTGTCGTTTTTGGCTCGGGAGCCTAGCGCTATATGTACTCTCTTACATATTACCTCTAACAGGACCTTATGTCAATAGTGGAATTCGAGCAAGTATCTTTTCTCATAAGTATAACAATTCTCTGCCAACCACGCCAGTTTCTGCTTGTGGAGAGTGTAATCACAAATTACAAAGATTGAATTTTTATAGAATTCAGTTGATTTGAATTGGGTACAATCTCTATGAACACAATCCTCTGATTCTTTCTCTTTCAAGGATGGATTTTCCAACCTCTTTACAAAGAGGGGTAGGGGACCTATTTATAGGAAAGCCCCCCTTGAAAGTCAAGACAGGCCTTGACTTGGGTCTTGGGCTTTGACCTAGGTTTTGGGCCTTGACCTAGGTTTTGGGCCTTTCAATCAGGCTTTTTCCCTAGTCTGCTTTGACTTTCGTTTGTTTGACTTTGACTTTGATTTGAGAGTCTTCCGGGCTTGGGCCGAGCGTTGACTTGGAGGTCGCCTTGAACTTTGACCGGACGTTGACTTGAGAGTCGATTTTGACGTTTGACTTGTGAGCCGATGTAGGTCTTTGACTTTGACCATTGACTTTAACTTTGACTTTTGACTTTGGCCGTGTCATGACTTAGTTCGGGCTTTAGGCCGTGACTCGACTTGGTAGTCGTTCTGAGTCTCGGTGTGGGCTTTGATTCGAATTTTGGTTGAGTTTGGACTTGGGGGTCATCTAGGCTTCATCTTTGGGGCTTGACTTGTGATTTCTTTGGGCTTGACTTGTAAGTCTTTGAGCTTGATTAAATTAATTAAAAGGGTTGGCCCAATTAATTAATTAAATTTAATTTTGGCATGGCACAAACAAATTTTTAGTGCCTACAAATTGCCCCATCGAGATAAGGTCACGTACAAGACTTTTTGTCGCTTAAGTGTGGCCGACGTCTCGATTTGTTTACTTGAAGCACGTGTAGGCTGTTTTTTTCATGATCTTCGCCCGACAATTTTTTTTTTTTTTAATAAGGAAAGGCATGAAAATTTGATTGAGTGAACACACAATTTTTCGGGTCAAAGAATTGGGAGAACAATGAGTTGGATAATGTAATCCCGCATTCCTCTTCACTTCAGATATGTGGGCCTGGCCCTGACTTTCCCTCTTCGACCTAGTCCAGCTTGAGGTCACTTTACTTAAAAGACCATGCGAGGCGCATATGACTTCCGGTTTCCCACCCTCTCTTTGCTTTCGCTTGGGCTGGGCCCAGACAACCTTTTTTCCTCTTTTTTGTTTCATTCCTCTTCTCCTTTCCCGTGGGCTGGGCTGCATTTCACTTAATTAAACCAGAACTAGGTCTGGTGCTTGGCTTAAGTGACACACGCCCCTCACATGCCAGGGTACTGCTCACGCTTCTTCTTCCTCTTGCTTCGACAGCCACCATCATACTCAACCTCCTTGCACAGCCCTCAACTCTCCCTCATTTCGCCCACTGTTTACTTCCTTTGTGTTGCTGGACTTTTATGCCAAAAACCAGAGATTTCCATTTGTGCTGGTCCCCTTCGTTTGAGCTGCTGTTGCCACTCACGGTGGGAGCCTCCTTCAAAGTTTGATACTTTCACCCCCATTTTTGGGTGCTGGTGACCGTCCAGGTATCACATTTCTCCATTTTTTTTTTTGTCAGGCAGAACTCCATTGCCCACTTCCTTCATTGCAACAGAGCAAACCCCCCTGGGTCTTTTGCTTATTATCATTTACACCATTTCTTTTGTTCAAAGGCGCCACCTTTTACACCATTTCTTTTGCTCATTCAAAGGTGCCATCGTGGTCATTAAAGGAGATCATCGAGTCTCTGCCCACACCTCCTGTTTACTCTTGTGCAAACCCAGGATTACCCATTCATTTCCGGTTTGATTTTTTGGCCCTGCTTTGAAAGGTAAAGTTTCCTCTTTTTTTTTTTTTGCAAGCCCAGGATTGTTCTCAGAGCATATTTTGGGGCTTGGGTCTTTTTTTTTTTTTTTTGAGGTATGAACTTGGGTTGGTTCTTGATGATGGTTTCGGATTCAATGAAAAAAAAAAAAAAAAACAGAGGCAATGATTTTGCCCCCTTTTCTTCTATTTTTGGTGTGCTCATGTGCAAGAACCAAGTTTTTGGTACAAACAATCTGGGCAACCCTTCTGTGTGTGGGCAATAATCTGTGGCCCGTCTCTTTCTTTTTTTTTTTTTTTTAAATTTTGGTTGGGTTTGATTTGAAGGGAACTGGCCATGGGTTTACTTTGGGTTCTGTAATCATGTGCATGAGGAAGAAAGGGAGAGTGGGGAAGACGAAGGCTCTGTTCTTCTTTTTGGCAATGCTCTGTTTCTGCCTTCAGCAGTGGGGAGGCGAAAATTAAATCCCAAATTTCACTAAAGTGTTGGTTTCCTCTTTTGCTTGCACGATAGTGGCTTTCTTGCTGTTGTACACTCTCCAATATTTTGGCTATGCTGCTCCTATGATTCATGCACTTTTTTTTTTTTCAAGGAATTTGAAGATTGGATTTTTTTTTGTTGATAACTTGGCCTTATATTGATGCTAAACTTGATGTTGATGAAGTTCACGTAGCATCACGTAGTACATAGTAGTTGTCAAAAAGTAACTTGGTCTGATATTAATGCGTGCCCCCATGAACAAAACTGGGCAACCCTTTTTTTTTTCCTCGATGCTCAGTTGCTTATTGCTTGGCATTTTATTGCAATTTGCAATGTTGTGTCTTGGTCTCGAAGGACTTGCCCCCCTTTTTCTTTTGCATAAGCAGTAAAAGTAGTAACTTTGACTGAAATGAGACCAAAGGAAGTCACTTCATAATCTTGAAAGTCTTCTCGTGTCTGCTGGAGCCGTTGTAACACCGCATTCATTTATTGTTGCATTTGCATTTTTCGCATATCGCGATATCATGCTCACTTGCTGATAGATCGCTTTTTTTTTTTTTTTGACTGCCGAGATCCCTTTTCTTCTTCTTTTTTTTTTCTTTTTCTTTTTTTTTTGGGGTAGTGTTACTTGTGCAGGTTGAGGAGCCGTTTAAAGAACCACTCGCGACACGGTTCGCTGCTTGGCCAAGGGCCTTGAACAGAACTGATACGCACAAAAGTGGTATGAAGACTTGAAGAGCCACACTTGCGATACAGTTCGCTGCTTGGCTGACGAGCCTTGAACAGAACTGATACGCACGGAAGTGGTGTGAAGACTTGAAGAGCCACACTTGCGATACAGTTCGCTGCCTGACTTACGAGCCTTGAACGGAACTGATATGCACGGAAGTGGTGTGAAGACTTGAAGAGCCACACTTGCGATACAGTTCGCTGCTTGGCTGACGAGCCTTGAACGGAACTGATACGCACGGAAGTGGTGTGAAGACTTGAAGAGCCACACTTGCGATACAGTTCGCTGCCTGGCTTACGAGCCTTGAACGGAACTGATACGCACGGAAGTGGTGTGAAGACTTGAAGAGCCACACTTGCGATACAGTTCGCTGCCCGGCTTACGAGCCTTGAACGGAACTGATACGCACGGAAGTGGTGTGAAGACTTGAAGAGCCATACTTGCGATACAGTTCGCTGCTTGGCTTACGAGCCTTGAACGGAACTGATACGCACGGAAGTGGTGTGAACAGTGAAGAGCAACTAGCGAGGCAATCAACAAACATTTTGATTGATTTTGTTCCCCGCTTCACCCTCCTTTAACCTCTATTTTGTTTAGACGCCGCCTTGCTTACTGATTTCTTTCCTGAAAAAGAATTAACTTTATGTTTGATTTTGTTCTCAGGTGACTTATAATGGTATATCTTAAGGAGTTTCAGCGTGACGGCAAGCCACTTCTTTCTGTCGTGGATAAAGAAAACGACAATCCCCGGTCAGGCAGCTGCTTCCAGATCTATCGTTCATTGAGGAGGCCAAGAGTTAATCAGACACCTGTTATAGAGCCATCATCCTTTCCGTCCAAGTTTTCCATCCGGGTGGAAAAGGGCGTGGAAGATGGTTCTGTCGGGTACTTTCTGCAGAGCACACATCATGACAAATCCAGCCTTCTTACTGAATTCCCTGTACTTGGGCGTCGCATCATATCCGGGCAGTCGAGGTGGGGCCCGAACATGATCCTCTACGGCGACTTCGGCTACATTCCTTTGTTCTGGGAATGGACTGATCATGCACTTTCCTGTTTTGAAGCACGCTTACGAAGGTGCGCTTTATACGAGGCGGTGTATGCCTCGCTCTACTCTTACAGCCGCGATATACATGTCGTGCGTGCCTTTTGTGAGAGTTGGTCTCCCACCACCAATACTCTTCACACGATATCTGGCGAAATGTCTATCTCATTATGGGATTTGCACAAGCTCGGTGGACTCCCAATTAATGGCAAAGTCTACGATGAGACCATTCCCTATCTTCAAGCCTTTGAGCGCCGGGACAAGCAAAATCTGAGGACTATGCCATCCTCCTGCAAGTTTCTGTTTGCGGCTTTTAGGCATTTGGAAAAAATGCCTATGCATGAGAAAGGCATCAGTGCAAAGGCATGGATTGATTTTTGGTGTAAGAAGAAGCTCATTCACAACGCACCAACACGTTGCTGCCCACGCAGCTCGACTCCCACAAGGACGCAAAATTCGAGTGGTCGGATTCAACCTCAAGATCCTTGCTGGAGTCGTGAGGAGTTAGAAGTCTTCAAAAGCCTAGGAATTCCCAAAGAGAGGAGGGATAGCACCTATCTGGCGGCGTATTTATCATGTTGGCTGTGCGTTTTTGCACTTCCAGAGACCGGGGAGAAATTCATTCGCCCGGGCACTTTTGAGGCTGCTAGCGTGATGGCATCTGGTACCATTTTCAGTCTAGCTGTCCCCGTGCTAGCCAGTATTTATCATGGCCTTAATGGGCTTACCACGGCTACGAAGCCTTCTCACTCACGGTCATTCTTCCCTTGGCACTATCTTCATGGATGGCTCGCCCATTATTTCAAGACTCATCATGTCTTGCAACCTCCTCCTCCAGGCCCTTTGATGGTGCGTTACTCCGGGTCACATATGACGCGTAGTGACCTCGGAGATGTTCGCGAACTTATACATGAAGGCAGAGTATCCGACATAGGTTGTCTAATGCTGGGGAGGAACCGACCAGAGACCCTTATCGACAATGGGAGTTTGGATTTGGACAAGTCAGATTACCTGATCTCTCTTCGAGATGGCTTTCTTCCTATCCGTCGGGACGCAACCTTCTATGTCGAACCCTATAGCCCACACCGATTCAGTAGGCAATTTGGGTTTTGCCAGGGGATCCCTGGAGTACTTGTTGAAGATCCTCGCACCCGGGAGGTGTCATACGAGAATGCCCTTTTATATTGGAAACGACTACTATTTTTGGGGACTGCGTCCCAGGGCTTTCTTCCCTGTCGTTCCTTGACTTTGAATCAACATATCTCTTCAGCTTACAAGATTTGGTGGCCCAAGGTGACCATCAGTGATCTTCGTTCTAGCGCTTCCGTTCTGCAGAAAAGTACGGAAGCGAGCTCATCCAGGCAAGACAAAGATGCAGAGGTTGGCTCATCGAAGAAGGCCAAGGGGAAGAAAGGAAAGGATCTCGTGGCCGATTTAGATGCTGAGGGCCTGGAGTCTGATGATGACGCCCATGGGTCTCCGAGAGTTCACCTTGTTGAACGAAAGCGAGGTTTGGCAGCAGATAGTGATAGCGAGCCAGAGTCTGAGGCAAACTTCAGGCATGGGGGGCGCAAGAAGCGTGAGACCATGATCCCCAGGGACGCCAGAATCCACCTTGGGGATGACTTTTTTGATGATGTTCAGAGCTGTTCAGGCGAGCCAGCCAATCTTGAGGACGTATGCATCATTCCCTCACCTTTTATTGACATTTCCTTTCGCTTTGTTATTTTGATTTTGACCAGCGTGAAATGTTTTGAAACTTACCCTCTTCTTTCTTTCCATTCAGATTGGGGAGTTTGACCTAGCACAGGAGGCGACACCCATCGTCGATGAGCCATTACTCGAGGATGTTAGCCGTGCTGCTAAATCTTCTGCCCCCAAGGCGACCCCCGGTATTGGTAAGGACATTGACATTGTGAGGAAGCAAACATCCCCTTATGAAGTTGGGAGTTCAGCTTCCAGGGAAACCGAGGCCCTGCGCGTGTCAGCTACTCAGAGTCATCACTCAGTTGATGGTCCTCACTCGCTTGATGTGGTTACTAGGGGGTTACGCTCTGCTGACACTGATGTCGGCACTCCTAGGGATCCGAAGGGAAAGCTTTCCTGTGCCGCTGCCCCCTCCACTACTTCCTTCTGTCCCGGACCCGGCTCTCAAAGTATTTTCACCGCCGCCATTCGAGTGATGGGCTCCGAGTATTTGACCAGTTTGAAGAATGTGAAATTTGAAGAAGTAGAGGGAAAACTTCAAAGTGCCCCAATGATCTATAAAGGAATTGAATGACTTTGTGGAGATCCAATCCCTTTGAAGAAGAAAGTGGAGGATTATGGAAGCGCCGTGTCAGCCTTCTTATCATTAAAGAAAGCAGCTTCTTCATGCCGCCACCCAGATGATGTGGTAAAGGAGAAGGCGCTTTGCACCGAGCAGATCGATCTTGCGCGCTCGCACCTTGCCACTGCGCGCGCAGACCTTGGTGCTGTGACGGAGAAACTCAAAGGGGTGGCGCAGCGGATTGTTGATCTGGAGGACGCACTCCGCCTTGCCCGGGAAGAGGAGCGCCAGCTTAAGGGTGATGTCGAGGTCCGATCATCCATGTTAGAGGCAACTGAGCAAGAAGTTAATGTGAAATCCAAAGCTCTTGCCGACCTTGAGATGGTACCTACTCTTTCTTTTGAAGATGCCAAGGAGTTGGAGAGGCATGAGCAGAACATACTAGCACTACAGTCCGCGCTTAATCCCGACACTTGGATGAACATCGATTGATGTTCTGCTCAACTTATCCCTTTTTTTTTTTTTGGCAACAAATATTTGCAATAGACTTTGTGTCCTCCTGAAATTTGATCACCACCATGCTTTCTCTTCTTTTATTATATTTGACTGAACTTGAT